>JARYGA010059827.1:130305-373502 GCA_030545235.1 Helianthus tuberosus
ATATCGACTTATGTGCATCTTCTTGCGAACTACCTCATGCTTTTTCTGCCACTGATCCCAAACCTCCCTCAACAACAACCACTCGTTCCTATATCCCAAATGCCCCCTAGACTTGAATCCATACCCAAAACGCAACCTTAAATTATTGTTGAACCCAACGCGAAAAAAACGAAACCATAAGAACAAAACCGACGCAGAGAAGGAAAAATCCAAAGAGGATCGAGTTTTTATTCCTTGGACAAAAGAGGAAGAATTGGTGTTAACGAAAGCTTGGCGATCTATTTCGGAGAACTCGGTTTTAGGTATATTTATTTATTGTTATACAAATAGATATGTTTAAATAATTAACACGGTGATGATTTTTGGAATCGAATAAACGACCTTTATCACATAACGTTGGAACGAGAGTACTATAGGAAAAATGATAGTCTCTCGTTAAGGTGACATGAAATAAATACCGTCATGACCACCTTCAACGGCCACTAAAACAACATAAAGAACAACCCAAAGTGCGGCGAAACCGACGCCGATATGTTGACTCGTGCGTTGAGTCTGTATTCGGATGGAAATAAGGGGGCGACCTTTAAATTTATTCATTGTTGGGATGTTGCGAGGTACTTCTCAAAATGGGGGAGAGTACCTCTAGCGGGAAAATCGTCGCCCAAAAGGACGAAAACTAGTTCCTCAACCAATCGCTCAGATGCTCGTGGCAAGTTTGAGATAAACTTGAGCGACGACGAGTTTGAATTGGAACATCCACTTAGTACAGATAAATGAAAAAAGATGGCGCAAAATCACATACTTCGGGTGGGGAATACACTGGAGGTTTAGCCGACCTAAATGAAGAAATTCGTACGTTCAATAGCATCCAACAACAAAGGAAGACCAAAAAAGATAAGGTTATCAAACTTTTAGAACGAAAAGTAAATTTGAAAACGAGAAGGACTTAGCGAAAGAAAGGCAAACGGATATGAAATTCCTCGATATGAAAACTGATCACCTTGGATCAGAAGAAACCATGGCAAAATATCGTACTTAGTTTCGGATTTTTTATTTATTAGTTTCGTTATTTTTTTTTAAATTGTGTATTGTTTTTTTAGTTAATTTAAGATTTTTTTATTAGTTTCTTTTTTTTAACTTATATAATGTTTTTTTAAGTTATGTAATGTTTTTTATTAATGTTATTTCTTTAATTAGTATATATGTATATATATAAATATATATATTTGTTTTTATTACTTTTGTTTTAATTTTTAAATATAAAATAATAATAAAAAAGTTGTGTCACGTGTCACATCACGCCACCCGTCATATCTTATTTTGTGCTTTTTGGCACCACACCACTTTTCTGGCTGACACATGTCGCTTAACGTCATTTTTTCATGTCCTTCCACTCCGTGTAGTCTAACAACCCTAAGAAGGGGATATGCCCTTGACAAATATGCCTCCACTAAAACTTGACACTAGAACGATCTTTTTAAGAAAAACTTTGTGCCATATTTTTTATTTCTAGTTGTTCGACAATTTGTAACCTTACTTTGATACCATATTGAAATTCTACATAACTCTATGGTACTCTAGACTAATTCTAGATAGTGAAATTATGTTATATCTTCTCACATTGTAGAGATTGTTCTACTATATATTATATATAGATATAGATTGTAGAGATTGTTTTACTATTATTCAACGTATACAAACCACATGAGGGTAATAGTTTTGTTTTCTGAATGGTGGGTTTGGGCGGCCACCTTCTTTTTTTTTTTTTTTGAATAGTCTTGTTTTGTGATTGACTAAAAGTGTCGGTGTTATTTTCTTTTATTAATAAGTTTATAATTTATAATAGCTGTCTATAACTTCTGCTAAATTACAACTTTATCCCAAGTTTAAAATTACGATTTTTCCCCGGTTAAAAATAAAATTTTTATTTCGCCCTCAGTTAAAATTACTATTTTGCCCCAATTTCAAAATAAAATTAGGCTTTTGCCCCTGCTATAGTCCTGCCAAATTATGATCTTATTACCAGTTTGAAATTATGATTTCGTCCCCAGTTCAAAATAAAATTTTTGTTTTGACTCTAGCTAAAAATTTGCGATTTTGCCCTCATCTAAAAATTATGATTTTGCCCCCAGTTCAAAATAAAATTATGGTCTACCATCAGTTCAAAAATATGATTTTGCCTCAATTTCAAAATTACGATTTCACACCAGTTCAAAATTGCAATCTTGCCATCGTTTTTTTTTGGGCAAAACTATGGTAGTGTTTTATTTTATTTGGTTCCCTCAATATAGTTTTTATTTGTCCCAACAGCCTAGCACTCGCTAATTGGTACTCACAAATTATTGTTTTGCTCCCAGCTCTAAATTACATGCTTGCCATTGTTTTAGTTATTTGTTAAGCATAACTATGACAGTGTTTTCGTTTAATTGGTTGACTCAATACATCTTTTTTTTGAGATCATGTTAAAAGTAGCATGTATAAGTAACCGAAATAAACACGTACATGTTATTAAACTAGGAAATATTTGGTTTGGCGCCCCGCAACGCGGGCGGCGCATATACAAAGAAGGTGGCCGGTAACAGTGCTTTTCACCTATTGGGTGAAATAGGTGGGGGTAATAATGCCAGGAAGCTGCCTGACACTTCTCTATTGGCCCAACAAATTTACGATTTTATCCCGCTTTAAAATTACGATTTTGACATCTGTTCAAAATTATGTTTTTACCCCCACTTTAAAATAAATTTACCCTTTTGCTCCCAGCTAAAAATTTCAATTTTGCTCTGGGTTCAAGATTACGATTTTGCCCCGTTTAAATTTACAGTTTATCATTAGTTTTTCCCCTTATAATTACGATTTTGCCATCAGTTCAAAGTTATGTTTTTACCCCGACCTAAAAATAAATTTACGATTTTGCTCCCAGCTAAAAATTTCAATTTTGCCCTCAGATCAAATTTACGATTTTGACCCGTTTAAATTTACAGTTTTGCTATTAGTTTTTTTCCCTCACAGCCATGTGACTATTTTCCCCTCAACTTAAGTTTACATTTTCTCCATCGTTTTTGTTTGTTTTCCTGGTTAAATTACAATTTTGCCCCCAGTGTAAAATTACAGTCATGTCGGCAGCTGCCTGACACTCCCCCATTGGTCCATTTAATTTACGATTTTATCTATGAATAAAAATTATGATTTCGCCCTCAGTTAAAAGTTACGTTTTCCCATCGTTTTAGTTTTTTTTTTTTTTTTTGCAAAACTATAAAAGTTTTTTGTTTTAATTGGTTGACTCCGTTTAATTTCTTCCCGTGTCAAGGAGCTGCCTAACACTCGCTCATTAGTCCTGAAAAATTACAGTTTTGCCATTAGCCGAAAATTATGGTCTTATCATCATTTTAGTTTTTTTTTCTAACAAAATTATAATAGTGTTTTTTTAATTGATTGAGAATTATTCGGTAATCGCCCCGCAACGCGGGCGTAGCAACTACTAATTATATATATAAAGAAGCAATGGTGATGCGTGCCCAAGTGTGAAGGAGCGGGATATCTTGTATTTGGAGGCCCAAGATCATATAACAAAAGGGGCTTCACTAAAATGGCTCTAACTTGGGCTACGGGGGTCCGTTTTGGGCGTGCGACCAGGCGAAACGAACGTGAGAACGAGCTCCATCTTGCTGCAAAATACGCTTATTTCTATTAGTTATTTACGTTTTTGTGTTTTTTGAAATGTTTTGGGCATTTTGTTTTTGGGCTTGTGTTTGACCCGTTGTCTTTTTTAGGTCCATTTCGAATTTCTATTCATATTTATATGTTTCTCTAGTAATTGGAAAAGGGAGACTTGAATTTTGACATAACTCATTTTTTCACTTCAAATTTTGTGTCCTTTGGGTGGAATCTTGGGGGTTGGGGAAGAACTACACAGGTATTCGCAGAATCAACGTGTTTGATCTTCATTTTCGTAACACACGCTGCATCAATTGGGGCTTGGATTTAACAGGTGGTAGCTCTGCCAACTTGAGTATACAATATTGTATTTTTCCTACTAAGAAAAGGACTTAAATAGGTGAGATACAATATTATTACTCATTACTCAACGTATACAAAACTAAAGGGCGGCAATAGTATTTTCATTGTATTGGTCGACTTGGGCGGCCACAAGCCACCCAATTTTTTTTTTCAAATTACGATTTTGCCCGTTTATATTTATAGTCATGCATGGCACTCCCCGATTGGCCCAACAAATTTATGATTTTATCCCGTTTGAAAATTACGATTTTACCATCAGTTTAAAATTATGCTTTTACTCTCACTTAAAAATAAATTTACGCTTTTGCTCACAGCTAAAAATTTTCAATTTTGCCATCGGTTCAACATTACGATTTTGCCCCGCTTAAATTTACAGTTTTGCCATTAGGTTTTTTTTCCTTATAATAACGATTTTGCCATTTGTTCAAAATTATGTTTTTATCCTCATTTAAAAATAAATTTATGCTTTTACTCCTAGCTAAAAATTTCAATTTTGTCCTCGGTTCAAAATTACGATTTTACCCCGTTTAAATTTACAGTTTTGCCATTAGATTTTTTCTCACACAACTAAGTTACGATTTTGCCCTCAACCCCATTAGTCCATTTAATTTACGATTTTATCCTTGAAACAAAATTATGATTTCCCCCTCAGTTCAAAGTTATGTTTTCCCCATCGTTTTAATTTTTCTAGCAAAACTATAAAAGTTTTTGTTTTAATTGGTTGACTCGATTTAATATTATTTCGTCTAAAGGTGCTATCTAACACTCGCTCATTAGTCCTGAAAAATTACATTTTTGCCCTGAGCCCAAAATTACGGTATTATCATCGTTTTTGTTTTTTTTCCTAGCAAAATTATAGTAGTGTTTTTTAATTGATTGAAAACTATTCGGCCATCGCCCCGCAACGCGGGCGGGAAGTATCACCCTGCCATTGGTTCAAATGGGCGGCGAGCAATACCTATTGGACCAACCAGTTTGTTATTTTATATCCATTTTAAAATTACGTTTTTGCCCCCAGTTAAAAAATATGGTTTTGCCTCAACTTCAAAATATGTTTACCCTTTTGCCCAGAGCTAAAAAATACGTCGCCCTCGGAAAAAAATTACGCTTTTACCCTCAGCCAAAATTACGTTTTCGCCCCAGCTCAAAAGAAAATTTTGTTTTTCCCCGGGCTCAAAATTACGAATTTACATCAGTTTATTATTTTTTACCTACTTTAAAATTACGGTTTTGCCCACAGTTTAAAATTACGTATTTGCCTCCAGTTCAAAACAAATTAATGCTTTTCCCCAGCTAAAATTTACGAATTTCCACTCGGTTCAAAATTACGATATCACCCTCAATTCAAAATTACGTTTTTGCCCGCAGTGCAAAATAAAAATATGGTTTTCCTCTAGCTAAAAATTAGGATTTTACCCTCGGGAAAAAAATTGATTTTTCCCCCAAGTAAAAATAAAAATATGACTTTACCCCCAGCTAAAAATCGTGTCAAAGAGCTGCCTAACACTCTTTTTACTTTTTATTTCTAGCAAAACTATAGTACTGTTTTTTAATTGGTAGAGAATTATTCGGCTATCGGTCCGCAACACGGGCGGGGCATCACCTAGTTATATATATAGAACATATGATAACCACATAATAAATTAGTAAATTACCTAGTACTTTTAACACAACCCAAATAAACATGAGACAGGAACCCAAACCAAAACCAAAATCATAACGATTTGCAACACCCTTCGAATTGGAATACACATATAGACGAAAAACTACTATCGAGCTGGGGTTCTCACTAGAAGCAGACTTTCTATTCCAACTAGGTAGAGTTAAAGTTGTCTACATCTTACCCTCATTAGATCCTACTTTAGTTTTGTTATTGGTGGGATTTACCAAGTATAATGATAATGATAATGATATAGAATAAAAACATGTGTACCCTCAAAAAGAAAACGAGAGAGAGAGAGAAAGGATGGATGGTGTGCGACGAAGATATAATAAAGAAAGTGTGCTTGCTTGTGTTTTGTAACTACTTAAAAACAAGAAAGTCATATATTTTTGTAAAAAAAATATGCTTGTAAAAACCTATGTGACATCAACGAACAAGTTTTAGATCACACAAATTCAAAAATAAAGTAACACAAATTTATTACATGTATAGTATATAATTAAAAAAAAATCATTTACATACATACACATGCATGTGTTTAGATGTCGATTTGTTACAAATACATGTGTGTATACAGTATTCATATCATTATATATATGGGGAGTTTTGAAAATATCTAATATTTTAATACGTTAATTTAGTAAACTAAGTGTACACATAAATTCTTAGCCTGTTTAAGGAAAAATGGAATATTAAAATTATTTGATATACATTTTAAATTATTCTACAAATTAAGGCATTATAAATAGGGTAGTTGCAATGCTTATTTTCTTCCAAACTACACCTGTTATACTTTTGGTTTTTTTCTTCTTCTTCTTCTTCTTCGTCATCATCTTGCACCGTAGTTTCAAAGCTTATTGATTTAGTTTTCCAGAGGTTTATTTGCCCAAAAGTTAAGAAATGGGATCAGGAAGCTCACCATGTGCGTCCTGCAAATTGTTGAGGCGTCGGTGTGCGAAAGACTGCATCTTTGCTCCTTATTTCCCTCCTGATGATCCTCATAAGTTTGCAATTGTTCATAAGGTCTTTGGTGCTAGCAATGTTAGCAAGATGTTGCAGGTTTTTTTCCTCTCTCTCTCTAGCTATATATATGTGTATGAATTCATGTTTGTTGTGTCTTTGAGGGATCAAGAACATAAATCTTTTGAACTCGATCCAGTTCATTTCAGCATGTCATGAGCGAAAAGTGTGTGAACGAGCCGACTCCAAGCTCATTTCATTTTAAGTTTTATCTAAAAAGCTCGAGCTTAACTTGTAAGTAGTTAGAGAGTTCGGTGCGTTTATTATTTTTTAATTAGTTTATATACGTTTATAATTATTTTTATATAGATATTTATAGTTACAATATATATTATTTATTTATTTTTCTCATAATATATATATATATATATATATTATTAAATAAAAAATACAGAAAAAATAAGCTTATTTAGGCCCGCGAGCCTACTCGAACTCGATAAGTGGTTAAACTCAGGGTCATAATTTGTTAAATAAACTTATTTTAGACTCGAGCTCATTTAAGCTCGGCTCAAACTTTTAGCGAACCAATTTGGGACAGATGAGCGGTTTGGCTTGTATAAACCTCTAATGAGCGATTCATGGCAAAAAATAATATCAGGGTTTTCAAGAAATCTTTTTGTTGATCTAAAAAGACATGAAAAAGTTTGATTCAAGAACAAAAGTTATATATACAGTACATTCTAAATATATATATGAGCTAACTGCTGATTAACTTAATGTTTATGACATATATAGGAGCTCCCGGTCCACCAACGAGCGGATGCGGTTAGCAGTCTGGTGTACGAAGCGAATGCTAGAATGAGAGATCCTGTTTACGGATGTGTGGGTGCAATTTCCTACTTGCAAAACCAGGTGTCCCAGTTACAAATGCAGCTTGCAGTGGCACAAGCTGAGATCCTATGCATTCAGATGCATCAAGGGCCTGATCAGCTGCCTGCAACTATGGTGGATTGTGACGTGAAATCGTTGCTGTTATCGGGCAATAATACTAGCGATTTCGGGGACCAGATGCCTCAGTTCCTGAGCTACACTTCTTCTAGCAATAATGTAATCCAGGATCCTCTGAAAAGAGAGTCTCTTTGGACATAAATCTCCTATTCTCGCTATTTGTTCTTGTGCTAGATCTCAGTTAGTTTTATGCATTTCGGTTTTTCAAGTTTCACCAACAGCCTTATTTGTTTTAATATATTGCGTTTGGTGGTTTATTTCTTCTTCCACGATTACTTTCTTTTTTAATATATCTAACATATGTCACTGGTTTTGTGTCTTTAACAATCTTTAAGGCCAACGTGTTCGACGCAAGCTGCATTTTATGTGATCTTATTGATAGTTGTAGCGTCCCAAATTTTTTTTAAATAACACGTTCCCATGATTAGAAAAAGTAATTATTCAGTATTATTATATATGGATATATATTAAAAGATGTAAAAATTAAATTTATTAATCATTTGAAGCACATCTAGAGTTCTAGACATCTAAGATACATGATTTTATAAACATTTCTGCATGTAGAAATTTCTTTTAAATAATACGTATTTCACCGCTCGTAACAATATTTAAAACCATTATTAGAAAGGACTTTTACTAAAGTTATATTGTAACTTTTCTTTGGGAAGTTGGAATCTTTTGAAATTGAAAAAATTATAAATTATTAGTGTTTATTCAAATGGTTATTATTTATTAATCAATATATAAATATATATTTGAAAAGTCAAATGTGTATTGTCATATGCATCTGGTAGGGGTGGACGGGAAACGAATTCTTATAGAATATATGTACTTGGGTTGATCGGCGTGTATCATATGTGATTTAAATTAATGTTTTAAGATATATGATAACTAGGTTTAGCACTTGTGTAATACACGGGCTTAGAAAGAGAACATATCGTGAATGATGAATAACTAACAAATATATCAAATTATTTTAAATTTGCAAAGAGTAATACAAATTAAACTGATTATTTAACATAATACATGAGTGATTAGATTTTGCACCCGTGTGAAACACAGGCTAAATGATGTAACATATTATAAACACAAAAAGGTAAGAAAACGTAAAATTTAACTATAATGGAAAACAACCATATAATCCAAGTCTTGATAATTCAAAAATTATTAAGTACATGAAAACAAAGATGATATTTATCAAAATTCGTAACAAACTGCAATGATCCAATTCACCCTCTTATAACAACCGTAATGAGTTGTAATAGACTTTTAGATTAAAAAAAACATAAACTCCACTTCGTCCACAGATACTAGCTGCAAATCTTCAACAACTTTCTTTAAACCTTAAGATTGTATCTTGGATTACCCTTAAAGATATCCATTTCAACATCTACATGCCACTGATTAGGGATGAGATTGACATCGATAACGAAAATACCGATATCAAAATTGAGGAAAAGTGGATACCTATACCGTACCGCATATATTGGTTCGGTACCGGTATTGGTACCGGTTTTTCGGTACTTTACCGCTTTGTTTTTTCCATTGTTTTACCTAATCTCCATAACTGATGGATACCAACCATTGTATTTCAAATAAGTTTAAATTATCATACTAGAATGAGTACACTTGGGTCATGCTTTTTACTAATGATAAAGATGCCATGAACAACTTAAAAGAAAAAAAACGCAAAGATGGGATATTGGTTTGGAATTCATATCTAAATAGAAAAGTACAATATAATGAAAAATTGATATGAATGAGTACAAGATAATCTTGCACATATGCATAACTTGAATCAATCAACTCAATCAGGCAACTACTATCCGGTATACGCATATTGTTTATTTCATAAAGGGGAAATGGACTGTATCACCCTAAACTATGCAAAATTGGCCAATACCACGCGCAACTTTCAAGTTGGCTCCCACCACCCTCTACTCGACATTTAGGTGGCAGTGTCACCCCTTCGTTAAAAAATCACTAACTCAGTTAGGTTTTTAATCCTACGTGGCAAAAGAGTTGTGACCTGGCGTGCCCACGTGGACTCACCCCTTACAACCCATTTATACATCTTCAAAGCCTCTTCACTCATCCCCTTCTTCTCATAACACTCCTCCACCAGATCCACCATGGCTGCCTCCACTCCTCCACCACCACCACCGACCTTCATCTTAATCTCTGCCCTCTAACACAACGCATCACTCCTCTCACCGTCACTCAACGGCTTCGCCACCAATGGCGACAGCGCCGCCTCCAACGCCTCGAGCGCTGACGTGGTAAATCCTTGCAGATCGAGCGCCATTGCCTTGAGAATATGCACTGCGGCGTCGTTTGGGTTGATGGCGATGGATTTATTGGCGTGCTCGGCGGTGGATTTAGAGAGATTCCGGTCGCCGGTGAATCTGGATCGGGATAAGAGATCGGAAGTTGTTGAAGAGGTTTTGAGGTATGTTGAGCGTCCATAAGAACATGAAGATCAAGGTGAAGATGAAGAGTACTTGCATTATTATATCGGATGCCATGACCGACATCGCCATTTTCGCAGGTAAATTGATTGGATCCGGGAAAGTTGAGTTGTAGATTTTGGGGTGGGATTTATTGGTCAGGATTAACAGGTTTTATTCAACAAAGGAGGCTTTATGGTGATCTAGAACAACTGATTTGGGGTTTTTTGTTGAAATGCAACTGATTTGGGGTTTTTATCAAGTATAAGGGGTGAGTTTGTTTTGAAATTAGGGTTAAATTGATGTTAAAGAGATGATATAACAAGTCTCTGTCCACGTATGCTTCCAAGTCATCATCTGCATGCCACATAGGCTTAAAAAACTAACTCAGTTAGTGTTTTTTTAACGAAGGGGTGGCAGTGACACCAAGTTGTCAAGTAGAGGGTGGTGGGAGCCAACTTGAAAGTTGGGGGTGGTATTGACCAATTTTGCATAGTTTAGGGTGATACAGTCCATTTCCCCTTTCACAAACTATTCAAACACTTGTACGTTTAGTTTACAAAAACAATAAATAACAAAAAGTGATTGTAAACAAATATTCAACTGGTTTATAAGAAAAAATACATCAGACAAGTTAACCCATCTACCAATATTTAAAATATAAATTGAAGGATAAATTAATTAAATAGGGGCAAAAAAAAAAAAAAAAACCCTCTTGAAACTCCTTAGTAAAATTCGGTACTAATATCGGTTTTTACCGAAAAATACCGGTACCGATACCGAAATTAAAAAAAACTAATACCGGTACTAGTACCGTTTATGATCGGTATGATACCAGTATTTTTGTAAAAAATCTCATCCCTACCACGTACTGATGACTATCCTTGTCCTTCACTATTAATTGAAAATTTTTATCCAAACCATTTTCAACAACCCAGTTGTTTGGTATAATCTAGAAAATAAATAATAAAAATAGACATAAAGAAATAAAAGTAAATGTGTATGAAATATAAAAAAAAATACAAGGAGAAACAAACTTACAAATTTGTTTTTTAGTGACATCTAAGGAAAACACTGGTATCTTCTTGGATGATATTATTATCGACAACATCATTAGCCATAATATCATCAAAAGGATCATCATCAGAAACCTGAATGATGTCAAGGGCAACTTGTTGTATAATCTGATCAACTAAAACTTGTGGACGACGAACCAAAACCTCACAAGAACTAAAAACTGTCATCTCAAAATTTAATGCAGAAAGCATATGAAATACAATAAAAGGTTCATCAGTTATGGACATCTGGTGTTTGATACGACGCCAACCATTAGTGATGTAAACTTCAATTTTCTCAAAACAAACATACCACTTGTGATTAGGAACCGACGTTATCATGACTGGTTTAGTAGGTATGATGTTCTTTATTTTCTCATTAACAAAAATCCTAATAATATGCTGCAAGTATATAGATTAAAAATAATGTATTAAATATATACTTTATAAAAAAGGTATATAATAAAAATTAAAAACTAAGAGTAGGTAAGTTATATATACACCAAAAAGATGTTTTTATCAGATATTTCTTTCGTTTTGTAGTAAATGAAATCACCATGAGCAAAAGCCGAATCTTGATAAAAGTACATAAGGGTAAAAGTTGAGTTCCCTTGATACTCAAACAAAATCAAAGACTCGTTTGGTAATATTAAAGATTGGACCATAGATGACCATAATTGCTCGAAAAAGTAGTGTGATCTTATATTTTTAATATTTATATTAAACTCTCCACGATCCAGGTTCGTATTATTACTTGACCTGGTCCAATTATGATAACTTCTTGGAAAAATTTATATATATCCAAATCGTTAGAATAGGTGATTATTCGAAATTATAAATTCAAAATTATGAATTGAAATTTTATAAACACCAGTGATTCCATTTTGTTGTTCGATATCCAATGAACAAAACTGTACACCATTTTCAACTTCAATGATAATCTATTTCGACAAAATTATAATTTATTTATTCAATATACTAGTGTTAATACCCGTGAACATCCGCTGTTTTGACAAAATGATATGTTTTTCAGGTTTTAACAAAAAAAAACTACGCTTATGATGATCATAATAAATTTCTACGAATGAAATTATTATGGAAATATGAAGTTCATAAAGTAAATACAACAAAACAATGTACTACTAATATAAAATAAACGAAAGATAACAACAGCCACCTCATTGCATTCATATTTGCCATAAACAGATATGTTATGATTATTTATACAAATAAACTTATATATATATTGTTAGGCCTTAAGGTTGTAGTATTTCAAAGTCGCTCCACCAAATTTTACTCATTCAACTCGTATATGTATAGGCGTAATGATTGAAAATAGTCATAATATATGATAGAGTGAATTGCAAATTTTGTCCTTTATCTATATACCCAATTTCAGGCGGTGATTTGTCTTTAAAATTGATGAATTTTGTACTTAATGTTTCAAAATCTTGCACGTTATGTCCTTTGGCCCTAACCCAGTTAGATTTTTTTTGTCAAATCTAAATGCACAAGGGTAATTTAGTCTTTTTACCTATATATTTAAAATTATTTTAATAAAAAAACAAAAAACAAACTCTATTCTAATATTATATATGTATAATATATACCACCCCTCTCTTTTACTCTCAACCCTCTTCCTCTGTCTGTACCCTTCTCTCTCATTCTACACTACACCACCACCAGACCCACCACCGCCCCCACTAGCTTCCATTACAATCATGAAAAAGACGTCGGTTCCCACACCAAAACCCCCAATTCTTCATCCACATCCAGAACCTTAACCTTAATTCCCCTGTGATCATTTCATAAACAAATATTAAAGGAAACATATTTGGGGGTTTTAGTTCCACAAGTGATGGTGGTGCTTTATCTCAGTGATTAGTTATATATTGAAGTTTCCGGTGGTGGTGCTTCGTCTCACTATTAAATTTGAAGTTTCCGGCGCCAATGGTGATTGTTTTGTTGGAATCTATCCATGTGATTAGTTGTACATAACCTACACTACAGTGATGGGTATTAAAGATTTGATTTTTAAGAGTGCTTGTATGTATGAGATATGAGAAAAAAGGAATAAAGGGTGGGGGTGAAGCTTCTGAAAGAAGTGACGGAGTGTGGTGATGTTACATTTACTTAGCTTAATTAATATTGGTATGTGATTCACGTCCTTGTAGTTCTTTTTTTCCAGGTTTTGAGTTTTTGGTTGTTAAGTTTTTGGATCGATTTGTTAAGGTTTTTGAGTTTTTGGGTTGTTGAGTTTTTGGATTGATATTTAGGTTTTAGTGGCAGTTAGCGGGTTGCGTTGGTGGCGGTGGCGATGGCAGCAGGTGGTGATGGCAGCAATGGTGTGGGGTGGATGGTGGTAGTGGTGGTGGTGGTGGTGGTGGTGGTGGTGGATGGTTGTGGTAAGCAGGAGAGAGGGATAGGCGAGAATGAGAGAATGAGAGATTAGATGTTTTTTAATTATATTAATTTCTTATTAATCTTTTTAAAGTATTTTATAATAAAATGGTTAGTTTATTTACACAATTAGTCCCCAAAGAGATAAATTGACAAAATTACCCTCATGTGCAAGGCACATCTATAAACTTAACAGAAAAATCTAACTGAGTTAGGGCCAAAGGACATAACTTGCAGGATTTTGAAACATTAAGTACAAAACTCATCAATTTTAAAGATAAAGGATACCGCGTGAAATTAGGTATATAGATAAAGGACAAAGCTTGCAATTCACTCTATATGATATCTCAAAGATACAATATACATTTACATCACCTGGACTAATTATCAACCTTTTATACATAATTCGTAAGATGACCGAAATCAAAGAGTCTGATCACAAAAGAAACATAATATGATCCAATTGAGAGTTTTTAGTTCATTAAACTAATTAATTCAATATATTTATGCAAATTCAACAAAAAAAAGAAAAGAAAAAAAAACATATAGGTATAGATAGCGTCGAGAACTTGCATATTACACCTTCAAGATCAAAGATCAATGAAGTTATTTGTCAATTCTTTTATCAACATATGGGCATCCCTTGCTGCTGAATCATGCACCTATAGTGGACCTGCAATCTGTAACATGACTTTCAAAGTCAAACATAACACTTTCTAAATTCAAAATTCTCTTTTATGGTTTCATAATTTCATGTCAATCTTTTCCCTAAAATAGTTATCTTTCATGAAAATCAATATAGAATAAAATACATATTTAAAAATATATTTATTCTCAATAATTTTGAAATTCTAAATTGTTAACTTTAACTAAAAAAAGTAAAAAGTAAGCTCTATTTGTACATGTTGGTGGCCTCTGTAAGTGCAGTATGTCTATCACTTCTGTCAATCACATATCATAGCTGGATCAAATGATCAAGACATGGTTCAAATATAAAGTTCATATGTTAAAATGATGATTCGTACGAAGCTATGTATGCAGGTTCGTACGAAGGGAGATTGGTATGTTGGTTCGTACGAAGGGAGATTGGTATGTTGGTTCGTACGAAGAGAGTCGGTTCGTACGAACTGAGGCGCCCCTTCGTAGGTAGTTTAGTACGAAGCTGCTATGTCTATATATAGAGGTGTAGGGTCTTGTTCATTTGTAACTTTGAGCATTAGAAAGGCGAAGCTCTGCTCGTTTGTTTTCGTGGTTTTGTACTTGTCAAATATCAATAGAAAACTACTTATAATTACTTCTTTGTGTCTGATCTATACACGTACTTGGATTCCACACAAGATACGTGTTCTACGCATTCAACGGTTAAGGAATCGATCCTCGGAGCGAACCCATAAGTGGTATCAGAGCGGGTGATTGTTTGCATGGAATGAAGTAACAAGGATTCAAGCATTTTCATCAGATTCAGAGACAAATTTCATCATCTTCTTCATATCTTCTTCTACTCATCTTCTACACTTCTTTTTGAACTTTAAAATCAGATCTACAAAGATTTCACAGTTAAAATTGGCTAAATTTTGGATATGTTGTGTGAAAACAAGTTTTAATCAATCCTACAAAGTTTCAGACTTAAAATCAAACAAATTCATCATCAAATCAATAAAAAACATGCTTGTTTATTACGAAACTGAGTTAGTACGAACCTAGAGATTGTCCTTCGTACTAACCCAGAACATAGCTTCGTACGAACCGGGGTTTAAAATCAAACTGTTTTTCAGAGCTCATTAGTACGAACCGGGGAGGTAGCTTCGTACGAACCAAGGAGATAGCTTCGTACGAACTGAGAACTTGTATTGTTTGTTTTTCAATGTTGATTCAAGTGTTTGATTGTGTGTTTACATGAGATTTTCAAGGATCAATATCATGGCTAAAGAATTCTACAATGAGTTTTACAATGCATTTACTTCCAATTCATCCGAAACAACAATGGCATTGAAAAACAACATTTCGAAAGCTATTACCGAAACTGTAAAACATGATAATTTTTACAGAACTCACACAAAACCACCAAAACTTGACAATATTGAAGATTATAATTGGTGGAAAGAGAGATTTATTAACTGGGTGAAAGCTTATGCACATGATTGTTGGTTTTGTTTGGAATTCGGGTATAAAAAACCGGTAAATGATAGAAATGAAGAAATTCCATTTTCAAGTTTCAGTAAAGAAGATAGACAGACGTTTTCTGATGAACAAAGAATGATCGCTTTGATTTAACAATCAATTAGAGATGATATCTTTTCATTACTTCAGCATGAAGGTTCTACAAAGTCTGTGTGGGAGGCATTAGGTGTGAAAGCTGAAGGTGGAAAACAAATCAAAAAGAACAAGATATCATTGCTAAAGAAAGAATTCGATCTGTTTGATTGTATAAAGGGTGAAAATGTAAGACAAATGATTGAGAGATTTTTTCATCTTAAAATTGAACTTGAAAGGTTTAGGTTTACAAAAACCAAAGAAGAAATTATTAATGATCGAAACTTTACCACGTGCAGATCAATGGCAGACATTTGTCATAATATTGAAAAATGATTTGCAGTTTGATGAGATTACTCTGGATACATTGATTGAGAAGCTTGAGGGACATGAACTGGAGTTGCAAAAATATAATAAAATAAACAGTTCAACCTATCAGCAAAATGTGGGTCTTTATTACAGAGGAAGCTTACCCTCGATCAATCAGTCATCAAAGATTGGTACGGCTTTCAGTGGTGAAAAGTCAAAGGATTCACTGAAAGGTATTTCATCAAGTTATGATCCAGGTTATCATTCCTCCTTGACATCATCAAACACAACAGAACCTGATGCGATTCATTGCAACATTGCATTAAAACTGAAAAATTCTCCAACGATGAGTATCAGTGCTGCTAAACAACAGAGGAGTTTCTTAGCATCAATTCTGGAGTCGTATGAAAGTCTGGTGGCGGGTAGAATCGGAAACCCAGAAATGACAAAAGAAGACTATGATCAGATTGTAACACCTTGAAAATTTATGTCCAATAATGTATCGACACGTGTCATAAGCTTTAAACGTGTAAAAGATTACTTTAGAGGGACTAAAGTTGACAAACAAAGAAAGTATGTGAATACGAGGGGTTAAAAGCGTCAACGTTGAAATTTAAGGCTTTACGGGTGATCACAAAGTTAACCGAGGACTTAACGATGTTTGTGTATGTCTTGGAGCCCTTAAAAGTAAGGTTAGAGGGCCAAAAATGCAAGAACAAGACTTAAAACCACGTTAGAAAGGACCAGGGGCTGAAATGTAATTAAGTGAAACTTGTTTGGCTGGTTCTGGGAGGCCAGGCGGCCCGCGTAAGATGGTCTTATGGGTCTACGTGGCCCGCGTGAGAGTGCCAGCGACAGAATTCACCTGGCAGCTGCCAGTTCAGGTCTGTAACCGCCTTTAGGACCTGCAAATTGATACCAGGGGCTGCACAAACGGATTTGCATGCAATAGGGGCACCTGTAAACATCTGGTTGCAACCATAGACTTGCTTGGCATCATCCTAAGCAATTAAATTCACTATATATGAGGGGCATTGTTGCAACACTTTGTTCATTCATTTGCAAAGCTTCACAACTTCACTTCTGGAGGTTCCTGGAGCTCAAGCACACTTCCTAGTGATCTCTAGTCGTAATTAGGACCTCTGTAAGTGTCCTTAACCCTTCTTAATTCAGTTTAGTTTAGTTAATTAGCTTAAAGTCAAACTGTCGTAATTAGAGTTTGACTTCGTAATTAATCAATAATTGTCCAGTCAAATTTCAAATTTAAAGTACCTGTGAGTTGGTAATTATGTGGGCAATAAACCCTTAAAAAGGGCACCCTCTGATTCCCACTCTAACTAGGTCAATTGTCGGGTCAAAGTTAATCTTAAAAAGTCAACATAAAGCTTATTTTCAAATTAATACATAATTAGCAATGTAGGATCCAGGCAACCTGTTTTACCATTAATATAACTTGGTAATTAATGTAAGAACATGTCTAAACATGTTCAACCGAAAGTCGCATAATTTGACTTTTGCTTTGACTTTCAGTTCTGATCCATTGTAGCATGTTTTAGAAATGCCTTAGAGCCTTATTAGGACCAGGTTTCATGTTTGTATAACCCTCTGTGATTATACAACTTGATTCATTAATTATCCGATTCATATGCATGTTTCCGTTATATGCTTAAATGTTGACTATTCTGCCCTTTTGACCTTAAAACGTGATTTTTGAAAATGTAAAAGAATAGAAACCTTCATTACTGATTTATAGAGTTGTCCCTAAAATATGACATCAGTTTGAGGTCTAGATTAGGAGTTATGCTTATTAGCATAATTAGAAAGCTTTTTATTAAATAAACGGCGTAATTAGCATATAGTCTATCAAAACCCAATTTTTAATACCAAACTTTTTACCTACTGATATAAAATTATATTTTGGGATTTTTGAAGATTTTTATTTAATTTTAGGTTGAGCATAACATAGAGTTTTAAGCTTGATTCGGTAATTGCCGGTTTTGCCCTTTTGGGCTATAAAATGAGTTTTACAAATTATTTTGATACCAAACCTTTTTCTACTGATCTAATATGATAAATAAAACATTTTGAGCCTTCTGGAATTACAAATTATTTTGATACCAAACCTTTTTCTACTGATCTAATATGATAAATAAAACATTTTGAGCCTTCTGGAATAATAATAAAAATATCAGCTTTCCTTAAAAAAAAACCCGGAAATAGCTCAAAATCGCCTTTTTAAGCGTTTTTAACACATAGTATGTATTAAGACTATTTTAAACATATAAGGTTTGATGCCTACTGATATTTTCAGTAAATATTTATATATTAACAGTAAGTAAAAGTTTTAAACTCAGATTTCCAGTTTTGACCTTTTAAGTCTATGTGAAATTACCAAAATACCCCTAAGGTACATAGTTTGGTTATAAATGATAAATTTATGTAATACCCTACTGATATAACTTATTAAATTAAGTATTTTTACTGATTATATCAGACCTGTAACTCAGATTATTATTTAAACTCTTTTATAACCTTTAAAATGACCAAAATGCCCCTACGGGGCATAGTTTGAGTTTAAATCCATTCCGGGCATAATAGAAGATATCTTACTGATTTCACAACATATTTAAGGCATATTAACTTAGAAAACTTGTATATGACTCATATGGTTACCCGTTACGCATCTTGCGCGTTCGGTTTGGTTTGGTTTATGTAACTAGTTTGCATAAATTAACCGAAACGGGTCAAACCTTATCTTTTTGTCTCAAAATCCAGAATGTGTTTAGTTTACCCATATTATACAAGTCTTCAAACTTGTCGGGTCTAAATCAGATTCTATTCCGGTCTTCGCTTAATCGTGCGCTTGAACCGTATCTTCCTTTAAAACTAACCGGTCTAAGTTAGGCTTAATTAAAGACCCGTTAGGAATCTAATAGGTTATAAAAACCTTTGTTCCAGAATAGGAGACCCGGTAAAAGCTACACGCACTTGCTATTTGTGATTAATACTTGCAAAGGTAAATACTTTTAACTTATTTTCCCTATACGGGCTTGGGGTACGGTATATAAAATACCGCTTGGTCGGGCATTAAATTTTTAATTGTATGAAGATTAATTTATTGAAATGTCTCGTTTAAATTGTTTTGTTTGATTAAAGCCTTTGGGGGGTTAATGACCATGTCCCGGATATCCTTGGCATCATTTTACGAAATGGCCACGACCTAAGCACGGGGTGTAGGCGTACACCCGACAGTGCATAAATAAATAATAAGGTATAACCGCCGGTTTCGGGAATAACCCACCGCGGGACTATATCGTGTGGTGTGTCTGTTAATCTTTAACCCGGTGTTAATCCGGGCTACTGAACGTATAACAAACATCTAATTCTTTTACAAGTTTATATATAAATAATTATCCCAAGTTATAAAATGTTTTGTGCCTTGTGCATTCAAACCAATTTTTAAACCTTTTCAAAATGAGTCAGTTAATTGTACTTACCAGTGTAAACTGACGTATTTTCCCAAAAAGGTTAAGTGCAGGTACTAAGCGCAATAGGCTGGCCTCTCCTTAGCATCATTAAGAGTCTCGCAAGCTTGGATGCAATTAAATCTGATGAATTATGTTTCCTTTTTATTTGATCCGTCGGTGGATCTGTTTCAACTATTTTGTGACACTTAAATATTACAATTTATTCGGTTGAAATAAATCTATCTTTTGCTTCCGCTGTGCATTTAAAATTGTGTTGTTTGACTATGATGATATCAACTACGTCACGATACTCCCCACCGGGCCCACCGGTAATACGTGGAAATATCGGGGTGTGACAGGTTGGTATCAGAGCCAACAGTGAGTGAATTAAACACTAGCCTTTTGTGTTTAATCTCAGTTACACAGTTGCACATTCCTAAATTTTTGAGTCTAGACAAAGAACTTAGGACAAATCCCGTTTGTTTTATTTGGTCTTTTATATATATTTCTTGTTGTTATCTTTTGTTTGTTTTGACAGGAACAACTACAATGCCGCCAAGATTCCGAGGTAGGGGAAGAGGCAAGGGGCCATTCGTCGCCCCTAATGATCATGAAGTCGGGCCTTCACGCCGGTGAACACCATCCGACACCCAAAACCGAAGTCCTCAAGAAAATAGGAGGACCTATATAGAACCTGCAAGGCGCTCAGTCTCGCTTAGCTCCTCCCCCTCATACCTAAACTCTTACGGGCCTCATTCGGAAAATGAGCCCCACAACTCTCACCAATCCTTTATACCCCTACAGAGCCACAATTCTCACCAATCACCTTTCGATGACCTGACGCCTATCTTCCAAGGCCGGTTAAACCCGGCAAACTACATCGGAGAACCAGTGGGTTTTAACCCACTAGGACCCTAAGATCATTTCTCAGGCGACCATGCAATGGACATGGATGAGGACACCGATCCTGCAGAGCCACCATCTGGAACCCCTAACCACCCCATTGAAATTTCAGATGGGTCACCTTTCGTGGGATCACATTATAATGGTCCCGACAGCTATGAGGAGAGGTTCTGACAGATAGACTGGGTGTTTACTCCCAGTTACCACAACTCACCACAGCAGCAGCAGCAGCAGGATCCCTCTAAGGATCCTCGTTTTGTCATGATCACTCCGCCACCGCAACTAGCTCAGCAACAGCCTCCGGAGCCACCGAGGCAAAGAAGATCGAACGCACGGATGTCCGTGCGAGGAGGAGTGCGAATCAGCACCCCTCAACCTTCGAGTAACAGTCGCTACTCGCCACTCCATGAAGAACCGCAGATGGGTGGGTCTTCAAACCCCGTCTCGGAAGTAAACTCTGCGCCTGTCGCGCCACCACCGTTGGGCTTTGGCGACCCTATACGTACATACACCGGAGCGGCGGAGTATAATCCCTTTGAGCAGCCGATCCACACCAACTACAACTATGCCGAGGCCGACCCTTACTTGGTAGTAGCGGCAAACTACAATGCCCATCATCCGGAAGGATCCTTTGGGATCCCATATCAAGCCGGATACTCACACTATGGGTACCCACCATATGGGTATCAGCAACCGCCGCCTCCTCAACCTCCGCTATATCAGCAACCCCCACAGCCGCCTGCGATGTCGCCACCGCAGCATCAGGAAATTATTCAAAGGATTAATGAGGTGCGGCAGGAAGTGCGGGAAGACCGTAGACATAACCGAGGAATGTTCAAGAGTCTGGCAAACTTAATTAAGGGAAAAAGCAAGAAGGATCATTAAATCCTTTATTTGTTTGTTCTTAGTGTTGTAATCATGTCCCTGCGTGGACATTTGTTTCAGTATTATGCCCCTGCGTGGGCATGTCTTTCTGTATTCTTCCCCTGCGTGGGCATATTTTTCTGTTAACCCCTGCGTGGGTGTGTTATTTATGTTTAAGCCCCTGCGCGGGCATGTTATTTCTTGTAGAAGTCCCGTTTAGGGCAAATCTGTATTTGTTTAAAATTTTGCAGTGGAATGATTTAAATTAAATTTTTCATATTTGTTAAATTATATACATAAATATAATATGTGAAATAAATGAAAAAAAATATAATAACATTCCTTTATATAAGATCTATCATTATAATAGAATGACAAAATCTAAAAAGGGACAAGACCTAGCCATGTGTCATCTTAAGACAGGGCCAAAATGGTAATTCCATAATTAGATTCGGATCCTTATTAACACCTCAACTTAGGATTTGTTCTGCGTTAAATATTAAAAAGAATCTTAAAGGTAAAACCTAGTCTATATGTCGTTGCAGACTTGACCAAAATGGTAAAACCTATTCAAAAGTTTCCAATCCTTGTTAACATCTGAAAACGTGTTAACACTCTTGACAAAGTGTGATTCGATAAAATCGCATAAGTCATCCTTATATTGGATTCTCCCAAATACTTTTAATTAATTAAAACATCCATTAAGGATATAATGCCTACGGGCTATACTCATTGTCATATAAGACAAAAGACAGTCGTGGTCTTCGACCCCCTGTTAAGAAAAGGTAATGAATTATAATTAAAAACCTGAATATCATGACCCTATAAGATCATGATTAAAAATTTAAAACTGCCCACGTGACTAGGCTTTTTGCCATTAATATATTTTAATTCTAACTAAGGATTATTATAATATCCTAATACCATGATTAATAAATCTTCTAGAATAATAAAACTGTTATAGACCTCTAAATGAATTAAAACCATTATTTTATGTAGCCATCAAGCTACATGGCCGGGTCAGACGAAGCCAACAGTCACCCCAGAGAAAATCATGACACCTCCAGAGTCAACGTAGCAGGAGCAGAATTACAGGCATTGATAGACAATGCTGTTACAAGAGCTTTGGATATGCAATTCAATGAATCCAGTGGTACTCATGTAAGGACCCAGTCTGTGCCACACTCTAAACCACCCTCTAGGACTCATACCGCTCATAAAAGTGATTCTCATCACTCAACAAATCAGAGGAGTGTTCCATCTAAGAGAGTAGTGTTAAACTAAGAACCACGTGCTAAAGGTTGCACCTATAAATACTTTGTTTCCTGCAAACCCAGGGATTTCACCGGGGAAAAGGGAGCAGTTGACTGCATGTCATGGTTAGACGAGATGGACACTGTGGTAGATATTAGTGGTTGGATGTAGTAAAGTTTGTATCCCAGTCGTTCAAGGGTGAGGCACTAGCCTGGTGGAGATCTTTGATCCAAGCCACTGGGAAAATCCCATTGTACAATCTGTCTTGGGAACAGTTTGTGACATTGATTAAGGAGAATTACTGCCCTCAGCATGAGGTTGAAAAGATTGAAGTTGATTTCTTGTCATTGGTTATGAAAAACCTAGACTGTCAAGCCTACCTTACAAGCTTCAACACTATGTCAAGACTAGTTCCGTATCTGGTAACTCCGGAACCCAATAGGATAGCTCGTTTCATCGGGGGTTTGGCCCCAGAAATCAAGGCCAGTGTGAAGGCCTCTAGACCAGCTACCTTCCGGTCTGCAGCTGATATATCATTGTCCCTTACTTTGGACGCGGTCAGGCAGAGATCGCTGAGAAACACAGACGCTGAGAAGAGGAAGCATGAGGATGACAACTCACGGCGTTCAGACAAGAAGCGTAAGGGAAACAATGACCACAAGAAGAGTTCTGGAACGAAAAAGGATGGTCAGCAGTCGGGGGATAAGCCCAAGTGTAAGGTCTGTAAGAAGCACCATTTCGGGAGGTGCAGATTTGAATCGAAATCCCAATCGCAGCCAAGGCCTTGTGGGATTTGTAAATCTTCTGAGCACAAGACATTGGACTGTAAGAAAATCAAGGATGCGACGTACTATAGCTGCAACGAGAAAGGGCACATTAAGTCCAACTGCCCAAAGTTTGCAAAGAAGGCTGAAGATGGCAAAAAGACGAATGCTAGGATCTTCCAGATGAACGCACAAGAGGCGATCCAGAATGATAACGTCATAACAGGTACCTTCCTTATTAATGATGTTTATGCAAGGGTGTTATTTGATTCTGGAGCGGATAAGTCATTTGTTGATGATAAGTTTTGTAAGTTGTTAAACCTACCTGTTAGAACCTTAAGCATAAAATATGAGGTTGAATTAGCCGATGGTACCATAGAAACCGCATCAACCGTATTAGATGGATGTTTCATATCCATTAGGAACCACTATTTTCCTTTGTCCTTACTTCCTTTGAAGTTAGCCGGTTTTGATATAGTTATAGGCATGGACTGGTTATCTCATAACCAGGCCCAGATTGTTTGCAACAAGAAGCAAGTGGTGGTCAAGACTCTGTCTGGTGAACCACTTACCATCCAGGGAGATACCCAGTATGGACTGCCTGAGCAAGTGTCTATGCTCAAGGCATCTAGGTGTTTGAAGAAGGGTTGTGTCATCTACATGGCACAAGTGACTATTGATGAGCAGAAACCTAAGATTGAAGATATCCCTGTCATTTCTGAATATCCCGAAGTATTTCCTGAAGAACTACCTGGTTTGCCACCAGATAGGCAAGTAGAATTCAGAATTGACATTATTTCAGGAGCAACACCTGTTGCAAGGGCACCTTACAGGTTGGCACCAACAGAGATGAAAGAGTTGAGGACTCAGCTAGACGATTTATTGGCAAAAGGTTTCATTCGTCCTAGTTCATCTCCTTGGGGATCACCAATCCTGTTTGTGAAGAAGAAGGATGGGTCGATGTGACTATGCATCGATTATCGTGAGCTTAATAAGGTCACTATCAAGAATAGATATCCATTGCCCAGGATCGACGATCTGTTAGATCAACTCCAAGGGGCGAGTTACTTCTCCAAGATCGACTTAAGATCAGGCTACCATCAACTGAAAGTTAAAGATGAAGATGTACACAAAACTGCATTTAGGACTCGTTATGGTCATTACGAGTTCTTAGTGATGCCTTTTGGGCTCACTAATGCACCGGCCGCATTCATGGATCTCATGAATCGCGTCTGCAAGCCTTATTTGGATAAATTCATCACCGTCTTCATCGATGACATTCTCATTTACTCCAAGAGTCAAGCTGACCATGAGAAGCATCTCCATTGCATTCTTAAGCTGCTTCAACAGGAAAAGCTCTATGCCAAGTTCTCGAAGCGTGAATTTTGGCTTCGTGAAGTCCAATTCCTTGGACATGTTGTTAGTGAGCATGGTATCCAAGTAGATCCCGCTAAGGTTGAAGCTGTCATGAATTGGCAAGAGCCAAAGACGCCTACAGAGATTCGTAGCTTTCTAGGTTTAGCAGGATATTATAGGCGATTTATTGAAAACTTCTCAGGGAATGCTGCACCCCTAACTTCGTTGACTCGAAAGAATAGCAAGTTTGACTGGGGGCCTAAGCAGCAAGAATCTTTCGATATTCTGAAGCAGAAGTTGAGCAACGCTCCAGTATTGACGTTGCCTGATGGAATTGATGAATTTGTAGTTTATTGTGATGCATCGCACACAGGTATGGGATGTGTGCTGATGCAGAAAGTCAAGATTATTGCCTACGCTTCTCGACAACTGAAAGTGCATGAGAAGAATTACACCACCCTTGACTTGGAGTTGGGTGCCGTTGTATTTGCACTAAAACTATGGAGACATTACTTGTATGGAACCAAGTGCGTGATCTATTCGGATCACAAAAGCCTTCAACATCTGTTCAATCAGAAGGATTTGAACATGAGGCAGCGACGTTGGATGGAAACCTTAAATGATTATGACTGTGAGATAAGATACCATCCAGGCAAGGCAAATGTGGTTGCGGATGCCTTAAGTAGAAAGGAAAGGGTGAAGCATATAAGAATCAATGCCAAGCGCATTGAATTAAAGAATAGTTTGAATGAAAGGTTGTTAGCTGCGCAGAAAGAAGCTGTACTAGAAGCTAACTACCCTGATGAAAAGCTAGGAGTAACTAAAGAGCAGTTATCCTATGGCAAAGACGGAATCCTAAGGTTAAATGGACGAATATGGGTTCCAATATATGGAGGACTACGGGATGTTATCATCCATGAAGCCCATAGTTCTAAATACTCCGTCCATCCTGGAGCTGACAAGATGTACCAGGATCTGAAGGCGAACTATTGGTGGATAGGCTTGAAGAAGTCTGTAGCTACCTATGTAGCCAAATGTTTGACGTGCGCTCAAGTCAAAGCTGAACATCAGAAACCATCAGGTTTGCTACAACAGCCTGAACTTCCCACCTGGAAGTGGGAGATGGTGACGATGGATTTCATCACCAAGTTGCCAAAGACAAGGAGAGGAAATGATACTATATGGGTGATAGTAGATAGACTGACTAAGTCAACACATTTCTTACCCATTAAGAAAATGTATAGCTCCGATATGTTAGCCCAATTGTACGTAGATAAGATTGTATCTCTGCATGGCATACTAGTGACTATTATCTCTGACAGAGATACTAGGTACACATCTCATTTCTGGAAAAGTTTCCAACAATCTTTGGGCACGCGATTAAATTTTAGTACGGCTTACCATCCTCAGACGGACGGGCAGAGTGAGCGTACCATCCAAACTTTGGAAGACATGCTTCATGCATGTGTGATTGACTTAGGTGGTAGTTGGGATAACCACCTGCCATTGGTCAAGTTCTCCTATAACAATAACTACCATACAAGCATTCAGGCTGCGCCTTTTGAGGCATTATATGGTAGGAAATGCAGGACGCCTATTTGTTGGGCAGAAGTAGGAGAAGCTCAGTTATCAGGACCTGATATAGTCCTTGAAACAAAGGAAAAGATTGTCCAAATTCGTGACCGTCTGAAAGCTGCCAGAGATAGGTAGAAAAGCTACGCAGACTTAAGGCATAAACCTCTAAAGTTTGAGGTTGGTGACAAAGTGTTGCTTAAAGTATCACCCTGGAAGGGAGTGATGCGATTTGGAAAGAAAGGTAAGTTAAGCCCAAGGTATATAGGACCATTCGAGATCATCGAATGTGTAGGAGCAATGGCTTATAAGTTAAACTTGCCTGAAGAGCTCAGTGGTATTCACAATGTATTCCACATCTGCAATCTAAAGAAATGTCTAGCTGATGAGTCGCTAGTCATGCCACATACGGATGTGCATATAGATGAGAGTTTGAAATTTGTGGAAAAACCTTTGTCGATTGAGGATCGAAAGGTTAAGAAGCTTCGAAGGAAGCATGTGCCAATTATAAAGGTCAAATGGGATGCCCGTAGAGGTCCCGAGTATACGTGGGAGGTAGAGTCCACAATGAAAGAAAAATACCCTCATTTATTTCAGTAAATCTCGAGGTCGAGATTTCTTTTAAGGGGGTGAGGATGTAACACCTCGAAAATTTATGTCCAATAATGTATCGACACGTGTCATAAGCTTTAAACGTGTAAAAGATTACTTGAGAGGGACTAAAGTTGACAAACAAAGAAAGTATGTGAATACGAGGGGTTAAAAGCATCAACGTTGAAATTTAAGGCTTTACGGGTGATCACAAAGTAAACCGAGGACTTAACGATGTTTGTGTATGTCTTGGAGCCCTTAAAAGTAAGGTTAGAGGGCCAAAAATGCAAGAACAAGACTTAAAACCATGTTAGAAAGGACCAGGGGCTGAAATGTAAATAAGTGAAACTTGTTTGGCTGGTTCTGGGAGGCCAGGCGGCCCGCGTAAGATGGTCTTATGGGTCTACGCGGCCCGCGTGAGAGTGCCAGTGACATAATTCACCTGCCAGTTCAGGTCTGTAACCGCCTTTAGGACCTGTAAATTGATACCAGGGGCTGCACAAACGGATTTACATGCAATAGGGGCACCTGTAAACATCTGGTTGCAACCATAGACTTGCTTGGCATCATCCTAAGCAATTAAATTCACTATATAAGAGGGGCATTGTTGCAACACTTTGTTCATTCATTTGCAAAGCTTCACAACTTCACTTCTGGAGGTTCCTGGATCTCAAGCACATTTCCTAGTGATCTCTAGTCGTAATTAGGACCTCTGTAAGTGTCCTTAACCTTTCTTAATTCAGTTTAGCTTAGTTAATTAGCTTAAAGTTAAACCGTCATAATTAGAGTTTGACTTCGTAATTAATCAATAATTGTCCAGTCAAATTTCAAATTTAAAGTACCTATGAGTTGGTAATTATGTGGGCAATAAACCCTTAAAAAGGGCACTCTCTGATTCCCACTCTAACTAGGTCAATTGTCGGGTCAAAGTTAATCTTAAAAAGTCAATAGAAAGCTTATTTTCAAATTAATACATAATTAGCAATGTAGGATCCAGGCAACCTATTTTACCATTAATATAACTTGTTAATTAATGTAAGAACATGTCTAAACATGTTCAACCCGATAATTTTCAGTTTAGGCTCGGATCGGAACCGAAAGTCGCATAATTTGACTTTTGCTTTGACTTTCAGTTCTGACTCATTGTAGCATGTTTTAGAAATGCCTTAGAGCCTTATTAGGACCAGGTTTCATGTTTGTATAACCCTCTGTGATTATACAACTTGATTCATTAATTATCCGATTCATATGCATGTTTCCGTTAAATGCTTAAATGTTGACTATTATGCCCTTTTGACCTTAAAACGTGATTTTTGAAAATTTAAAAGAATAGAAACCTTCATTACTGATTTATAGAGTTGTCCCTAAAATATGACATCAATTTGAGGTCTAGATTAGGAGTTATGCTCATTAGCGTAATTAGAAAGCTTTTTATTAAATAAACGGCGTAATTAGCATATAGTCTATCAAAACCCAATTTTTAATACCAAACTTTTAACCTACTGATATAAAATAATATTTTGGGATTTTTGAAGATTTTTATTTAATTTTAGGCTGAGCATAACATAGAGTTCTAAGCTTGATTCGGTAATTGCCGGTTTTGCCCTTTTGGACTATAAAATGAGTTTTACAAATTATTTTGATACCAAACCTTTTTCTACTGATCAAATATGATAAATAAAACATTTTGAGCCTTCTGGAATAATAAAAATATCAGTTTTCCTTTCAAAAAACTCGGAAATAGCTCAAAATCGCCTTTTTAAGCGTTTTTAACACATAGTATGTATTAAAACTATTTTAAACATATAAGGTTTGATGCCTACTGATATTTTCAGTAAATATTTATATATTAACAGTAAGTAAAATTTTTAAACTCAGATTTCCAGTTTTGACCTTTTAAGCCTATGTGAAATTACCAAAATACCCCTAAGGTACATAGTTTGGTTATAAATGATAAATTTCACATATATGTAATACCCTACTGATATAACTTATTAAATTAAGTATTTTTACTGATTATATCAGACCTGTAACTCAGATTATTATTTAAACTCTTTTATAACCTTTAAAATGACCAAAATGCCCCTACGGGGGCATAGTTTGAGTTTAAACCCATTTCGGGCATAATAGAAGATATCTTACTGATGTCACAACATATTTAAGGCATATTAACTTAGAAAACCTGTATATGACTCATATGGTTACCCGTTACGCATCTTGTGCGTTCGGTTTGGTTTATGTAACTAGTTTGCATAAATTAATCGAAACGGGTTAAACCTTATCTTTTTGTCTCAAAATCCAGAATGTGTTTAGTTTACCCATATTATACAAGTCTTCAAACTTGTCGGGTCTAAATCACATTCTATTCCGGTCTTCGCTTAATCGTGCGTTTGAACCGTATCTTCCTTTAAAACTAACCGGTCTAAGTTAGGCTTAATTAAAGACCCGTTAGGAATCTAATACGTTATAAAAACCTTTGTTCCAGAATAGGAGACCCGGTAAAAGCTACACGCACTTGCTATTTGTGATTAATACTTGCAAAGGTAAATACTTTTAAATTATTTTCCCTATACGGTCTTGGGGTACGGTATATAAAATGTGTTTAGTTTACCCATATTATACAAGTCTTCAAACTTGTCGGGTCTAAATCACATTCTATTCTGGTCTTCGCTTAATCATGCGTTTGAACCGTATCTTCCTTTAAAACTAACCGGTCTAAGTTAGGCTTAATTAAAGACCCGTTAGGAATCTAATAGGTTATAAAAACCTTTGTTCCAGAATAGGAGACCCGGTAAAAGCTATACGCACTTGCTATTTGTGATTAATACTTGCAAAGGTAAATACTTTTAAATTATTTTCCCTATACGGTCTTGGGGTACGGTATAACCTTTAAAATGACCAAAATGCCCCTACGGGGCATAGTTTGAGTTTAAACCCATTTCGGGCATAATAGAAGATATCTTACTGATGTCACAACATATTTAAGGCATATTAACTTAGAAAACCTGTATATGACTCATATGGTTACCCGTTACGCATCTTGCGCGTTCGGTTTGGTTTATGTAACTAGTTTGCATAAATTAACCGAAACGGGTCAAACCTTATCTTTTTGTCTCAAAATCCAGAATGTGTTTAGTTTACCCATATTATACAAGTCTTCAAACTTGTCGGGTCTAAATCACATTCTGTTCCGGTCTTCGCTTAATCGTGCGTTTGAACCGTATCTTCCTTTAAAACTAACCGGTCTAAGTTAGGCTTAATTAAAGACCCGTTAGGAATCTAATAGGTTATAAAAACCTTTGTTCCAGAATAGGAGACCCGGTAAAAGCTACACGCACTTGCTATTTGTGATTAATACTTGCAAAGGTAAATACTTTTAAATTATTTTCCCTATACGGTCTTGGGGTACGGTATATAATATACTGCTTGGTCGGGCATTGAATTTTTAATTGTATGAAGATTAATTTATTGAAATGTCCCGTTTAAATTGTTTTGTTTGATTAAAGCCTTTGGGGGGTTAATGAGCATGTCCCGGATATCCTTGGCATCATTTTACGAAATGGCCACGACCTAAGCACGGGGTGTAGGCGTACACCCGACAGTGCGTAAATAAATAATAAGGTATAACCGCCGGTTTCGGGAATAACCCGCCGCGGGACTATATCGTGTGGTGTGTCTGTTAATCTTTAACCTGGTGTCAATCCGGGCTACTGAATGTATAACAAACATGTAATTCTTTTACAAGTTTATATATAAATAATTTTCCCAAGTTATAAAATGTTTTGTGCCTTGTGCATTCAAACCAATTTTTAAACCTTTTCAAAATGAGTCAGTTAATTGTATTTACCAGTGTAAAATGACGTATTTTCCCAAAAAAGGTTAAGTGCAGGTACTAAGCGTAATAGGCTGGCCTCTCCTTAGCATCATTAAGAGTCTTGCAAGCTTGGATGCAATTAAGTCTGATGAATTATGTTTCCTTTTTATTTGATCCGCCTGTGGATCTGTTTCAACTATTTTGTGATACTTAAATATTACAATTTATTCGGTTGAAATAAATCTATCTTTTGCTTCCGCTGTGCATTTGAAATTGTGTTGTTTGACTATGATGATATCAACTATGTCACGATACTCCCCACCGGGCCCACCGATAATACGTGGAAATATCGGGGTGTGACACAGATAGACCCAGAAGAGATAGAACTTATTGATATCAGATGGTGTTTGGCAAGTGGCATTAGAAGAGCACATCGGTTTATGGAGATCACAGGCAGGCGGTGTCTAGAAGGTTCGAATACAAAACTAGGGTTTGATAAGTCGAAAGTTACATATTTTCGATGTAAGCAGAAAGGTCATTACAAAAGAGAGTGTGTCAACCGGGAAGTAGCTGATCATGTTAATCCATTTCATGATGATTACTACAAGAAGGCTATCTATCATAAAAAACAGTGAGCAATCGTCCAAATCAAATCTAAAGCAAATTGGTGAAGGATCATCAAAAGAAAGGACACAAGCTTTAGTGATGATTCAAGAAGATGAAGGGTTTAACTGGAACAAATATCTACCAAAAGAAAAGTTTGCTATTGTTGTTGAAGTAAAAGTAAATTCTATTGAAGAAAAAACGTATAGAGAAAGACGTTTTGTAGAGATCAGAATGGATGAAATGCAAGCAGCATATGATGAAGCTAGAAGAATGGGTCGATGGGATAAGAAGAGAGAGTGTTATATAGATCATAAAGGTAATCTAGTTGTAGATTCGAGTAAGGTGGTTTACAATGATCTACCTGCAGAAAGAAGCTGATAAAGATTATCTCTCAAAATTGGATAAGATAATCAGAGATGTAATGACAGCAAGTTTGAGGAAGAGAGACGAAGAGAGACTAAAGAAAAGTGTAGAGAAGATGGTGGATGAGTTAAAGAAGACAACAGAGGACGTTGGTGAAAGTGAACAGAATGTTGAAGAGTTGAAGAAGAAAGAAGAAGAACAAGCTGGTGAAGAAAGTCTGGAAAAGGCTGACGAAAAGTTGAAGATGCCAACAGAGGAAGCTGATGAAGAAAAACAACAGGTGGTGGAAGGAGATCAGAAGCAGATGGCAAAAGAAACCGAGGTGCCGAAAACTGAGGTAATAACTCAAAATGAATCTTCTGAATCATTAAATAAAAATGATAATAAAACTAATGAGAGGTGCAAGAAATGCATGGAAACGTGCAGTACTTGTACAGAAAAAAGATAAAAAATTTAAAACCAGAGATACGGAATTTTCTAAAATCAAAAGATTTTTCAAAGATAAATGTAAAGAAATGTTTGAAAATGAAAAAGTTTTGAAAGAAAATGATGAAAAGCTGACACAAAAATGTAAGGTTCTTGAAAAAGAAAATGAAATTTTGAAACAAAAGTGTTCAACTATGATAGAAGATTGTTTTACAAAAGGAAAATGCGGTTCAAGAAATGAAAAAGTAATATGATTCAATAAAATTGGCATATCATATTACAAAAGAATCATATGAAGCTGTAAAAAGCCAAATGAAACTTGTTCAATCTAGCCTTTCACAATGTTCTGAAACGTCACAGACACTTAAAAATCAGTATGAAATAAAACAACAAGTTGTAAATTCATATATTGAAGAAGTTGCTGACCTCAAACGTAAAATGGCTGATTTAGAACAAGATAATAATAAATTACATAGCTATCACACTTCATCATAAGTTCTTGAACGTATTTTCAATATAAAACCGGATGATAAAGATTCTAAAAGAAACAAGAAAGGAATTGGTTCAGAATATCATCAGGTTCCACCACCATTTGAGAAAAAATTTACATTCTATGATGACGAGAAGGTGGAAAAAGCTTTCAACATGGTTGATCAATTACCAGAAAATATTGACATAACCTATTCCAAATCTAATGATACTGGTGATTCAGAGGTGGTAGGTAAGGTTGTTGAAAGTGTTTTGAATGACAATGATTCTACCAACAATGGTAAATCCGAATCACATGATGAAAATGAGGAAAGTTTTCATGAAAGTTATCATAAAAATTCAAAATCTCAGAAAAATGCGAATGATGATTCGATAGGATTGGCATATACCATGATTGGATCGGACAAATTATTCTCAGATATTGAAGTTCCAATTCAGAATGTGATTTCAGAAAAGATTGATAAGTTTTCAAACTGGTAGAAATTGAAAGATCTGAAATTGACAAACTTGCCGGAAAAGCGAGCAAGAAATCTTTTTATAACAAACATGGTTACAAAAAGAAAAACATGAAGGCTGGGTTGGGTTATAAAAAGAAACAAAATCAAAGGAAAAGGGCTGAAAAACAAAATTATCAGAAAAAGATGAACTTTGTTCACGGAATAAGTTCAAAAGAAGAGAAAGAACTCCAATTTAATCGACATACTAATGAAGAGTTCTATGCTCAGAAAAATCAACAACAACATGCTAAAGATGTTTCAAAGAAAACATGCTTTAAATGTGATCAAATTGGACATCTTGGTCGCAAATGTCCAAATCCGAAGCCTGTTGATGTTGAACAGAAGAAACAGCAAACTGAAGCTGTTAAACAGAAGTCAACCAAGTTTGAATCACAACAAACTTGGAAACCAAAATTAAAGACACCAAAAGATGAGCCTAAACAAATTTAGAAATCAAAGGTTGATTTAAGAAAATCAAAACAAACTTGGAAATCAAAAACTTCCAAGTTTGAACCAAAACAAATCTGGAAACCTAAGAATGATTTATCAAAACGAAACATTCTAAGTGATTCAAGGTTTTATCAAAGAAATGTTTCTAAGGGAAAAATTTGGGTGGTCAAGAAGCCAAGTACTTCTGTGAGTGACAATAATCGGAAAAACGATTCAACCAAGAAGGTTGAAAGTAAAACTGAAAAAGTTTTTGTTAAAAATGACAAAGATTTTCTGAAGTTGAACAATTCTTATTGTGTCACAATACCCAAGGTTAAACAGGCCTGGGTTGCATTATTCAAATGGTTGAATTGTTTGAATGTGTAGGTGCTCCTGAAGATGGATGAATGTCAACAAGTGGAGCAACGAAGCTACCTGGCACGGGAGGTGGCAGGTCCCTGCAAATGAAAAACAGGGAGTTGGTTTATATTTGTATATAAATAAAACATAGATCAAAAACCCTAAAAATAGAAAAATTTAAAAACAAGAATATGTTTTTATTTTGTTAAAAATTGAAAAAAGAAAAAAATATGTTTGCTTTTAAATTTGTTAAAAATAAATAATTTGAAAAGATATGTTGATTGAATACGCGGAAATCCTCACGGCTGAACAAACATGATTAATTTCACAAGTGGAAGAATATGATTTTCAAATTGTTAAATATCAATGTGTTGTAAATCATGGTGGTACTTTCTGTAAAACAAAGCATGAAAAGCAGAAAGTGGATGGCGAGATGAAGCTATCTACATTGGTTTTGTTACATTTTAAAGAAAATTTGACAACTAACCCTAAAAGTTTTAAATGTTTTGGATTTTAGGGGGAGTAAATATTTTCAGAAAATATAAAAACACTTGAAAATTAAAAAAAACCAAAAACATGATAAAAAATTAAAAATGAGTTTTTGTGTAAAAAGAGGAAATGATAGTACAACAGTAGACAATCACAGCATGCTAAATAAATGGAAAGTCAAATGTGATAAATGGTCTCACTGATGATATGCCAGTAGCTCTTTACATATTTAGTAAATTGATTTCGAGATATAAACCTAAAAATCAATAACTTGCTTATCTCGTGGGGAACATCTCTCGGATATATGGACTTAGTACTCCGAAATTTCGTTTGAGAGGTTGCCTGATTCTGAGATATTAGGTCTTTATATTGTTTGATATCTGGGGTGTTATACTTGGTCTTCTGATTTTGCGTCAGCAATGGCCTAGACCTCGTATAATACTTTGCGTGCTTTAAAAGCTTTCCCTCTGCATAAAAATTGAGAAAATATCGTAAGATATAAATCAAGTGCAGTTGTAAACAAGATCCCTAAGTGGGACACACCTCAAAGTCGAGCCTTCATCTCTCTGACTAAACGGAAGTTCTAACCTGAGCTCTCAAGGCCTCGCACCACCCAGAGAACAAATATCAATATAGTATATTCACCTGTAAGACTGAATCTAGGGAATCTTGATACGAGAGTATATTCTGAGGTGGGGCACGCGAATAAGTTAAGTTCTTAAAACACTAAATCTCGTATCTCAGAACAATTGAACTCTGTGTGAAAATTTAAATGGATCAGTATACTGACAATCTAAGTGAATTGTTTAGAACTTAAAGCCTAAAAAGGTCAACGGTGCTCTGACACAAACTCAAACAAAAATATTGTCTGTAAATATTTCTTTAGTGCTTTACTTTAAAGAAAAATATCAAAAAGATTTTCAGTGTGTCTTAGCATAAACTTTGTAAAATACAAAAAGATTTTGTTTCTACTTTATTTTCGTCAACCGATGTCTGAAAGCCGAGTTTCAAAGTCTGAATATGCTGAACATGTTTTTGAAAATAAACAAGTTCATTAATTTGAAACTTGAGGTTTTAAATTGAAAAATTCAAAAATAGTTTGTGAAACTCTCCAAGGTCATTAATTTGAACTTGGTAGATAATCAGATAAAACCTCATAGTTAATCACTTGAAAAAGATCTTGAGGTTTTCGATACTTTCATTGTCAAATATAGAGTTATTTGACAGGGGGAGTAGAGTTGGGTAATTCTGAGAGATTACATATTGTTATATCTATGTTTAGAGCCAAGTTATCATTTCTGGATACCCTAAAAGCGTTTACTGTAAAATATTTGTGTTTAGAGCGAGGTTTACAATCTTGGACTTAAATTTTCAAATATTTTACTAAGTGGTTCAAATTGTTAGATTTTCAGACGATAAACCAGATTACGATCCTGATAGCTAAGACTAAGGGGGGGTGTAACACCCAAAAAACGGGTTTGGTAATCAAACCATGTTAATATTAATGAACGGGTAAAATACCGTTAGTGGTAAAAATTAACCCGGTAAATATTAGATTTAAATAAATGAACCTAATATTAGTTGAAAGAAAATAAAAGCTTTTAAAGAAATAAAGTTCACAAGAAGCCCGAGTTAACGAGACTTAAAATGAAATAGGTTATGACTTCCCCGAACCCACTAAGTAACTAGGAATATTAACCTAGTTAGTTATGTGTTGTTAGAATAATAAAGGAAACTTGAAATAGTTAAACCTTTTATAAATCCTTGAAACTATAGGGACTAAAAGGGGCCAAGAGTGAAACATGATTAAAATTAAAAGAAATGAAACACTAAAATACACACTTATGTGTGTGTTTGGTCGTGATTTACAGGAGCCAAGAAAAGGGCTCTTACAAAGCCCTAAAACTCACAAGAAATCCAACAAAAATCGAAGATAGAACAAACTAAAAATTGGGGCTTTTAATAAATTTGTGATCACCCAAGCTAGGAGATTGCAAGGTATGTTGAATTTTGTTATTTGGTGAAATTTTGATTAACATGCAAGAACGAAATTCTCGTATGAATGATGAATGTTGTAGTGAAATTGATATGAGTATGAGTCTAGGAACAAACCCTAGGTGAGAACTTGACGAATTAGTATCATAAATTAGAGATTGAATGATTACCCATATATGTGTTAAGTGGGTTTTTATGATATTATGATGAACACTTGAAAAGTGATGGTAAATCTGAGAAAAATTGATGTTATGATGCAAGATTTGATATTGTTCATGAGTGCTAGACATAAGGGTTTGATTTAATGATTGAATCTTGGTTAAAAATATTAGCCATGAACTAAATAGAAGAGGTATAAAAATCATGCCCATAAGGTGCTCGTTAAAATGCCCAAGTGAATTGTGTTGTCTACTAGTTTGCATGTAGAGCTTGATTTGATGATTTCATGAGTGGTGGGTTTATGACAAATATTTGATTTGTATGAAATTAAACATGATGGTGTATGAGAATCACCAAATAGGACTTGAATATATGTTAATTTTAGTTCTAGTTCTTAAATTGACAAAGATGAAGTTGAGAAGATGGTAAAATTAGGATTCATATGATGACTTCTTGAAGTAGATGATGTTTTTGACATCTCTTAGCCTACAATCATTGTGTTATAGGTTTCTAACCATTACCAAGAGTTTAATAAGGGTTTTAGCCATGGAAATGGGTTGCATTTGATGGTTTGGGTCGAATTTGAAAGCACCCTAAACATGATTTCCGTAGCTTTTTATATGGATTTTGACTAATCTTAAAAAAAATCATATAAAATCAACCGTTTATCCGATTTGGGTGTTCTATACCTTTTCGGAAAGCTTATGGAGTAAATTTTTACTGTTTTCAATCATAAGAAACAAATGTGGTTGTTAAATAGGCCAAAAAAGTGAATTAAAACTGCTGTTCAGAAACCTTGAAAGCAGTTTGAAAAATGAAAATATAGTTGCTGTGCTGATTTTATAAAAATCATATAAAATCATAGAAAATTCATAAGAAGGTGTACCTTATATGCTTGCGAAGGTATTGAAGTTTTCTACGATCCATCTTTGAACATCTTAATCTAGTTCGGACTTTGAATGGGTCATAATGGTCAATTACAGCAGCTGTATAGAAAATCGCTGCACATTAATAATGTCATTATTAATCCAGAAAAGACATATGATTGCGTATACTTGATTTAGTCATGAAGTATTTATTGTTAGGAACAAATAACACTTTATGTGACATGCTTAAAGGGTTCAAAATCACTTACTAACTAGTTCGTATAAGTAATTTGACTAACGGGTCAAACGGTTAGTGAATGGAAAGAGTTATGGAAAAAAATAGTTGTTGAATAAATAGCATACTTTGATGAATAAGTGTGTGAATCCATAAGGTGTGGTGGTCATGATAATGTTGACTAACCTAATAAACTTGTGGATATGATATGGTAGTTTGACTCCGACAAGCTAGGTAGGAGCTTGGAAATGAACGGGTTAAATGGATACAAGTTCAAGTATGAAGCTCGCAAGGATGCAAGGTAAGTAAAGCTTACACCCTTTTTTTAGGATACACATTTACTTTATATATTATAAACACGAGCAAGGTTATGTCCGAAATATGGGTTCTTTTTTTTTGGGAAACGAGGGAAAACCCCCGGGTAAACCTTTTATTAACGATGCTTAAAAAAGAGATTACAAACAAAGAGCATAAGGCCAAGGCGACTCGCCAAAAGCCAAACCTCAAAAACAAAACAAAACTCTAAAACAACATACACCAAACACCAAGTAAGAAAATAAAATAAAAACTAAGCTCCACGAACGATGTCTCTTGCCGACTCATCCGTTTCGGACTCAACCTCTACCTCATCTTCAACATGTGTTTCAACCATAGCTTCCTTCACCGGGCCAAACTTAGTGAGCATCACATAATAGGCCTTCAATTTCTCCGACCATGAAGAAAAAACATCATCCGGAGGTTGCGTATTAGTCTCGTAAAATTTACGAACCATTAACATTTCTTTTTCCCACAACCCATGCTCAGTATCAAAACAATCTTCATCATCTTGAAGTGAACCAAAAACATTTTTTGTTTCAAGAATTGGGCTATCCCGAGGCCCAAACGAATTTTTCGAAACATCAAAAAATCCACTTCCCTTTCTACGGGCCTCACTTTGCAACTTTTGAATACAACTTAGATTTCCGTCAATACCTGGGCCAGATCTATTTAATGGCGGAAATTGATCCACATCATGGATAAGTGGGCCTGAATCCAAATCATTAACAGTTGAGTCCACACACGCAACATTTGCTGTTGGGCCAGACTCTTTGGCAGCTCCCTTATTAAGCCTAGCAGCCTTAACTGGGCCTGATTGCATGTTTGGGTCACCATTATTATTCGAAACTACAGATGGGCCTGCTCCCTTTAATTTCGGTCCATTTACCAACCTTTCAACATCAACTTTAGCCAAGGGAGCCCATTTTACATTGGGTTTTTTACGTGTAACTAAAGTGAAACCATCATCATGGACAACCGGTTTTTTCAAAATAGGCTTGGTAACCGGTTGATCAACAACATTTTTACCTTTTAAAACACTATCAACCGGATTTTGAACTACTTCATGGCTAGCCTCCGTATGACCAAAAACATTGCATTTCCCGCATATTGGAGGCTTCCATTTGTACGATATATCAAGATAAGCAATTTTACTCGGTAAATCATTTAAAGATGGGAACCGAACCTTTACCCGATTAGGTAAGCCACATGAAGCACTAGCCTCCACAAGAACACGAGCAAAGCTTAAAGGTCCCCTCTTGTTTTCACAACGATCATACGTTGCCTTATCTAACATAAGCGGTCTACCAACTCTACTAACAATTTGGCCGATATTGCCACCATTCCATAAACAAAGTGGAAGATCTTTTATTGTTACCCATACCGGCACTTTGTCTAAGTCCGGTTTAGATAATACGGTATCCGGTTGCCAAATTTGTAAGACAAGTGGAACATTTTTCACCAACCACGGGTTCCTTTCTAAAACTTGAAGCATGCCCTCATCATGATCAAATGTAAAGAAGTAGAATCCACCGCTCTTCTTGTTTATCGATTTTAATCCAAACTTATGCCACATCTTAATTAAATTCTCTTTCACCATTTGAAATGACAAATTATCTCCCACAAAGTAACCATATAGTTGTAACCGATGAGCCTTGATACTTTTGGTCATAAAATGTCCATTAAGGTTCATAATAGCCTCACCCTCATCAACCATAGGGGGCTCATACATCAATCTAGTTTCACTCTCTTCAATTTCAATACCCTTCGTCAGTTGAGAGAACAATTCTTGGTTCCAAAATTTTGAACCAAAAATTGGATCCACATCAACTCCATTAGGTCCAAACTTCAAATTAGGATCACAAATAAATTGAAATGTAGGTTTCTTCATTTTGTTCGGCTCAAATGAACCAAACTGTAAACGATGAGTTGTAACATTTTGAGGCCCAACCGAAACCTGAACATCATTATTTAGCCCACCACTATTTTTAGATTTATCAAGTTCCCCAGATTCATCAGATTTACAACCCTCCTCCACAGTCCTATCAGTTTTAGAATTAACTGGGCCCACCATAGGTGATGGCCCAATTATTGATGGACTAACCTCATTAAATTGCTGGCTCAAAGTTTCCGTATACATGCCTACTTCAGCGTTTAATTCTAATGTTAATACATCATCATCAGGCCCAATCTTCTTATATTTATCAAGTCCAACAGAAATAAGCCCATCATGCTCCTGATATGCTGAAACAGGCCCAATTCCAACCCTAGCTGATGCGACATTCTCAGCAGCCACAATCGAACATTCCCTGCTATCCCCTGACTTGATGATGTCATCCCCTCGAATTCCGGTCCCATGCACAAACAATTCCGGTGATGAAACCGGCATATTCTTCACCAGAGATGTTTGTTTCGATACTAATTCCGGTACATAAATACCATGTTTAACAAGAAATATGGAAATATGGGTTCTAACACGAAATGATACGGGCCGGGACGAATAAAATGATAAATAAAACCATGTTTAATGGCAAAAAGGGGCGAAATGGGTTAAATAATGAAATGGTAAATAAATACCATTCAAATATAAGTGAAAAATGTTTGGTCATTTAGACGAAACGGGTCAAATGGTAATGTTAACACCAGTTGACGAATAATGACTAACAATTGCTTGTCGAGTCCGATGCTCACAAGGTAAAACGGCTTATGGAATTTGCGTTGCTATGAATCAGCAAATTATTAAGGCAATGTATTAAAACGGGTCAATACTTTGACCCGAGAAAGGTAAGCATAAATTGGCGGAGTATAAGTAGACATTTTAATGTGGAAATGTGATGTGTGGAAAGAGAAGAGCGAGATTTGAACTTAAATGTTTAAATCTCCTAAACGGGTCAAAATGAATTATGTGCATAGCTTGGGTATTGGTCGCATAATTCATAAAAGTTATGTTCACGAGTTAAAGACTTTTGAGTTAACAAGTAGTCCAAGGTTTTATGATGATTTAAAATGATTTAGAAACAAGTCGTTTAATAGATTATGAAACGGGTCGAATAATTGTATAAGAGATTTATAAGCTGTTAGCTTATAAATCAACATCGTTACAAACCTTAGTGTTGATTACATAGGAGACTGCATTACGGTCAATACGAAACAAGAATCACGTAAAACTGATGTGTAGTTTGAAAGCTATGCATGTTTATGTTAAACATAGGAAAAACACATAGCTGGGCAAAAAAATGCAGGTTGCAGAAACAAACCTGCTGGAAAATGGTGACCCTCGCGCCACGTGAAGGACCAAGATGGTTGGGGCGCGACACGCGACCACAGTCGCGGCACGCGACAGAATTAGGAAACCCTGTCGCGGCACGCGATAGGGGTACAACTTGCAGATTTTTTTTGTTTCGCTTATTTGGCTCAAAATACTTGAAGAAACATGTTATATAATTATCAAAACTAACGTTTGTGTTGGTTTTGATTACAGGTAAATGATATCGGCTATCCGGATGAAGATCAAGCGCCTAACAAGAACCGAACACACGATAAATGAAGCTTCCGCATTTGAGTTTAAACCTTGTTATCAAAAGTGAACTATGTAAACACTTATAACATGGTTGTTGTAACGTTTTAAACATGTCTGAATATTTTGATGTAAAAGTTTTTGTTGATTCGCATTTTTGATATAAAATGCGTACTTTAATGATATAAAATAACGTTAAATTAGAATGGGTCTTACAGGGAGTCTGAAGACGAGTTCAAAGCAAGGGGAGCTTGCAATCGAAGAGCCAGGTAACTATCCTGGAGGAGAATCTGAAGAAAGAGAGAGTTTGCTGAAAGGGGGAGTAGCTGAAGCTGTAAGTAGGTCCAAGGGGAGTCTGTTAGTATAAAAGGGAGAGTCTGTGGTGATGAATATGTCAACACTTCATGAAGACTCAGAGAGAGATAGAAAGCTACGAGATTGACTGTAGTAATATCCAAGGGAGAGTCTGTGAGTGCAGTATGTCTATCACTTTCGTCAATCGCATATCGTAGCTAAAAATGATTAAGACATGGTTCAAATATAAAGTTCATATGTTAAAATGATGATTCGTACGAAGCTATGGATGCAGGTTCGTACGAAGGGAGATTGGTATGTTGGTTCGTACGTACGAAGAGAGTCGGTTCGTACGAACAGAGGCCCCTTCGTATGTAGTTTAGTACGAAGCTGCTATGTCTATATATAGAGGTGTAGGGTCTTGTTCATTTGTAACTTTGAGCATTAGAAAGGAGAAGCTCTGCTTGTTTGTTTTCGTGGTTTTGTACTAGTCAAATATCAATAGAAAACAACTTATAATTACTTCTTAGTGTCTGATCTAGACACGTACTTGGATTCCGCACAAGATAAGTGTTCTACGCATTCAACGGTTAAGGAATCGATCCTCGGAGCAAATCCACAGCCTCTAGTGCACAAATAGGTACTATTAAATTAATGAATTATGTGACCTTTTAGTTTTTCCTTGACAATTATCATTTTAATTAGCGAAAACACAATAGTCGGATGATTAAACTATAGTAAATATGCTTAAAGAGTAGAATTGTCAAATCATGTTTTAATAACTCTGGCAACTATCTTTATACATGTCTGACTGTAATGTCATAATGCACTATATTGAATTTCATTCTAAACAAAACCATTTCATTTCAAAACTACCGACTCACTAAGATAAGTATATTGTGGAATTGTTTATACACGATGTATGTTGCCTCCATCAATGTATTGATTCATGTTTGTATGTATAGAAATACGTATTAGAAGTGTCAGATATGTAATGTAAGGAGCCCTCTGCACGAAGGACCCTTTGCACGAAGGCCCTTCGCATGTAGGCCCTTCGCACGAAGGCCCTTCGCACGAAGGAGCCCTTTGCACGAAGTCCCTTTGCACGAAGTCCCTTTGCACGAAGGTCCTTAGTATAAATAGGAGTGTTTGGGTTCCCATTTGGAACATTTGAACTTTGGTAGCGAAGCTCTGCTAGTTTGGTTTCTCGGATCTATAACATCAAATCATCAATGAAACCAGTGATTATATATGATATCTTGTGTGTGTAAACATTCCTAATGGATTCCGCACATTACAGCGTGCTTATTTGAATCGGTCGGAGCATTTTCAGGAGCGAAACGGTCCTCATAAGTGGTATCAGAGCTTAGAGGCCGATTTCAGCGACTAGCAACACAAGAATCCATCAGATTTCATCAAATTGAAGATTTTTTCACATCTCTCTTCTACTCTTTCTTCTTTTTGATCAAATTCTGAACGATTTCACAGACAATTTGACCAAAATTTTTTATATGTTGTGCAAAATGGACTAATAACAAACCCTTGAATAAATTAGACCAAAATACAATCAAAATCAACAAAAAATTGTGAAAAAATGTCAAAATTCGTAACTTGATCTTCGTGTAAAGGGACCTTCGAACAAAGGGACCTTTGAGTTAAAGGACCCTTCTCACGAAGGACACTCTCCCTTCTCACGAAGGACACTCTCCCTTCTCACGAAGGACACTCTCCCTTCTCACGAAGAGCTTTTATCCTTCGCACGAAGGACACTCTCCCTTCTCACGAAGGACATTTATCCTTTGTCATGAAGTTCAAGATTCTAACGAAGATGGAGTATGAATGTTTTACAAGGTTAGCAGAAATTATTGATGAGCCCGAACAAATGGCGAAGAAATAATAGAAGATGAAGGAGAAATTTGTTTCGACGAAACTCCCAAGGAATCTGATATTTTGAACTCTTCTTCTGAAGAAATAGTTAGAGAAGAATTTGATGTGTATAAAACGTTTGAAGATTTATATTACAGCAGCTGATGTGCTAAAAGTAGTTTAATAAAAACAATTAAAATTAACCTAAATCTAGACTCAAAGTAATACTCTAGACTCTCTAAACTCGACTAAACTACTAACCGACAAGTGAACCGATCGACTCTAGTAATGCTAAGTAAGTCCGGATATCTAACCCACACGACTCTAATTAATTACGCTAATTACTTAATCTAGACTCTCTGACGCAAACTTAACTATTTTTATGTTTTAAGGGGGGGGGGGGGTTCTACAAATCTTAAGAATGTAATTAAAACTAAATTAATTAACTAAGCTAACTAACGAATTACTGTGAACTTCTTTCAGATGACGAAAACACTACCTAGACAGGAATCCTGATTGCTTTTAGTTAAGATTATATTTGGAAGTTGTCTACTATGGAACTGGGATCTTAATATTCTCACCTCTCGGGAAATGTAAAGGACCCCTAACCCTTCTCAAGAGCACGCTATGATTTCCTAAAGGTTATTAAATTACCGGTTATTAGACTCCTTTACAAGACATCTAATGGATTTATAAAAGTATCCTACAAGGCTCATTCCCTGCCGATATCTAAACCTAGGATAGACTTATTTTCTCAGTTAGTCTTGCTAGACAGCAGCCAAAAGGTTTACTCCCTGAGAAGGACCCACCTTACGGTTTAATCACTTAGACCTAGCAATAATCTCGCACCTTACAGCTATTGATGATTAGTAGAACACTTGATTTTATAAGATTACCGAATATTACTTCTAAGGTTAGCTACGTAATTTCACCTTAAAGAATTAAAGATTTATTGTGTGATATAGACACTCACCTAAATCTAAAACCCTAGCATGACTCTATTATGTGATAAAGACCGTCACCAAGAATCATACGAAGTAATAATCAATATTCAAACAATATCAATCATGCATATACATCTAACTGGTAGAACAAATCGTTTACAGTTCATAAATAATCCATAGCTTCCATAAATCCAAAATATAATCAAAACAATAGCAATCAATCATCCATGTCTAGGTAGTTACAAAGATTTAGCCAAGAATAGTCATGAAAAACATCAAAATCCAAGTATTAACGAAAACGCAAAACATGACGGTGAGAAAAATACGAAAGTAAAGACACCCGAATGATTCCCGCACTTCGTATCTTCAACCGGTAGCTTCCCATGCTCGAAAACGCTCTCCAAGAACTCTGAAATTCGTCCAAACTATGCTCAATTCGTAATTAGGGTTTTGGAATGATTTATGATTAATTTATAGTGAACCCTGGTCTTGAAACAAAGGATTGCCGCCAACATACCCCATCGCGTCGCGAGACGGATATGTTGCTTCCTGGTCGCATAGCGCGACAACGCAATATGACCATATATTATTATGTTAATGCTAGCCGCACGCGACAGGTGTAGGACTTCAGCGTGGCACAACGCGAGGGCCTGTTTTCCACAGACTCTTTCATTTTTTGATCAGCTTCAGCATTGCAAATTCCCAAAAATTATTCCAACTGTGAAACTCAGCCAATTCTTCTTCGTTTTGCAACATTTTCAGCATCAACGACCTGTAAAACGAGATTTGATCAAAGTAACGAAATTCTAAACAAAATCTAAACTAATGAATACGAAATATGCACAAACTCTACATGATAAATGGATGTATTTTGCAATACATCAGTACCATAAGAAATAGTGTGATTCAAAGAGAAGAAGAAAAGATAGAAATCATGGAAGAAGTTATCGAAGTGTCGAGGGTAAGGGATGGAGAAGATCAGGTCTACTTAGCAGCTAAAACTATGATGTCTCAGTTTGATGAAGAAGTGAGGAGAGATGAGTTAGTTGAAGAACAAAATGAGAGTGCGAAATTTATAATAGAGGAAAGTGAAAAAGTCAAAGAGAAAACTGACTTTCAATTTGAGAAGGGCACAGAATTGTGCAAGTCATGTGCCGAAAAAGACGGATTTTTAAAACAAAAGTGTAAAGAACTTGACAAAATAAAAGAAATTTTAAAACAAAAATGCACTACACTTGTAGAAAAAGATGAAGTTCTCAAACAAAAGTTCATGAAAAAATGCACAACATGTATTGGAAAAGATGAACAAATTAAAGAACTGAAAAACAAAATGATCATTTGGTTTATGATTACAATCAGATGAAAGAAATATATGATACAATGAGTAGCAAAACTAAACAATTTGTTGACCTTAGCCGTGAAAATGATGCAACAATAATGTTGCTTAAAGCTACTATGATGGATAAATAAAAGCCAATTAATATTCATTGTTGGCCCATGTAATCAAACCTAGAAGAACATATGATACTGAAAGCCAAAACTGGTTCTCAATAGTTGATCCTCAATAAGTAATGCATTTTCTAAGTTCCCTCCAATGGCAGTGCTTCTATCAGCTGATTATTCTAAGTACTGACCTTCTCAACAACTGCTCATCAAAGTACTGCTGAATAAAAAGACTGAGAAGACCTAACAAATGTTGTTTGTCAAAGAACTGATGAAGACTAAAGCACTGTTGATTCAAAGCCCGATCAACCATTGAAGAAAGCACTAATCTGCAACATCAGTTCTTAGGCAACAAAGTGGAAAGGAGTATCATTGTTTAGTATATCAGTGATTCAGTGTAACAGTGTTTATCTAGATCATGTGTGATGCTCTGGGACTTGACTGGTACCGGGCGCAGAGGCAGGTTGGATACATGATATCTGGTCATGATGCTGTCAGATACATTAACGATCATATGATTGACCGATAATGAGTTTCATCCACTTTCTCACCACTTTCATCCGGACAGATGCCATGATTTGTAGCCAGGGGGTTGATATGGGAGATGATTCAGACATATTGAATTTGTCCAACACATCATTCACATACTTGGTTTGGTGTATGAAGATTCCATCGGGCAGTTGCTCAGCTTGAAGCTCGAGGAAGAACTTCATCTCCCCCATTGAACTCATTTCAAACTTCTGCTTCATGACCTTCTCAAACTCCTTACACAACTCATCGTTCGTTGATCCGAAAATTATATCATCAACATATATTTGCATGATCAGTAGATGTCCTGCAACCTCTTTACTGAACAGGGTACTATCGACAGTTCCTCTAGTGAACCCGTTGGTCAACAGATGTTGGGAAAACGTCTCATACCAGGCTCTTGGGGCCTGGTGTAATTCGTATAACGCCTTGTCGAGTAGATACACCTTGGCCTTGTGTACAAGATCGGTAAAACCCAGTGGTTGACCGACATACACTTCTTCTTTATTCTTGCCGTAGAGGAATGCATATTTGACATCCAGTTGGTAGACCTTGAACCCCTTCCATGATGCGAACGCCAAGAAGATTCTGATTACCTCAAGTCGAGCAACGGGAGCATATACTTCAGTAAAGTCAATCCCTTCTTACTGACTAAATCCTTGGACTACCAACCGTGCTTTGTTCCTTACTATAACCCCTCTATCATCTCTCTTACATTTGAAGACCCACTTGGTCTTGATCAACTTCTGGTCTTCCGGGAGATCAACCAACCTCCACACTCCAAGCTTTTCAAACTGTTGTAACTCCTCTTGCATTGCATTTACCCAACTCTCTTCGGTCAATGCTTCTTTATACGTTTTCGGCTCTACCTGCGAGATAAAACATTTTAATGAGAAGTCTACTTGTAAAGGTGCTACAGAGGAGTAAAAACATGTAAGCCCTTTGTTTATTTGTTCGCGGGTTTTCACGCCGCTTTGAAGGTCACCAATGATTTGCTCCAACGAATGGTAAGATAACGTTCTTGGCATGACTGTATCCGGTACGCTCACTTCCGATTGCAAATTTGTTATATTCTGATCACCCGTGTGATCAATAGCATTTGGAGTCGCAATATTTGGTTCCTCGTCATAAATCGGATCGGTTTCCGATTTTGAGTCGTCAGATTGGTCAAATATTGGAGTTGTTTCTTCTGGAGGTACATGTGCAGTTCCACTAGGACCAGCCTCATGATCATTTGAACCCACGGTGGGCGAAGAAACAACCAACGGTCTCGGCACTTGTTCTTGTGAAAGAGACTGCTGTTGTTGGTATAAGAACGCCAGTTGCTCCTCATTCGGCTCTGTCGGTAAATGGAATGACTCCCAAAGATTTTCGTAATCAAATAGCAACTTGTTTCCGGGAAGTTGATTCGGAGTGGTAAACCGTTGACAGTCAACGTGTTGAACTTGTATGATCTTCCCCAAACTCGGAACAAAAACTCTCTTCAACGGACTAGCGTATCCTACAAAAAAACCTTCATTAGCTTTTGCACCAAATTTTCCGTCTGGATCAATGAATGTGCATGGTGAACCGAATGGTTTTAAAAATTTCAAATTCGGTTTGTAAAGATGAAGCAATTCAAAACAAGTTTTCTTGTATTTCTTCACCGTAAGTGTGACACCTGTGTCACTTCAACCATCGAACAAATACCAAACCAATGAAACATTGTATTTCATACTTGGGATTTGTATAAATATGTGTATCATTTGCACATACCAACTCTTGTTCGATTTTGGGCTCTAAATCGCTTTCTGGAAGGTTATACGCGCACTGATGCGTAAATATAACCAGTTTAATGCAACAAACACTCCAGAATGGTGAAATAGGCTTAACATACCTTAAATAACCTTTACATAACTTAGAAATAAGTTTTGGAAGGTTTGGTGTGCCGAAATCAAGTCTATTCGCTTACAGGGACTAAATTCGACAAACTGCGAAAGTATATCGATTCGTACTGTAACGGACATTCTGGAACTTGATCATAAGTTAAACACACCCTAAATATCCTTTACATAGCTTAGAAATAGGCTTTGAAGGGTTCGGTGTGCTAAAATAAACTTTTTGGTCATTCAAGGACTAAAAGCGTCAAAAAGTGCATAAGTTTGCATTTTCGCGCATAACTTACGTTCTGAATACATCCGGAAATCCAAAAATTTATGTAAGCATTAAAATATTTTATTTTAGTGTTTGACATAAGAAAACTCCATTCATCGCGCAAATTGGATCGTTTTTCGCGCTTGTGCGCATTTCGTCGTAATTAAGCGAATATCGCGATCGTACGACCAAACGAACCGAGATCCGGCATATTTTTGAGCATGTTTCATGTCCCTCATACTTAGGCATCATTGTAGAGCCTTAAAAATGGTTTAACGGGCCTTAAACGTGTCGAAAAAGGCCTTAAACACATGCAGGGACTAAAATTGCAATTATGGAAAACTTGCTGTGCAGACCTGGGGATCAGGCGGCCCGCGTAAACCCTGGGTATCCCTTACGCGGCCCGTGTGGACTGCCCAGATGTGTAGAAAGTTGAAAAAAGCTTGTTCCAACTGTTCCACACACTTGCAAATGGTTTTGTGGTTCCTATGGGCTGGTTTGGGGGCTCCAATGGTTTTAGAAATCAGGGGGCACAAGTGTAAGGTTGAGATTAAAGCTAAGATTTCGATAAACGATCTTAACGGCTCTCCGAACACTATATATACCCCATCCCATTTCACTTCAAAACCCACACTTGAATCTGATTTTGGCCCTCTAAGTTGAAGTATACTCTTCATACCTGAGGGTAAATCGGATCAAGACTTGCGGGGACCTCTTTAAGTATTCCTTCGTTCTTTTCATTCGTTTTAGCGTTAAAGTCAAACTTTGTTTGACTTTCTGCATTGACCAGTTTATGGTCAATGCGAAGTTCGTTTGAACTTCATAACGTGAGTGTAATCACGATGGTCATAGTCCCTAGTGACTATACCTACTGATTACCACGTTATCAAGGCTCAGTGACAAGTCGTAGTTTCGGCCAAAATACGTATTCTTGCGTATTTTGTAATCAAACTACTTGTGGGTATCAAAACCATTTTTTTATACCAAACCTATTTTTAAACCTCGTTAAACATGTTTTGACATGTTTAGCTCGTCACTTTTAGATTTGTGCTTGTCTACGGTCGTAAAGGTAAGCGATCTAATCAATCGCTTATACTTTCAAACTCGACCCGTTTGGTCGATCATTAGGATCCGACCAAATACATTAGGTGACCATAGTTGTATAGGGAATAACCTTCCGAGGTTATACCTTATGGTCACGTCGTTTAAGTGGTTGTATGATAGGTAGTTTATATGCCTTAGGTAAATTAGTAGAATACCCTTTTTACGCATAAATTTATTTTAAGCATATGTAACCTAAATTTTGACATCTAAACTGATTAAGTAACTATATTAGACATGTTAAGGCATATTCTACTTGTCATAGGACTAGTTAAGCGGTCCGAACGCGTTTTACGTGAACGACACGTTAAAGTAGCATAAGCTACCTAAACGGGTCGTAATGGGTCATAAGCACTTAGGTTAGGTTTCATTTTAGTATGTGGGCTTTGTTAAACCATATCATATGAGTTCCAATACTCATTTGGTTTACGAAACCTCATACTATCCAATCTCCTGATTTAGGTCCGGTTATTTATGTAGTTATTTATATAGGGTGCCGTTTGATTCCGTGATCCCTCTAGCTTTGCTTGGTTGTTGTTTAAGACTTCTAAGCATGCTCAGGTGAGTACATAGACCCCTCTTTTACTGTTTTCCAAACATTTTGGGGTGAAACACATGTGCCTACTTGTTATTTTCATGCTTTCCATGTTTTCATATCATATACTTGCTATGTTCATTAGTACACTATTAGCACATAAATTTCATTTTGTTTTGCTATGTATGTTTACTTGGCATGATAGCACATTGTTTTACATTACATTTCTTTTGCTATGTATGTTTACTTAACATGCTAGCACATTGTTTTACATTACATTTCTTTTGCTATGTATGCTTACTTAACATGCTAGCACATTGTTTTACATGACTTTTCTGCTTTGTATGTTAACTTAGCATACTTAGTACATTGTTTTACATTGCATCTATGTTGCATATGTTCTCGTAACATATGGACACATTGTTTTATATCTCTACCTTGTATGTTCACTTAGCATACTAGGTACATTATTTTCATAAACATGCTTACATTTGGTATATCATTTGGTTTGTTTAACGGGACTTTATTACATTCATTAACACCGATCATGCCGCTCGATAGTAGGTAGTGGTACCATAGGACTTAACAAATCCCGTTCCTAAAATCCTAGGTTTGTTTGGATGGATGGAATGACCGAATCCGAAAACATTTCTTTTGATAATCTTTACTTAGGGTTATCCGTCTGTCACAAGGCTTGAATGTAGGCGTTTAACACTACCGCATAAATGGTTGTATTAGTAAAGCATGCATTATCTTACAAAACATAATTTTGATTATATTTTATCAAATGCATTGTTTTGTACATTACTTTCTTATAGGGTTGAATAAATGCTTTTAATCAATAAATGTTTTTATTCACTCTACATAACATTTGTTTACACATTACATATGATGGTTTTTACATAAACATTTGACATTTGACTACACATAAACATTTTTACATTGATGGTTTAAGTAGTCTCATTTTACATACCATATATAACTTTTGTTTACACATTACATGATTATTATTTAACTTGGGTTATACTATGACATTTGACTATTGGATTAAACATGGATATTTTACATTATTGGTTGGTTTGAGTGACTTAAATAACGAGGCGTGTGTAATATGATACAAGCATGGTGGATACGCCGCTGGTACTTCCTATATATAAGTGCTTGTATGGTATTGTATATCGTCGCGTTATTTAGATCATTTCAATTTAGACATATGACATTTTATACAAATAACATATTTTTCACAAGACATTGTTTTATAAACAAATTATTTTATACAAACTCGTTTTACTTGGTTATTCCTTTAACCTTACATTATTCTTTTACATAAGATCTACTTTATCATCGCTTTTCAAATGATTTATAAAACGAAACATTTTACAAGGATCATGACTGGCTTTTGTTAAACAACCTTTTTCTAAACTTATAAGTCATGAATCCTATTTTCACAAAACCTATGTATCTCACAGGCATTTTTATGCTGACGTACCTATTTTCACATGTGTTTCAGGAGATGATGCATAGGATTGATCAAGATACACATAGGCGGACTTGGGACTTAGTGACAATAAAAGATGCAAGACTAGTTAATTTGGTTATACTTCTTTGTTTGTTAAGACATTGTAACTCATTTAATCAATAAAACAAAATTTCAAATTTCCATGTGTTATGAAACAATGATTCTGTTACAACACTCCCCGACGATTCCGCCACGTTTCGTTGTTTTACGTGGTCGGGGTGTGACAGTAAGAACCCGATTGAGCGTGTAACATGCCGTGGCGACCGCTTCACTCCAAAAATATACCGGTAATTTTGAATCTGCTAACATGGTACGAGCTGTTTCGATCAACGTACGATTTTTCCGTTCTACGACTCCGTTTTGTTGAGGAGTATACGGTGTGCTGAACTCATGAAGAATGCCCTTATCGTTGCTGAATTCGAGAATACGGTTGTTCTTGAATTCCATGCCATTGTCGCTTCGAATACATCTAATCGGCAGTTTGTAAACATTCTCCATCTTTTTGAATAGCTTCATCAAAGAATCAAACGTTTCCTCTTTTCTCTCTAGAAACAACACCTAGGAGAATCTTGTAAAGTCGTTAGTAACAACTAAACAATATAGATCTCCACTTATGCTTTTCATATTTACCGGTCCGAAAAGATCCATATGGAGTCTTTCAAGCGGTAATCTGATGGAGTTCAAGAGCTTTTTCGGGTACGATTTCTTCGTTTGCTTCCCTTTCTTACATTCAATACAGTCATCGTTAAGATGGAAGCTTTTCAAATTAACACCGCCTACAAGATCATTATGAACTAAAAAGTTCATCTTTCTCAAGTGAATATGGCCCATTTTACGATGCCACATGATGGATTCTTTTTCAGTCGCCTTCGTCTTACTCACAAAGCATTGTGCCTTTTTATCTATCGTTGTTGCAACGCTCATGTCTAGTACATAAAGATCATTTTCACGAGGAGCGCGCATCAACACCATTTCTTCGGGTATTTTAAACCCTGGTTTAAGAATCAGACATTCGTCTTTTGTAAAATGAACAGTAAATGATTTATCACAAATCTGAGAAATGCTCAACAGATTGTTTTCTAACTCAGAAATGTAGTTCACTTTATCGAATGTTACGACCCCGTTAGTAAGTATTCCTTCTCCAACAATTCTACCACCTTGAGTTCCAGCAAACCCGACATAACCTCCATTGATTGATTTGACATCGTATAGCAATGCTAACATCCCTGTCATGTGCCGTGAGGCGCCGCTATCCATTATCCATTTAGAAATGATAGACCTTGGAAGCCCCTACACACATTAAAAGACATTTACTTAAACAATGATACCCAAGATTTTTCAACATTTGGTACACTACCAAAGACAATATCATGAGCTACTATGTCAACTTTTGGAATGTTAAAAACAACATTTGGAACATCAGATTCTGGTTTTGATTTTAGAGCTCCTTCCTTGATAGGTGGGAATTCTTCAATCAACTTATCTAACTCAAACTCAATTTTCTCATCAGTGGTTGCAAAGATTTTCGGTTCAGATTTTAAAACTTCTTTCATTTTCTTTTCCTCAAAAGAATGTTTAGATTTATCCACCCATGATTGACTTTGGGAAGTCTTTTTTTTAGGATAAACCTTTGAAGTCTTTTGTGATTTTGAAGATTCACCAATTTCAAAAGTTGATTTTGGTTTGTCCTCAATGATTCACCGCGTTTAAGAATACGCACAGGGATACCATAGGTGATTTTCCCTTAACATCCTTTGAAATTTTTGGTTTTGATTTATGGAAAACTGGTTTTATTATCTTTTTGACACATTGTTTGGCCATGTGACCGATTTCATTGCATCGATAACAGATTCTTTTGTCATATTCAACAAAAGTGGATCTGTTGGTCTCGTCTCTTATCTTTTTGGCCGCAATAAAATCGTCAATTGCTTTCTAACTAAAGATATAATCCTTTTTGACTTCTGTATTATTACCAGACACAAACACTTTACTCAATTTTTCTTTTGGCTTAACTGCTTTCTTAGCCATTTTCATCTCAAAACCAACACGTTTCTTTTTGTAATTATTACCATGTCTCTTGTTATTACCATTGTTACCCACCCATTCATTTTTCTTTCCCGGGTTGTTTGTCGGTTGTTTAATAAAAGATTTTTTCGGTTTTGATAGAAAAGAATTGTTGTTAACTTCTGAAATATCAATTTCCACGAGTTTAAAAACTTTTTCAACCTTTTCCAGGTTCACATTCTGAATCGGGTACTCAAAATCAGTATACAGTTTGTTAGTTCCGGTCATCGTGTAAACCACAATGATCGAATCGTCATCCAAAACTTTATCTGACTTTGGGATAAACTTATCAAGAAAGTTTCCGTCATCTTCAGAATTTGAACTGGAATTCTCAAAATGAGTTTTAACCGTTTCGAAATCAGTGTTATCACTCTCTTCATCCAACACTTGGTCTACAACTGTTTTAACCAGTTGTGACTCGTTGTCGGTGTCAGACGGAGAGAATGTAACATCTATGTTTTCCGATAACTCATTCTTTTATGTTCTCAGTTTGAGATTCAATGCCTTCTCCACCCCTTCTGGATATTTCTGAGAATAATGATTCCACATTGGGGGTGGAACATTTTTGAAAGCTGGTTTAACTTCAGTTTGTTGAGGAACAATCTGATCAATCACATATGAAGATGAAAGATAACTGATCAACTTTTTGTCGACTCTTTCTGTCTCAATGCGCATCAGTTCAAGTTCCTTCTTTAGAGATGCGATTTTGTCCAGATGGATGTTAATCGACATTTTCTTTTCCATGACCGTAGCTTTGAGCAAATTAGCAATTTTATCATTTTCCTTACTCTCAGTGTGAATCATTTTAATTGATCGTGACAGAGTGTCATAAGCTTCTTTAACATCATTAAAATCAAATTTTAATTTGTCGTTAAACTTTTTCAACTCTTGAAACTGTTTGTCTTTTTCAAGACAATCCATGCATGGTTTAAACAGTTTTCGCATGGCTTTTCAAGAATTGGATCAACCTTTTCAGAAACATTTTCTTGTTTATCATTTTTACTTTCTGATTTACCAAACTCTCCGGACTCAGACTCATATTTCTCTTCGGATTCAGACTTCACATTTTCTGATTTGTCATCAGACTCGGACTTCTTTCCTGACTCATACGTATCACAAGTCTCGATAATTGACTCCTTTTCAACTGACACTGACTCTTGAGTTGCATCTTTGGTCTTATTGTTATCAGAAGGTGTTTTAGTTTGTTCTACCTCTTGCAGCTTGACCATAAGAGCTTTGTCTGCTATTTCTTTCAAAGTCTCTTCATTCATTTCCTTTGAGACATCAATGATCTCTTGAACCGGAGTTTGTTCAACTTCGTACTGTGGGAAAAATCCCGTAGTCGTTCACTAAAGAAACCTGCAAAAGAATCAAACACATTAGCTGGCATTATAGATTTAAATGCATTAGTAATAACCTCCTGTTCAGACTGATAATAGTAGACCGTTGCTGCCTCCTCTTCTAGATTTGCAAAATTTTCTTCATTCACCACTTCACTGACTTCTTCAACTTCATGAACACATTCCTCGATTTTCGGTTCCGGCTCTTCAATAATTTCAGCCATCATTGCAAGACCACTTCCTGGAATGTACTTATCCCAACTGAAACCTTCTGGAATCTCTTCATCATCTTGATTCACTAAAAGAGCTTTTTCTGTTTGTTTGGATTGACTGTTCTCGATTTGAGGTCGTGGATTGAATGGTTGTTGAGTGTTTTTATGATAGATGGTCTGTCGGTAATAATCGTTGGTGAATGGATTTTGGTGGTTATTAACTTCTCTGTTCGAACATTCGCGTTTGAAGTGCCCCTTCTTTTTACACTTGAAGCAAGTCACCTTCGATTTGTCGAATCCAAGTTTAGGATCAGGACCTGCGAGACTACTTCTTCCGGTAATTTCCATGAACCTTTGAGCTCTTCTCACAATGCTCGCCATACCCCATTTTACATCGATGAGTTCTAGTTCCTCGGGATCAATTTGATCGTAATCTTTTTTAGTCATGTCTGGGTTACCAATTCGTTCGGCTACTAGACTCTCGTAAGACTCAAGTACAGAAGCTAGAAGTGCTATATGTTGTTTTGCGGCTGTCTCGGTAAAATCTTGACCATTTTTTATATTAACAGCGATATTGCACAGTATCCCATGACTATAACTCTGATTGTTCGAACCTGAAAAACTTTGAGAAGAAACTTGTTCTTGAAAATTCTGAACCTTAGGATTCGGTTCGTAATTTGGAAACGGTGAAACGTTGTTATTAGGAATGCTTTGAGGTACTCCCGATGAAGAATCTGCACTGAATGTCATTTGAATCTTTGGACTCGGAGTAGATGTGGCAGATGAGTTTCCTTTGTAATAAAGCAGAACATCTTGCTGTACATTTTCAGAGTTCATTTTCCTCATCTTCCGAAGTTCAAGTTCATGAGCCTCAATTCTCTAGATAAACGTACTTAAATTGAAACCCACGTATTCCAAATTGTTCTTCAAAATCAATAAGAATGTACCCCACTCTTCTTGTGGTAGTGCATCAGCCAACTTGTCAACCCACTCTTCGTCTGTTTTGTCTATATTCAAACGTTTCATCTCCACTACCAAGTGACAGTACCTCTCAATCAACTCTTTCGTTGATTCTCCACTGATAGCAGTAAAAATGTCAAATTCTTTTTTTAGTAGTGCCTTTTTGCTTTTGATCCTTGAAACACTTCCAAGAAATTTGATTTTAAGAGTGTTCCAAATAGATTGCGCGTCACCCTGATGCTGTAACAGTACCAAAATGTCTTCCTTAATTGCCTGTTGCAATATACTGACCATCTTCTTCTCGGCTTTAAAGTTTTATTGTTCAGCCGGAGTTAACGTGTTAAGTGTGTTCGGAAGACCAGCATCATTCATAGGAACTACATATTTCGTTTCAACTATCAGCCAGCATTCAAGGTGATTATCCTGAACCCAAGTGCGAAATCTATCATGCCACCTTGCTGGAGTTTGAGTAGTTTTGATGGTTTTTGCATGGTTCCTAGCTCGTTCTCCATATTCACATTCTGGGTTATACTTGCTGGAGTTTGAGCAGTCATATCTCCTCCGAAAAACGCATTGTAAAACTCTTGGTTGTCCTTTTTTATACCTTGAAAAATGTTTTGAAAAATTTCTAAGTTTTGTAAAATTACAATTTCAAGCGACCTGGACTTTCAAACGATCTGGACTTTCAGACGACCTGGACTTTTCAAACGATGTTCAAACAATGTGAATGTTTCAAACGACTTGGATTATCCAAACCGTGCAAAGTAACCAATATCAGTTAAAAAAATTTCAACTCGTGCGACCTGACCACTCAAGTCGTGTGAGTTGGTCACAATGTTTGAAACTTTCAAACGATCTGATATAAGTTCACACGATCTGATCTCATCTCGTGCGATCTGGTCATGATTTTCATACGGTTTGACTAAAACTCAAACGATCTGATCAATTTCACACAATTTGAGCATCATTTTCATACGATTTGGACAGTTTCACCTTGTTTGAAGACTTAGTTTATCAAAATTTCAAGTTTTTGACATTTTTGGATCAGTTTTAGTTTGATTTACGGTCTGCAACTTTGCACGATTGTTCAAAATGATGTTTTACACATAATATCCAAAATTCAGTCCATTTTATCCGTGAATTCATCTGAAAATCCAAGAAAGAGTAGAAGTATATGATTCTAAACCGTTCAAAACACTGATATCAACAGATTTGACTCATCCTAAGCTCTGATACCACTTGTAGGATCGAGGATTCATCCAAACGAGTCAATCAGAGTCAGATCTAGTTTCTAGAAAGGCGGAATCAGTCTAGAAACCGTCAATCGGTGTTAGAACAAGAGTAGAAGAGTAGAAAGTCACCTTAAACATGTTCTTCATTGATGTTAGACGTTTTGGTACAGAGAGAATCGGACAGCAGTTTGGTACAAAGTTCTCCAGAAAGTTACAAATGAAGAACACTACTAGCCTATTTATAGGCTTGCCAGTTCACACGAGATAACACTCCCAGTCCGCATGAGCTGGACAATTCCACTTCGTGCGACCTGACTAACTAGGTCGTGCGAACTGGCCAATAACACATAAACATTACATTTTCAAACTATTACATATTCATGACACGACATATACTGATGACGCAGGCGATGGACATTATGTATCAACACGGTAGTAGAGCATAGGACAGTCAAATTCGATCTAACAATCAAGTTGACATAAAAGTTCAGCTCAAATCCATTGATACTTAAGTTGTTCGTATCAGTTGAAAAACAGAGTAAAGTGTAATCATGTTTAAAAGTTGATTATTCAAAAACTTCTGTAAAACAACCATGATGACATCACACTCACAGGACCCTCACAACACCGGAACACTATTCAAGCCACCTATTCTTGTTAGATCCGAGTAAAATATCTAGCAACGTAGGATGGGCCATTTGTTAGCTCAGCAAAACACCGGCTGTTGGAAGTCAGTCATCTTTGGACCACATGTTCCAATGGTGCCTAGCACAGAAGATCACAAAGGCCAAGTGCCTAAAAGCCTTGAAAATTACTCAGATCAGGATTTTCAAAAAATTGAATTAGATGCAAAGGCTTTTAGCATAGTGGCTTCAGCTCTCCCAAATGACATTTATACCGGACTGTTACACTGTAACAATGCCAAAGAGCTGTGGGATGCACTGAAAGAGCAGTTCGGTGGAACAGAAGAGGTTATAGAAAACAACAGGGAGGTTTTGAATCACCAGTATGAAACCTTTTTGTCTTGTCAAAGGAGAGTCTCTAACCCAACAGTTTGAAAGATTTAGCTGTCTCATTAGTGAACTTAAACTGGTTAATGTCGAATTTGCAAAGTCCACTTTAAATAGTAGGTTTCTAAGGTCATTTCCTGAAAAATGGGATACTATAGCTTTCGTAACTAGAAATTATGTGGGTTTTAAAGAGCTAAGTCTGACCCAACTTCATGGTCGACTACTCACCTATGAGAGAGAGTTGAACAAGAAAAAGAAGTTACATGAATCTTGGAAGGTTGCTGATGATTACACCTTTAGTAACACAACACTTCTGGGTCAAGAAGAATTTGGTGGTAGTAAGGATCAGATTTGTGATCATTACATTGACATAACTGCTGGTGGAGCCTTTAATAACTCTGAGTCTTACTCATCCAACTATGCTTTTACAACAAGTGGGGAAAACCAGAATTCTGACAACTTATCCTTTGAGTTCAATGACCTCCAACACTTTGATCCCACTGATCTGGAGGAAATGGACATTTTGCACTAATTGGCACTGCCGAGTGTAAGAACCAACAAGTTTTATAAGAGACCAGGAAGAAAATTTCCAGGGTTACATGGGAATCTAAAAGTGGGGTTGGATAAATCCAAAATTAAGTGCTACAAGTGTAACAGGCTAGGACACTTTGCTAGGGAATGTAGGAGTAAAAATTCTAGACCAATCATTACTCATCCCAACCCTAGACCTTAAAATACATAAAACACTATGCACTATTCCCAATATACCCCTGCACCACACATGCAAAACACTGCTCATTTTGTACACCCGGTAAACACTGTTCCAATGCAATATGTTCAAACCACTATTCTACAAATCTAGTATGTCCAAACCCCATTCTCTCAGGTTCAAGTGCAACAACCTGCACCACAACATGCTGCACAAACATCTGCTCTAGCAGAGGCCAGTCAGCAAAGCTTTTTTACCCAAGGCTTTATTGATTGGAGTAGCATGCCTGATGATTTGAATGATGATAATTTTGCTCTGTTTTCTAAGAATGATATCCCTTGTGATGCATTTGTTTTGCAGCATTAGAGTCAATTCCTGAAGGGCTGGAAACTGAAGAAGTGGAACCCAGTGCTGAAACAGTGGATGAAGTTGCTGAAGCAGTGGTTACTGTTGTTGGTGAACAACTGTTAGAGAAAGAACCTGAACCACTGTTGGAACCTCTAGCTGACCTATGGTGTGTTGATGAAGTGGAGAAGGATACCAGTGGTTGTGAGAGTGTTTGTGACTGTGCCATGATGGCTGCAGCTAAGGTATCACCTCAGGTCTTGAAAAACCTATGTTCAGACAAATGCATCATAGCATTTGCTAATGTTAAAGAGGTGAATGAAAACCTTAGGTATAAGATTTTAAAAGATGAAGTACAATTTGAAAAATCTGTTAAAGAGTTGAAAAACAAATTGTATGAAAAGGATAATGAAATCTGCAGTCTGAAACATGAACGCAGCATAACCAAGGACCAACTCCAAGCCATGATAGAAAAATATCAAGCTTGTAAAAAGGAGTTGGAATCCACCCAATTCACTTGTGAAAAATGGGTGGAGTCCTGCAAAGGTTATGAGCTGATGTTAGAGAAACAGATCAAAAGCAATGTAAAATTTGGCATAGGTTTCAGGAAAAATGACCAAACTGAAAACACTGCTGTAAATGAGTTTGGTTCTGGTGAGATAATACCAACAAACAAGGATGGTCAAGAAATTAAAATCACTGATAAAAATGGTAACAAAATCATTTTGGAAAGGCTAGAGGGGTCATCAACCTTTGAAGAGATGGAAACATATCAATTCAAACCCACCTGGTCAGATGAGTGTGACATCCTTGAGAATTTCAAACCAATGGATTTTTCCACAGTTGAGGGTGTGAAAGCACCTAAGGCTAAGGTTATTCCTCTTAAAGACATCCCAACAGTGGTTCAAAACTCTGTTGCAAAGGAAGTTGAAAAGAGGAAGAAAAGAGAAAAAGTAAAAAATTTTGTAGGATCATGTTCACGACCAAATGAGTCGATCAGAGACAATACACAACTGTTTGAGAGGCGGAAACAAACAAACAGCTTAGAATCAGTGTAGAAATGAGTAGAAACAGAGTATATGATACTTAAAACAAGTTTCTCATTGATATTTGACTTGAAAATCAGACAGCACGTCGTTACACCACAACTAATTCCATACCAAATGAGAAGCTATACCTGCCTATATATAGGCTTCTGATTTCGCATGAAATAACAAATCTCATTTCAAGCGAAATTAACAATTCTAATTTCGTTTGAAACGACCACATGTCATTTCAAGCGAAATCACTACAAAAACAACATAAAATTACATTTTTTACCCCTATACAAGCTACCGACATGACCTAGACTTTAGACGTAGGCTATAGACATTATGCACCAACAAACTCCCCCTTGGATATTGTCGGAGTCTTCAGTCAGGTCTTCAGCGCTTTCTTTTACAAGACTTGAACGAAGGCGAAGTCGACAGACGTATGTACCAACAGACTCCCCCTCGGATGTTGATGAAGTCTTCGGTACGAGTCGTCAGTATGTCAAAACCTCAGTCTTGATCAGTCTTCATACTTTCATCAGAATATTTGACTCTGAAGCATCCTTCAAATTCTCTCTTTTTCTTCAAATACCATTATTAGCTATTTTCCAGAATCTGAGTCTGGCTCTTTCACTCTTCAATCTCCCTTTTGCTAACAGACCCCCCTTAAGTTGTTCCGGGATCGCAGTCTGGAATTTGTAGCTTAGGATCGAAAACCTGGCATTAATCCTCCGGGATCGAAACCTAGCTTTTTCAACGTTTCCTGCACATTCTCTACCCAAAACATAAGTTTTTATTTATATCACTTTGAAAAACTTACTGATAGAGAGCATTCATTCACCAAACATTAATAGTTACATCAAGTTCAAATTAATGACCTTGATTAACTAAAACTGCAATCATTCTAAAAAACATTTCTCATTTAAACAAATCCCCAACCCAATGTGGTTCATCATGTTTAGCACTCGGAATTTTGAAAATCAACTCTTCAACATCAGTTGTCGAAAATAAGATGAAGTAAAATCTTTTGATTTTTCAAAATTTTATGCTAAAACACACATGAAATCTTTTTGGATTTTTGTTTAATGAAAAGTAGAATTAAAATGCAATAAAGAAATATTTACAGACAATATTTTTTGTGAGTTTGTGTGAGAGGATCATATCAGTTTATTGAGACAAATCAGCTGCACCGTTGATCTAAACATTACCACTTAAAGCTTTTAAACAATTCACCCTAGATCATCGATATTGTGATCCACTTAAACTCTTCTAAGATGTTCGTAATGCATACTGATACGATTAGGGTACATTAGATAGCACTAAAGTCTTATGTGCCCCTCGATCTTAGCATATCCCCTCATCATACAATGCACTACCTCACGTAATGCCTTTAAACTTTCATCAACTGTGATTCGTGTAAAAATAAAGCAGAATGTTTAAACATTAACAATCAGGTCGATACTTCCGTATACGCAGAGAAAGTCCAATGTTTAAACAAAATAAGAAATAAAAACAAGTTGAAGTTGTTTAGGCTTTAACCAACAGGTCGATACTCCCGTATACGCAGAGGTGATCCAAAGCTTAAACGAAACACCAAAGAAAATAAAGCAGAATGTTTAGGCAATAACATCCAGGTCGATATTCCCGTATACGCAGAGGATGTCCAATGCTTAAACAAAATAAAGAAATAAAACAAGTTTAAGTCTTTGCAAAATGAAAACACAGAATCACAATGACTTTTCAGCAAAATTGTGAAAGCTCACAAATTTAACCGGTTTTATGTCTTTCGACAATCAGCAATTACCGAGCAGGCACACAGTCAAGAAGGACAAAACTAAGTACTATGCGTTTGACCGTGTTTCCCACCAGACTTAGGCTTTTTGCTTTATGTTTGTATCATTTTCGCAAAACTACTAGTCTTAGCTGAGCCTATCGACACATCCCCAGTGAGACTGTTTAAAACTTTATAAAACTTTACATTTCTCTAGCGTGCACTGATAGTACACTGATGTACTATCATTTCCTCTTTTTACACAAAACTCGTTTTGAATTTTCAAATGTTTATGAATTTTTCAAATTTTCAAATTTTTTTTTAATTTTTCTCCCCCTAAAATCAAAATTATATTTCAAATTTTGATTTTCTGGGAAAATTTGAAAAATAAAGCAGTAAACTATACAAACAAAGTGACAAACTGATGAGAATTGCCTCAATTCGCCATCCACTTGGCTTAAACAGTCAGAACTCCCCCTGACAACAAACTATTTTCCCATTATGATTTCAAAACACTTAAGTTTGTTTTAATCAAAATGGTTTTTCCAGAAAATTAGTTTTGTCTGCCATTTCACAACCATGGGGTTTAATTCATCACACTGTTTTTAACCACTTGTAGGTTTATCACAAAAACAATTTCCAACAATCATACCACTTGTAAGATAGTTAAATCAAGTACAACTTAATGTCCTTGATTAACCACTTGTAAGTCGAAACATCACATAACAACCACCCTTCACATCTGTGATATTTTTCAAGAAAGATGCCGATTCCTACTCCCCAATTACCAACCTGGGAGTTCCGGAAAGTCAGTATTTTCAGCAAAGAATGCAGGCACCCAAGCCTGACCAGCCTTGGGTGTATCTGAGTTATTTTCACTCGGGGTTTGAATATATCTTTTTGATTCATAAAATTCTTTAACCCCTTTTACCTTACCCTCGACCATTTTTCCAAAAATATTTTTCACTTTTTCATTGAACGCCTTTTCGACATCAAATTCTTTCTTTTCAGAATCGAATTGATCCGAAATTTCTACTTTCCCAACTTTTTGTTTAAATTTTCAGTCCGCAATGGTGGAAAGTTGACATCATCCATTGTCGGAAGTGAATTTTCTCCTTTTTGCTCAACTGGTGGCTCTTCTAACTTTGACGGATCAGATCCATCGCCAACACGTGGCTCCTTTGTTTCTGAAGAAACAAATTCATCGCCAGGAAGTGAAAATTTAACTTTCTTTGATTTTTTCTCTTTTGTCCTCAAATTTGTATCTGATGAATTCATTTTTCTTGACTGATCATTCTTTGGAGAGCAAGACGATTCATCAGAACTTTTGTCTGAATCAACTGTTGTATTCGAGGACAAAATCTTTTCAAGATACTCCCTCGCTTTCTTTCTTTTCTTCCTCAGTCTATCTTTCTGCCCTTGTGAAAGTTTCACTTTTTGTTCTTTGGGCTTTTCATCAATTTTGACTGATTTCTTCACTGTTCCATGAGATTCAGCCCTCGATCTTCCCTTTGATCTCATTGGGCAATCTCTTGCAATATGACCTTTGATTTGGCATTCCAAGCATCTTCTCGTCTCAAAACTCCAACTTTGGCAGTTAACAGCAACGTGTCCTTGAAAACCACATTTGTAGCACATTCTGTTATCATACCATTTACCACTTTCAAACCACACACTGAAATCATAACATTGTTTGGCTTTGTGGTAATCATCATTCCTCTTGAAAGCTGGATTTGACTTTTGAGCACTGTGGTCAAACCTGCACCACTTATTACCAACTTTTTGTGAGTTTTGATTTTTCAACTTTTTGTGATTTTTTATAATGATTGGATGGCTGAACTGATGAGCTTTTATTGTAATTTTGAAGATTTTTCGGCTTTTTAACATTTTGTTTTTGTTCCACATTCTTCTTTACAGGTTTTTGCGTTGAGCATTCACCTTTTTCAGTAGAATGTAAAACAGTTTCTTGAAACTTTTCTTTTAATTTCAAAAATATTTTCTTTTTCTCATTTTCATCATCAGTTTTATCATCACAATCCTCAATTATGACTTTGTCATAATTTGTGACATCATCACTTATTGGATTTTCATTGATCGGTTTTGGACATATATGATCTAGCAATGCAGACGAGGTCACAAAACCTTTCAATGTCTTTTCTAACTCAGCAATTTTATTTCTAGCATTCTCAACTTCTTTTTCAAATTGAGAGATTTTTTCACGATGAGAATTTATTGCTTTTTCATTTTCAATTTTATTCTTTTCAAGAACAGGTTTTTCATTTTCTAAAACTCTTATTTGACTTTGAAATTTTGTTTCTTTTTCTTTTAACTTTTTATTTTCCAATTTTATCCAAAAATCTTCATTTTCTGAAATTTTTATTTTGTTTTCAAAATCTTTTTCAATTTTTAACTTTTCATTTTCTAAAAATGTAATTTTATTTTGAAAAACTTTTTCATTTTCTTTTAACCTTTTGTTTTCCAATGTCAAACTCTCCACATCTTTCAAGAGTTTGACATTGTCTGCTCCAGATTTATCACAGTTTAAGCACTTCTCAGACATCGTTTCAGCTTCAGCTTCCTTCTCAACCTTGATAGCTGAAACTTCTTTAACCTGCTTCTTTACCACTTGAACATTTTCCTCAGATTTGACTTTTACTTCAACAGTTGCTGCTTTCTGATTCTTCTCTCTTGCAGCTTGTCTTTCTTTGATCTCTTCCATCTTACCTGCAAAATAAAAATTATAACTTTCAGGTGATAATTCTCTTTGATAATTTTCAAGTATTCGAATTTTTTTATTGTCATCATCGCTTTCTTCATCTGATAATTCCTCTCCTGAATCAGACTTCATTTTTTAATCTTATGGAGTTCAAGTTCTCGATCTTTAATCTTCTCAATGAACGTGCTCAAATTGAAGCCAACATATTTCATGTTTTTCTTCCAAATCAACAGATATGTGCCCCACTCATCACGCGGTAAAGTATTTGCCAACTTGTCAACCCACTCGTTATCTCTTTTGCTAATGTTCAAACGCTTCATCTCTACATATAACTTGCAATACCTTTCGATCAATTCTTTTGTAGATTCTCCCCTGATAGCTGTAAAACTATCAAACTTCTGTTTGATACTTGCTGGAGTCTGAACAAACATACCATTTCTGAAAGACGAGTTATAAACTCAGAATCCAGGTTTCAGTATTGAAAGATTCACGAAGACAGATTTTCAAACGATACGAAAATTCACACAATCTAAGATCAATTCAATCACTTTTTTTTAAACAACTGAATCAGATGAATATCCGATTGAGTGGAAAAAATCAGGTGACAACGGATCGAGTGGGAATTCGCTAGGGCGGGTATCCAATACTTGACAATCACCTAGAAATACAGAGAAATAAAACTGATTAGGATCGGGTGACAACTTATTCGGATTGCCACTCGATTTGCTGCACTTTAAACTTGAACAAAACAAGATCCCGTGAAATGAAATTGTGACCCAAACACAATTGATTGATGTCCAATATACACTAAACACAAATCTAATTGGACCGATGGACTAATGTATAATTGATTGGGCCGAAGAATCACATGCAATCTCAAATCAACTGAATTCTATTGGACCAACAATTTCACTAGCCGACAACTCAATTTTATTGAATTCCTGATTGGGCCAATTAACTATAATAAGGATCACATGTAACTTCTGAAAATGGTCAACAAGATAAAACCAATACTCAAAAATGATTGGGCCGATATATCACAGTGCAAGACTGATATTGGTGACAAATTTTATTGTATCTTCAATTTGATTGAGCCGATGATTAAGTGAATCTGATTGGACCGAAAACCCACTTAGTCCGACAACATTATCAATATCCTCACATGCACTTATCCAATTAATCAATAGCCGACAAGGTAATATAATTCTTGATCCTTATTTGACCGATTGACTTTGTTTATTGATTAATGAGCCGACAAACCAATATCACATGCAAACTGACACAAATCACGTGATTTCTTGTCCCAACTTCAAATGTCCTAGCAACCTCGTTTGACGTTTCACACGAATTGATGTACTTTCACGCGAAATGAAATCAACACGAAATAGAGATTTGATACACGACACATCCACACGAAATATCAATTTCACACGAAATAGAGGACTTTTCAAACGGAATACTTAATTCCGTGCGAAATAACCAAACGGAATTACAGTTTCAAACGAAATCAGATGTACTTCAAACGAAATCAGTAATTTCGTGTGAAATTACCTCAATTTTTTCAAACGAAATAACATGCTCATTCAAACGAAATTAACCTTTTGGCTTATTTTTGTCTGAATTTTGAACTGATTCATTCAAGGGTTTGTTAAAACTGTATTTTACACACAATATCAAAAGATCAGTGCATTTTGTCCAAGAATTTGTCCAGAAGTCCAAAAAAGTGTAGAAAAACAGAATTCTAAGCACTGATTCAAGTGAATTGACTCATCCTGAGCTCTGATACCACTTGTAGGATCGTGTTCATGACCAAATGAGTCGATCAGAGACAATACACAACTGTTTGAGAGGCGGAAAGAAACAAACAGCTTAGAATCAGTGTAGAAATGAGTAGAAACAGAGTATATGATACTTAAAAAAAGTTTCTCAATGATATTTGATTTGAAAATCGGACAACACTTCGTTACACCACAGCTAATTCCGTACCAAATGAGAAGCTACACCTGCCTATATATAGGCTTCTGATTTCGCATGAAATGACACATGTCATTTCAAGCGAAATTAACAATTCTAATTTCGTTTGAAATGACCACATGTCATTTCTAGCGAAATTAACAATTCTAATTTTGTTTGAAATGACCACATGTCATTTCAAGCGAAATTAACAATTCTAATTTTGTTTGAAATGACCACATGTCATTTCAAGCGAAATCACTACAAAACAACATAAAATTACATTTTTACCCCTATACAAGCTACCGACATGACCTAGACTTTAGACATAGGCTATAGACATTATGCACCAACAAATTTGTTTTGTGACTTTTGTGAAAAGAGAAACCATTCCACAAAGGATTGTCGTCATTTAAAAGATTTTGACATTAACAAAACAAGCATAATTGAGCCTGCACCAAGTTGCATCATCTGTGAAAAAACCAATCATTTTACTCAAGAGTGTGTGTACCTCAAAACTTTTGAGGTTAAAAGAAAAGAGTACCCTTCAAAAACACTTGAGGGTTCATTAAAATCAGCCATCAAGAAACAACAACCATTTGTGTCTGTCCAAACAGTTGTCACAAACCAGTTGAACAAAACATTTGTTCCCAGAGATGTGCAAGTGACAGATGCACCACCAGCTAACTAATTCCAAAAAGGAAAATGTCAACCTCCATACCAAAGGGTCCCACATGTTTATGAGGCTTACAAAAGGCCTTCTAAACCAAAAGTGAACAAGCATCCTTTTGAATTTCAACACCTGACAGGAAATGGTCCACAACAGTGGCTAGAGAAAAACGGTTCAAAAACTGTTCAAAACCCTTAGCTAACCACTATCCATGTTCCTAGACTTGAGACTGACTCTGTTGTGACCCCATCCAAAGCCTTATTGGCTTTGGAGACCCTCCTAAGCTAACTATTTACTTGATGTGCAGGGAGCTTCTGCATGCTTAGATAGTCTTTGGTATGTAGATAGTGGAGGCTCCAGGAACATGACTGGATGTAGAGCCCTACTCAAAGATTTCAAAAACCATGGAGGGGTGATATATCCTTTGGTAACAATTCTAAGGGAAAGGTGTTGGGGTCTGGAACAGTTCAAAATGGGAATCTCAAGTTTGAGAATTTCAATCTTATCGATAATCTGAAGTTTAACCTCCTCAGTGTCTCACAAATGAGTGACAAAGGCTATGGGTCATTCTTCATTAAGGATAACTGCAAGATTATTGGGCCAGAAATGGTAAAAAAGATTGAAGCTGTCATAGCCGGGGGTAAAACACATCTTGTTGCTCATAGGAGTGGCAATGTGTATGTAGTTGATATGTCTAAAGAAAACCCAATGACTGATGCTTGTCTGTTCTCAGCTGCCTCTTACAAAGAGAGAATTATGGCACAAGAGACTTGGGCACACAAATCTCAAGACTATCACTACACTCTCAAAACAAGGCCTTGTAAAAGGTCTTCCACACAAACTGTTTACTTATTCTGAGCATTGTGTTTCCTGTTTAAAAGGTAAACAACATAAAAGCTCATACAAGTCCATTGAAGAGTCCAAAATAACCAAGTGCTTGCAAATGCTGCACATGGATTTGTTTGGCCCAGTAAAAATCATGAGTTTGAAAAAGAAAAGATACTGTTTGGTTATTGTAGATGATTTTTCTAGGTTTACATGGACTTACTTTTTACATTCTAAAGATGAGACTGAAGGTATTTTGCAAGACTTTGTCAAACAGGTTGAAAAGCAATTTGACCTTCCAGTAAAAATCTTTAGAAGTGACAATGGAACAGAGTTTAGAAATAAGGAGTTGGATGATTTTTGTGTGTCAAAAGGGATTGTAAGGCAGTACCGCATCCCAAGAACACCAGAACAAAATGGGGTGGTTGAAAGGAAAAATAGAACTTTGATTGAAGCTGCCAGAACAATACTTGCAGACTCAGGTTTACCCTTAACTTTTTGGGCAGAGGCTGTAACACTGCTTGTTATGTGCAGAACAGAGTTTTGATCAACCCAAGGCATCAAAAGACTGCATATGAAACCCTGTTCAAAATCAAACCACTGATCTCATATTTCAAAGTCTTTGGCTGCCCATGTTTTATCTTAAATTTAAAAGATTCAATTTCAAAATTTGCAGCCAAAGTAGATTGTGGTTATCATTTGGGATACTCAACCACTGCCAAGGCCTATAAAGTGTTCAACACAAGGACTAGGTGTGTGGAAAAGACTTTGAATGTAAAGTTCAATGAACTTTCTTCACTGAAAATCCCTGCAAACCCTCCTGAATTATTTGATCTTGATAAATTTACATGTGAAAGTGTGTCTGTCAAGACTAACCCTGCAGGTAATCAACAACCTCCTCAAGATAATGGATATGATGTTGTGATCCCACAATATAAAATCACATCCACCACCAGAGCAGCAGATGTTCAAAACAGCTGTCAAAGCTCATCCACTACTGCATCAACAATTGTTGACCAAAGTAGCCTAAACACTAACACCTTATCATCTCCAACCACTGTTGATAAAATCCCATCAACAGTGGATAAAATTCAACATTGTGCCACACCTATTCCTCCACCTCCATTTCAAACAGATGTTGGATCATCAAAGTCACCAACAGATGTTAGCTCAGATGATTCACATCTGCAGCCTTCACCTTTAAATGCCATTGTCTCATACAAGGGAGATCTGATCTTCCTTAAATCTCATCCACCAGACCAAGTGATTGGCAACATCAATGAAGGGGTTCTCACAAGAAGTCTCCCAAAACATTTGTCTTTTTGATGGCTTTCTATCACTCCATCAACCAGTCAAGTACCAAGAGGCACTGAAAGACAACAGTTGGGTAGAAGCTATGCAAGAAGAGCTCCAACAGTTCAAAAGACAACAAGTATGGGAACTTGTACCACTGCCAAAGGATGTAAGTCCAATTGTCATAAAGTGGGTCCTCAAAAACAAAACTAATGAAAGGGGCATTGTTGTCAAGAACAAAGCCAGGCTTGTGGTTCAAGGCTTAGACAAGAATAGGGCATTGATTATGATGAAACCTTTGCCCCTGTAGCAAGACTTGAAGCTATCAGACTTTTCTTAGCCTTTGCTGTCAACCACAATATCCAGGTGTATCAAATGTGCATTCCTCTATGTTAAGATTCAAGAAGAGGTATATGTTTGTCTACCTCCTAGTTTTGAGGATCCATTCTGTCCAGATCATGTCTACAAGCTAAACAAAGCATTGTATGGCTTGAAACAAGCACCTAGAGCCTGGTATGAAACTCTTTCCACTTTTCTCATCTCTATTGGTTTCACAAGAGGTAAAATTGATAAAACCTTGTTTTTAAAATGGAGAGGAAAGGACTTGATGATTGTCCAAATTTATGTGGATGACATCATATTTGGAAGCACATGCAACAAAATGTGTGAAGAATTCAGACAACTCATGATAGCTGAGTTTGAAATGAGTGCAATGGGTGAACTACAATGCTTTCTTGGTCTCCAAGTTAAGAAATTACAAAATGTCACTTTCATTCATCAAAGCAAATATGTAAAAGATCTTTTAAACAAATTTGAGATGAATGATTGCAAGCCATGTAGTACACCCATGGCAACCACAAAGCTTGTCATGTCTGATGAGAAAGATGATTTGGTTGATCAAACTTTATATTGAAGCATGATTAGGTCTTTATTGTACCTAAATGCATCTAGGCTAGACATCATGTTTGCAACATGTGTTTGTGCAAGATCCCAATCAGCACCTAGGAAGTCTAACTTCATTGCTGTGAAAAGCATATTCAGATACATAAAAGGCGCTCCCACACTTGGTATCTGGTACCCTGCTAATGGGAATGTTAAGCTTTCAGGCTTCTCAGACAATGATTTTGCTGGATTTAACACAACCAGGAATTCTACATCAGGAGGGTGTCAATTCCTAGGAAATTGCTTAGTGTCTTGGTAAAGCAAAAAGCAAGCAGCTGTTTCTAAAGGTTACTGAATTCCTTGCCCTTTATTGAATAATATCGAAAATATATATACAGAGTTTACAACTGAAATCTAGGAGCTAAATTAGGTAATAGATAAATACAAAAGATACAAACTAATAATCTCCTAATATAAACTATATCTTCTAATCTCTTAATAATAATAATAATATATTCGTTGTTAATACACCCCTTCAGTCTGAGCGAAAGAAGACTGGATGCAGAGGCTCGACTTGAAACGATAAAACAGTTGATGTGGCAGCCCTTTTGTAAAAATATCAGCATACTGGTAATTAGCAGGAATGTATATGACCCGAACTGCGCCAATTCTGACCTTTTCACGTATGAAATGAATATCCAATTCCACTTGTTTTGTACGTTGGTGCTGTACTGGGTTCTCGGATATGTACACTGCTGAGATGTTGTCACAGTAAACAATAGTGGCTTTACGAGTTGGGATATGTAATTCAGTCAATAAGTTTCTCAACCAACTCGTTTCAGCAACGGCATTAGCTACACCGCGGTATTCTGCTTCAGCACTAGATCGAGAAATAGTAGCTTGCCGCTTAGAGGACCATGAGACAATGTTATCTCCAAGAAAAACACAATAGCCCGATGTGGATCTCCTGGAGTCCGGGCAGCCCCCCAGTCTGCATCTGAATAGGCAGTAAGTGCACAAGACTTGGAGGGATGAATAAGCAAACCTTGATCACTTGTGCCTTTTAAATAACGTAAAATACTTTTCAAAAACTAAAAATGATGTTCACGAGGATCGTGCATGAAAAGGCAAACCTGTTGGACCGCGTAGGTTATGTCAGGGCGTGTAAAAGTGAGATATTACGGTGCACCAGCTAGACTGCGGTATAAAGAACTATCTAAAATAGAAGGACCTGATGAAGCACTTAACTTGGAAGACGTATCCACAGGGGTTGCACAAGGCTTACAATTAGTCATATTAGCTCGAGCAATGATGTCATGTGTGTAATGTTCCTGTGAAAGGAATAAGCCATCTTGTTTACGAGTAACAGTGATTCCCAAAAACTGATGTAAAGAGCCTAGGTCCGTCATAGCAAATTCTTTGGAAAGTGAAGTAATGATGTGACAAAGCAAGTTATCATTAGAAGCTGTAGGTATGATATCGTCCACATATAACAGAAGATATGCCATTTCAGTACCACGTTTATAGACGAATAAAGTGTCACACCCTGGCTTTGCGGAAGCGTGGTTATTTTGGTGTGACTTCTTAATACCATAGCTTAATCATAACAAAGCTATATGATAATAAAACCATGCAAGATCATCCATAGATTTAAGTTTTAAAAACCGAAGTAACATAACATTGTCTTAGGGACTACAACACCATAACATAAAACATTGTTTTGAAAGACATAAACATCAACATGAATAAAACGCAGTTTAAGATTTGTGACTCGTCCAGGAAAAAGTCACATTTCCTAAACCGGGATGACCTCGGAACCCATATGCAGCGGGAAAACACAACATACCGCGCCAGATCTTTAATTCCCTGAAATACATGTAAGTTGAAAAATCAACAATAATGTTGAGCGAGTTCATGTGTAAGTGAGTAAATAAACCTTTGTATGTATAAAAACCCTGGTATGTAGCAAATAAGGAAAAAGAGATCACCAATGGTTTGCAAGGCCATTGATATGTGTGAAGTGCAAGTAGGAAGACTCAAACCTAGCAGATTTATGCGTTGGGTACAAAGTCACCCCGAGGTCCGTTCTGTGTTGGGCCTGGGGTTGGGCTCGCTACACCCAAATAGATCTACCGCTCCTGCCCCTCGGTCCTACCTTGAGGATTAATGGCCTCAAGTTTCTGCCTACCCACTCACATGATCTGAATAATAATAATAACCCTCCTTACGCTAACCATACCATGTAAGAATTATTCGTAATCATAGTAACATGTATTTCACCCCCGCAGTTTAGAAAACTGAAAACAGTTAGAGAAAAGGGGGACATGAACTCACAGTGGAGCGTCTCTACCAAGTATATCTCCTGATCAAGCAGTTGTGCGACGACCTACACGTACTAAGTCTATTAGACGGACGGCCGTGCCTTGGCTTAAGGTTTAAGTTTTTGGGAAATAGTTAGACAACTATTTCGTGTTTATATTTTTGTAAATGCTTGGTAATTATTCTCCTTCCCAAGGATGGGGGATTTATACATGTGCGTTCGTATTATTTGGAATCGTTATCATTTGGTAATATTATTTTTACCCTAAAAATAATATTTGTATAGTTCACAAAATAGTCATAAAAATTTACAAGTGTTGTTACTAAATATATACTAAATATATATCTTAGCAAGTTTTTATTTTGTGAAAATCCCACCTCCGATAATTAGAAATCTTGTAATAAAGTCATGGCGAAATCTATAATTCGAAAACACGTTAAAAATGTATTTCTAACACTTGTAGTGAAAATATTTCTAAGTGTTAGGTTTTTGGAAAAATTTCGCCAGAGTTTCCTCTGTAACTGGAGGTGGCCACGCTTTCAAGCGTATCATTTTTCTTTTACAAATCAAACCAACAATTTTCTCATTCAATCAATAAACATTATTCAAACCATCAAACTAGTCAAAATAGATGTAAATCGCAAAAATACATGAACTTGTGGTTTTTCCAAAATATGTAGTATCTTTCCATTATTTTTAGTGGATCTTTCGTATAAATCAACCCGGTTTCGTAAAAGTCTCGTTTTTAAAGAAAATAAATTTCCACAACTTCTTGTCAACATTTACAAAAATAGTTCTTTCGTCAAAACTTTGTGTTACACAAGTGTCTACACACTTGTGTGTTTACAAAAGCAGTTTTGGTTATGTAAGATCCGTCTTTAAAAGTATGTTTTCTCTTGACACGTGGTCCTTTGAAAATACCGCTTGTAGATCCGTAGATCTACTAGTTTTAAACACTATTACGTAAGTAAAATCGTTTTACATAAGTTCAAGTTTCTCGTGTGGTAGAGTTTCATTACTTAACCCTTGTTACACTTAAACAAGTTCTATGTCATGATCCATGATCATGACCATTCCGGGTTAAACAATGATCCGAGCTACCACAACATAGATCGGCACTAAATAATTACACAAAACAAATCCTACATGATTTACACAACAATCAAGCTTTTAACCATCATTTTTAACATTTTTAGTAGACTTTTTCATATCATTTTGTATGTTCATGAGTTTTAACCATCATATACCGTTTTAACTACTAGCTCGAGGCTAGGGAAGATTCTAGTCGCAAAATGAGTGGATAAAAGCAATAGGGTGAGGTCCTTCGCGTTCCGAATGCACCAAGCCTCCTCGTATGTGATCCTCAACACTTGTATGCTCTTGGAATGAGAAGATCAAAACCGAAAAATGGATGGATGATATAGGGGGTGTTCGGCCGAGAGCTTTGTGAGGAGAGGGAGAGAGTTTTGTTGTGAGTTGTGGTGAAGTGTTAGTGTGTTATGTCATGAACTTATAGACAATTATCAAGATCATTACCCAAAGGTTTATGTGTCTACTAGATATTAGACACTAGTGATTATTATAATCAAAATAGGACATGGGTGTCCCCCAAGGGGACCGAATTCGTTAGGGGGGGGGGGTAATCCGGTTGGTTTCCAACTAAACATTAAGTATTAGTTAGATTAATTTAGTTAGTTTAGGGATTAACCCGGTTACTAGTGTGTCATGCATTATGACGGGTGTTAGGGTATTCAGGGACCCTAACTGGCTCAGAAAAAGAAAAACAGTGTAGATGGCAATATTTTTATGTTCTGGGTAAAGTCCGGTTGTTCGGTTGGATAGCACTCCGTTAAAGTGCTTAAAAAGGCTTTAAAGTGTCGTTATTATTATTTTTAGTGACACAACTTATTCCCGACACTGTGGAAAGTGTCTAGTAACATTTTTCTCATGTTTTGGCACTTTATTAGGTAGCTTAGATGCTGAATTTTAATTAAAGTGCTGAATTTTGTACTCAAAGTACGTTTTAGGCACATCCGGTCACTGTGATCTCATTCCTAGTGACGCAGTTCTACAACCCTTATATCCCTACACTCACCACTAGTGTAGCAAACTATCTCAGGCTCTTACAGGCCTTAGAGGCAGTACCTGCCTGGTGCTAGTTATGACAGCACGTTTAATAGGTTATCCGTTCATTGTGCTACTGTGCTTTTGGTGCATCAAGGTTGTCACAAAGGTGCTGTAAGCAAAACATGGAGTGACAGCAAATAGAGTATGATGCAAGTATGTACAAGTATCAGTATTTCAAGTAGCAGTTTATCCACAAGTTCAAGTAAGCACAGTAATTAAGCAGTAATTAATTATTAATTAAGTCGTACGGATACCTGGTTTAGTGAGGGTTGTCACATTCTCCCCCCGTTAGAAAAATTTCGTCCCGAAATTTAAGTTCTGCTACTAGATGCAGGGTTCTTAGGAAATAAATGGGGGTATTTCTCTTTCATCCGGTCCTCTCGCTCCCAGGTGTATTCAGGACCATGTCTGGCATTCCAACAAACCTTGACGAGCTTGACACTGCTCCGGCGGGTCCTGTTTACTTTCCAATCCGTAACCTCAACAGGTTCTTCAACGAAATGGAGCGTGTCGTCAACATGAATCTCGTCGGTGGGAATGGCAACGGTATCTTGAGTTGGACTTTTCTTCAGGTTGGATACATGAAATGTATCGTGAACTCCATTCAGCTCAGCAGGTAAGTCCAGCTTGTATGCTACTAGCCCTATTCTTTCCAAAATTCTGAAAGGGCCAATGTAACGCGGATTTAACTTCCCACGCTTTCCGAAGCGTGCCACACCCTTTCAGGGTGAAACTTTCAATAAAACCATATCTCCAACTTGGAATTCCAAATGTTTCCGGTTTGGATCTGTGTAGGCTTTCTGTCTTTCGCGAGCTGCTTCGATCCGCTTTCGAATTTGCGCAATCTTGTCTGTCGTCTCTTGGACGATTTCGGGACCAACAAGCTGCCTATCACCTGCGTCAGCCCAGCATAGGGGTGATCGGCACTTGCGTCCGTAAAGAGCTTCGAATGGCGCGGCTCCAATACTGGTGTGGTAGCTGTTGTTGTATGAAAATTCGACCAGTGGCAAATGCTTATCCCAGCTACCGCCCAAATCCATAACACATGCTCTCAGCATATCTTCCAAGGTCTGAGTAGTCCGCTCGCTTTGACCGTCGGTCTGAGGGTGAAATGCCGTGCTCAGATTTAATTGTGAGCCAAAAGCTTCTTGGAAGGATTGCCAAATCCTTGATATGAAACGTCCATCTCTATCAGAGATGATCGAGAGAGGCACTCCATGACGTGCGACGATTTCTCTCATGTATATTTCTGCTAGTTTGCTGGTGTTATCCTTCTCCCTGATAGGTAAGAAGTGCGCTGACTTCGTTAATCGGTCCACTATTACCCAAATAGTGTCATGGCCTCTTGGCGTTCTTGGCAACTTTGTAATAAAATCCATGGAGATTTGTTCCCATTTCCATTTGGGAATCTCAGGTTGTTGCAGAAGTCCTGAAGGCTTCTGGTATTCCGCTTTCACCTTAGAACACGTTAGACACTTGCTCACATAAACAGCAACATCACCCTTCATCCTAGGCCACCAATAGTAAGCCTTGAGATCTTGGTACATCTTATCCGCTCCTGGATGGATAGAGTACCGCGATTTGTGAGCTTCAGCAAAAACAACTTTTCTCAAACCACCAAACAGAGGAACCCAAATCCTTTTCTCAAAACATAACGTTCCTTCCTCGTTTGGTACTAATAGCTTCTCCATCCCACGAAGATATTCTTCTTCAAGATTTCTTTCCTTAAGAGCTTCTTTCTGCGCGGCACGAATGCGCAAGGAAAGATCGGTTTGGATAATCATTTCTAAAGCCCTAACCCTTATGGGCTTGATCCTCTCTTTTCAACTTAGGGCGTCGGCAACCACATTCGCCTTCCCTGGATGATACTTTATCTCGCAATCGTAATCATTTAACAACTCAACCCATCGTCTTTGTCTCATATTCAACTCCTTCTGGTTGAATATGTGTTGTAGGCTCTTATGATCTGTAAAAATTGTACATTTCGTACCATATAGGTAGTGTCTCCAGATCTTTAAAGCAAATATCACTGCGCCTAGCTCCAAATCGTGCGTGGTATAGTTCTTCTCATGTACCTTCAACTGACGTGATGCGTAAGCAATAACCTTCTGGCGTTGCATCAACACGCAACCCAATCCTTGACGCGAGGCGTCACAGTATACCACGAAATCGTCAGTACCTTCCGGTAGTGCTAGGATTGGCGCATTGCAGAGCTTATCCTTCAACAGCTGAAACGCTTCTTCCTGTTTGATTCCCCAATCAAACTTCTTATCCTTCTGGGTGAGGAGCGTCAATGGTTGAGCGATCTTCGAAAAATCCTCAATGAACCTTCGATAGTAGCCAGCCAAACCCAAGAATTGTCGAATCTCGGTTGGCGTCTTTGGCGTTTCCCAATTCTTGATCGCTTCGATCTTGGTTGGATCCACATGGATTCCATCTCCATTTACCACATGTCCAAGAAATGGGACTTCACGTAGCCAAAATTCACACTTAGAGAATTTGGCATACAGCTGTTCTTTCTTCAGCAGCTCCAAAATAGCTCTTAGATGCTGTTCGTGCTCAACCTTTGTCCTTGAATAAATCAAGATGTCGTCGATAAACACAATCACGAACTTGTCCAAGTACGGCTTGCAAACTCTATTCATCAAATCCATAAAGACTGCAGGTGCGTTTGTCAACCCAAATGGCATAACAAGGAACTCGTAGTGTCCATAACGAGTTCTGAAGGCTGCCTTTGGGATACTCTCCTCTTGTATCCTTAACTGATGGTATCCAGATCGTAAATCGATCTTTGAGTAAAAGCTTGAACCTTGCAGTTGATCAAACAGATCATCAATTCTTGGCAGAGGATATCTATTCTTGATCGTCAGCTTGTTCAGCTCCCGGTAGTCTATGCCCATTCGAAAACTACCGTCCTTCTTTTTGACAAACAGGACCGGAGCTCCCCAAGGCGAGAAGCTTGGTCGGATAAATCCCTTGTCTAACAACTCTTGAAGTTGTGTCGACAATTCTTGCATCTCAGACGGGGCAAGTCTATAAGGTGCCTTAGCCACAGGCGTGGCGCCTGGGACTAAATCGATGTGAAACTCCACTTGCCTCTGAGGCGGCAGTCCAGGCAAGTCCTCCGGGAAGACTTCCGGATACTCCCTCACGACAGGGATGTCTTTGATCTTCGGTTCTGCAGCTTTCTTGTCTACAATGTGTGCCAGGAAGGCAGCACATCCCTTCTGTAGACACTTTCTCGCTTTCAGGCAGCTGATGATTCTTAAAGGCGTATCACGCTTTTCACCATGAACCACAATTGTTTCGCCATCTTCGGTCGGGATACGAACGACCTTTTCGTGGCAGACAATTTCTGCCTTATTGCTTGATAACCAATCCATTCCTACTACTACGTCAAAGCTCCCCAGCTGGACCGGTAGTAGATCCAAAGTAAACTCACGTTCTCCCAACTCGATTGCACAACCTCTGATCACTTCATTGGCTTCTACTAACTTCCCATTAGCCAATTCGATTGAGTAGGGAATATCTAACTTATTAGCGGCTAAACCAAGCATATTCTTAAATTCTAATGATACGAAGCTATAGTCGGCACCAGTATCAAATAAAATGGATGCATAGCGTTGGTTTATAGGGAACGTACCAGTAACGACATTGGGGTCCTGGTGTGCTTCCCTCGCTTCGATATGGAACACTCTTCCACGGGCTTGGTTCAACTCTGGGCAGTTCCTCTTAAAGTGCCCGATATCACCACAGTTAAAGCGTCCAAGTCTTTGCCCGTTTCCACCTCCATTTCCAGCTTGGTTATTCCTTTGGTTATGATTCACAGAGCCTGCTTGATTCGCATTGTTGCCTCGATTCCCATTACCTCCATTGTTTCCTTGTGGGCGATTTCCAATTCCACCCCGGTTATTGTTTCTGTTTCCAAATCCTCCTTGGCCTCCCTGACCAATAGTGGCCCAACAAGAATCCTTCAAGTGGCCAGGTTTCCCACACGCTTCACATACCTTCAAACCACATCGGCCAGAATGGTGACGCTGGCAGGTGTTGCACTTGGGCTGGGTGCCCAAATATCCCTTTCCTTTCTTTCCACTACCAGCTGTAACCTGAGCTGGCGCGTTTAGCTCTCCTTTCTTAACAACACCACTAATGCCTTGCTTAAAGTTCGAGAACTTTCGTTTGTTACCTCCGGATGGCTCGATGTGAGTCTCTTTCTTCTTTGTCTCGATCTCACCAAACTTGTTCAGGCGGATAGCCTCCTCAGTGAGAGCCACGCTCAAATCAATTGCTTCAGTAATTGTTGCAGGCTTGGAGGAGGTCACCATGCTTATGATTTGAGGAGCTAATCCCCAAATGAAGCGTTCAATCCGCTTGAATTCTGGAGTGACCATATAGGGTACCACATGCGACAGGTCGTGAAACCTCTGAACATATTCCGCGATCTTCGGACCTTTCATCTTCAAATGCCAGAACTCAGTTTCCAATCTTTGGATTTCAGCACGAGAACAATACTTTTTGCGCATTAGTTCCTTCAGTTCGGTCCATGTTAGTGCGTAGGCAGCAGCTTCACCAAGTGTCTGTACTTGCAAATTCCACCAAGATAGGGCTCCATCCAGAAATAGCCCAGAAATGTAGGTGACTTGCTGGTTCGGTGCACATTTGCTCATGCAGAGAACAGATTCAGTCTTCTCGGCCCAACGAACAAAAGCGACAGCACCTCCGGTGCCATCAAAGTTGACAGGCTTGCAGTCTAGAAACTGCTTGTAGGCGCACCCATGAGGTGGATTGTTGTTGCCATTGTTGTTTGAGCTGCTTCCGCTGGGTCCTCCTTGCGAGGCGGCGTATTGCGCGATGGCAGCAGCGATGACTTGTTGGAGTTCTGACTCATTGGTAGGCATCGGCGTTTGACGTCTCGGCGGCATCTTCTAAAAGATGGGTTCACGTCGGTCAGGCCAAAATAAAGATCTTATGTTACAATACGTACGCTTTATTATGATAGTAATAGTACATAACATCTCATGTTATAATCATATCAATCACACAACATCCCATGTTATAAAACATAAATAATCAATCAAAACATCACATATGATGAGAATACTGCGATTGCCATATATCGAGACCACATAGTAAGTGTACAGGTACATAACAGTGTCATACATCATCATCGACTAAGGGCTACATCACCCTAGTCCAAAAGAATATCAAACCAGTGTCAATACATCCATATACATGTCACAAAAGTCAGAATCAAAATGCAATCTCCAAAAATGCTGTGCAGTCAAAATAATCGCCGTCTTCTCACCAGCGTCTACCCATGCTGTACAAAAGATGCCCTAAACTGATGGTGGTGGAGGAGGGGGAAAATGGGTGTAGAACAAACGTCGCAAATGGAGCCAGTCCTCCTCCATGGCTCTCTGGGTACGCAACCAAGAAGCAACCTGCTGCTCAAGTGCCAAAAGGCGTGCAGCATAGTCAGGTAACAATGGTCGAGGGTGCTGTGAAGAAGCAGGGTGGGTCTGACCCTAACACTGGCACGGCGGTGGCTGAGCTCTCTCAAGCTCCTGAATGCATCGTGTGAGTGCCTCCTGCTGGACAACAAACGACATCAGAACGTCCTCAATAGTATACCCCATATGGAAAGGATGGTAGGGGTCGGTCGATGGCATAACAGAAGGTGACGTCCAGAGAAACGGCTCGCTGGCTGGATCAAAAGGTGGCACAAAGAATGGTGGTACAGGGGGAATAGCAGATGAAGACTGTGGCATAACTGGAATATATGTCGGCACATGTCCAAAGGGACGAGCCGAGGAACCCTCTCCAGGTCGAGCTGGAGGTGTGTACTGTGCAAATGAAAAAGAGAAATCAACGTGACGTGCATCGGTGGTATGAGGAGGAATAGGTGGAAGCTCATCATCCGCAGGAATCTACCCGCACTGGGCGTGCTCATCTCGTGGGTCAATCTGTGCCTAAAAAAGTGCTCCATCAAACTGTACAGGCATAGGGTCAAGGTGGGGTGCAATAAGAAGGTCAGCAGGTATATCAGCGATAGGTGGGGGATCAACATGATCAGCAGCAATAACATGGTCACCCTCCAGTAGTGGTGCATCAGCAGGGTGATCATCAATGGGCGGGTCAGCAATCACAGGATCAATAGGTATGCCAGCATGAGCAGGGTCATGCTCAAGCACTGGGTCAGGAGCAGCTACTGGCTCAAGGGCCATGGCAGGCTCGGGATCAACGAACTCCATATCAAAATCTGCATGATCAGCGAATGCAGGGTCAACTAGGTCTACTGGGTCAACCATAGGCTGATCCAAGTGGATGTACTCTATCTCCTGGTCCGGGTCAAATCCAGGGGAAAAACAGGGTCTGAATCCTCATCGAGGTCGTGATCGAAAGCAAATCTAGGAACAGAGGCAGCAGATGATGCCCTGTCAGGATCTGAACCGTGTGAATAGTGTTGTGCGCTCCGAGTGTGTGACGGTGCGGAGGCCACAGACTCGAAGGAGTCTGGAGCGGGTGAGTGTGCAGGTGACTCCTCAGCTGGAGCATCTGCGAGTAATAAAAGACCACCGTCAGCTAGAAGGGCCTCGCCCTCAACATCGTCCTCCAGGGGCTCATCATCAAACAGATCGACGTCGTCGTCAACGTCGGCGTCGAGGAGCATATCGTAAGCAGGATAAACGGCCAAAGGTATGGGAGCAAGGATCTCTACGAGTGGTAGGTACCCAGCAAAAGGACCATCAGCGGGCTCATCGACAGCGTCGGGCAGCGCAAAGGGCTGAAAGTCATCCACGTCTGTGCTGGTAACATCTGATGTGTGGACCTCGCGCTCTGAAGACTCTAAGTCGTCTGATACTATGGGTCTAGCACCTGTGGTGTCTGAATCACCTGTGCCGGGCGAGTCCATGGTGTCTATAACACAAACACAAATATGTATAAATAATCAATCATACAATCAGATAAGCACATTAGTCACCAAGTAAGCAATCAAATAATTCTCCTAGTCCCACTAGCCTCCCAGCCTCTCAGACTGTTCTTCCTAGTCCAACTAGCCAAATTCTCCCAGCCTCTCAGACTGCTCTTCCTAGTCCCACTAGCCTATTTTCTCCCAGCCTCTCAGACTGCTCTTCCTAGTCCCACTAGCCTATTCTCCCAGCCTCTCAGACTGACTCCCTAGTCCCACTAGACAACTACCTCGGTCTCCTAGACCGAGCCTCGGTCCTCCAGACCGAGCCTCAACCTCCCAGACTGAGCCTATAAATAATAAATAAATGTGCTCAACATTTGTTTGTAAAAAGTTTTGGATCTGGACTTGAGTGGTATGTAGTAAAAATGTTTTCGTGAGAGCCCTAGTGATCATAGTCTAGACTCAAGAAGGAATCCTAGTTCGCTATGATCAGAGCTCTGATACCAAGCTGTCACACCCTGGCTTTGCGGAAGCGTGGTTATTTTGGTGTGACTTCTTAATACCATAGCTTAATCATAACAAAGCTATATGATAATAAAACCATGCAAGATCATCCATAGATTTAAGTTTTAAAAACCGAAGTAACATAACATTGTCTTAGGGACTACAACACCGTAACATAAAACATTGTTTTGAAAGACATAAACATCAACATGAATAAAACGCAGTTTAAGATTTGTGACTCTTCCAGGAAAAAGTCACATTTCCTAAACCGGGATGACCTCGGAACCCATATGCAGCGGGAAAACACAACATACCGCGCCAGATCTTTAATTCCCTGAAATACATGTAAGTTGAAAAATCAACAATAATGTTGAGCGAGTTCATGTGTAAGTGAGTAAATAAACCTTTGTATGTATAAAAACCCTGGTATGTAGCAAATAAGGAAAAAGAGATCACCAATGGTTTGCAAGGCCATTGATATGTGTGAAGTGCAAGTAGGAAGACTCAAACCTAGCAGATTTATACGTTGGGTACAAAGCCACCCTGAGGTCCGTTCTGTGTTGGGCCTGGGGTTGGGCTCGCTACACCCAAATAGATCTACCGCTCCTGCCCCTCGGTCCTACCTTGAGGATTAATGGCCTCAAGTTTCTGCCTACCCACTCACATGATCTGAATAGTAATAATAACCCTCCTTACGCTAACCATACCATGTAAGAATTATTCGTAATCATAGTAACATGTATTTCACCCCCGCAATTTAGAAAACTGAAAACAGTTAGAGAAAAGGGGGACATGAACTCACAGTGGTGCGTCTCTACCAAGTATATCTCCTGATCAAGCAGCGGTGCGACGACCTACACGTACTAAGTCTATTAGACGGACGGCCGTGCCTTGGCTTAAGGTTTAAGTTTTTGGGAAATAGTTAGACAACTATTTCGTGTTTATATTTTTGTAAATACTTAGTAATTATTCTCCTTCCCAAGGATGGGGGATTTATACATGTGCGTTCGTATTATTTGGAATCGTTATCATTTGGTAATATTATTTTTACCCTAAAAATAATATTTGTATAGTTCACAAAATAGTCATAAAAATTTACAAGTGTTGTTACTAAATATATACTAAATATATATCTTAGCAAGTTTTTATTTTGTGAAAATCCCACCTCCGATAATTAGAAATCTTGTAATAAAGTCATGGCGAAATCTATAATTCGAAAACACGTTAAAAATGTATTTCTAACACTTGTAGTGAAAATATTTCTAAGTGTTAGGTTTTTGGAAAAATTGCTCCAGAGTTTCCTCTGTAACTGGAGGTGGCCACGCTTTCAAGCGTATCATTTTTCTTTTACAAATCAAACCAACAATTTTCTCATTCAATCAATAAACATTATTCAAACCATCAAACTAGTCAAAATAGATGTAAATCGCAAAAATACATGAACTTGTGGTTTTTCCAAAATATGTAGTATCTTTCCATTATTTTTAGTGGATCTTTCGTATAAATCAATCCGGTTTCATAAAAGTCTCGTTTTAAAGAAAATAAATTTCCACAACTTCTTGTCAACATTTACAAAAATTGTTCTTTCGTCAAAACTTTGTGTTACACAAGTGTCTACACACTTGTGTGTTTACAAAAGCACTTTTGGTAATGTAAGATCCGTCTTTAAAAGTATGTTTTCTCTTGACACGTGGTCCTTTGAAAATACCGCTTGTAGATCCGTAGATCTACTAGTTTTAAACACTATTTCGTAAGTAAAATCGTTTTTACACAAGTTCAAGTTTCTCGTGTGGTAGAGTTTCATTACTTAACCCTTGTTACACTTAAACAAGTTCTATGTCATGATCCATGATCATGACCATTCCGGGTTAAACAATGATCCGAGCTACCACAACATAGATCGGCACTAAATAATTACACAAAACAAATCCTACATGATTTACACAACAATCAAGCTTTTAACCATCATTTTTAACATTTTTAGTAGACTTTTTCATATCATTTTGTATGTTCATGAGTTTTAACCATCATATACCGTTTTAACCACTTTAAAATAGATCAAGAGTGTGTTTCAAGCAACTTACTACTAGCTCGAGGCTAGGGAAGATTCTAGTCGCAAAATGAGTGGATAAAAGCAATAGGGTGAGGTCCTTCGCGTTCCGAATGCACCAAGCCTCCTCGTATGTGATCCTCAACACTTGTATGCTCTTGGAATGAGAAGATCAAAACTGAAAAATGGATGGATGATATAGGGGGTGTTCGGCCGAGAGCTTTGTGAGGAGAGGGAGAGAGTTTTGTTGTGAGTTGTGGTGAAGTGTTAGTGTGTTATGTCATGAACTTATAGACAATTATCAAGATCATTACCCAAAGGTTTATGTGTCTACTAGATATTAGACACTAGTGATTATTATAATCAAAATAGGACATGGGTGTCCCCCAAGGGGACCGAATTCGTTAGGTGGGGGGGGGGGTAATCCGGTTGGTTTCCAACTAAACATTAAGTATTAGTTAGATTAATTTAGTTAGTTTAGGGATTAACCCGGTTACTAGTGTGTCATGCATTATGACGGGTGTTAGGGTATTCAGGGACCCTAACTGGCTCAGAAAAAGAAAAACAGTGTAGATAGCAATATTTTTATGTTCTGGGTAAAGTCCGGTTGTTCGGTTGGATAGCACTCCATTAAAGTGCTTAAAAAGGCTTTAAAGTGTCGTTATTATTATTTTTAGTGACACAACTTATTCCCGACACTGTGGAAAGTGTCTAGTAACATTTTTCTCATGTTTTGGCACTTTATTAGGTAGCTTAGATGCTGAATTTTAATTAAAGTGCTGAATTTTGTACTCAAAGTACGTTTTAGGCACATCCGGTCACTGTGATCTCATTCCTAGTGACGCAGTTCTACAACCCTTATATCCCTACACTCACCACTAGTGTAGCAAACTATCTCAGGCTCTTACAGGCCTTAGAGGCAGTACCTGCCTGGTGCTAGTTATGACAACATGTTTAATAGGTTATCCGTTCATTGTGCTACTGTGCTTTTGGTGCATCAAGGTTGTCACAAAGGTGCTGTAAGCAAAACATGGAGTGACAGCAAATAGAGTATGATGCAAGTATGTACAAGTATCAGTATTTCAAGTAGCAGTTTATCCACAAGTTCAAGTAAGCACAGTAATTAAGCAGTAATTAATTATTAATTAAGTCGTACGGATACCTGGTTTAGTGAGGGTTGTCACATAAAGAGGTATCACTAAGAGTACTGGTGAAACCACATGATGTTATTAAATGAGCAAAACGATGATACACACGTGATTTGGTTTAGTGGAGTCTCTAAAGCCAGGCGGTTGATGCATATAAATAGTCTCGTTCAAATCACCATGCAAAAATGTATTTTTAACATCCAATTGGTTAATCGTCCACCCCCGAGAAACTGCGAGACTGAGTACAGTACGAATGGTGGTCGGTTTGACCACGGGGCTAAAAGTATCAGCACAGTCAACGCCGACCTGTTGAGATTTTCCATTCACAACTAAACGGGCCTTGTAGCGTTGTAAATTTCCATCAGCGTGGAACTTGTGGCGAAACAACCACATGCAACGGATGACATGTACATCCGGAGGGCGAACAACTAATTCCCATGTTTTATTATCCTATAAAGGTTTGTATTTGGTGTTCATGGCATCAAGCCAATTAGGATCCGATTGAGCATCAATATAGGATTTTGGTAACGAAGAGATGGAAGGTGTAGAAGATGTATGTAAGGTGTAATGGCTGGTATTTTTAATGGTACCATCACGAGTTCTGGTGACCATTGGGTGTCTAAGTGGTGGTGGAGGGGGAGGTAAAAGTGTGGTAGTAGTTTGACTAGGAAATTGGTGAGGAAGGGGTGGTGGGGTTGGGTTGGACGGTTGACTCTTAGTGGGTGGGGGTTGGGGATAGCGGGCTGAGGAGTAGGGTTGGTTGATGTGTGCAAGGTATTAGGCTAAGGAGTAGGGCTGGTTGATGTGTTCTGGGTATTATGCTGAGGGGTAGGGCTGGTGGATGTGTTCTGGTTATTAGGCTGAGGAGGAGGGCTGGTAGGAGCATTGTGAGTGGTGATGTGAGCTCGGGTAGGTTTGTTTCTTCGTTGATAAGTGACGGTAAAAGTGGATTGACGGGGTGGAGAGGGTGGCATAGTAGGGACGAGTACGGTATGGGTTGGTGCGGGTGGGGTTGTATGTGTGGTAGGATTAGGAGGGAAGGAGGACTGGTGATGTAGAAGTGGTGAGATATCGGTTTCGAGGAAGGAATGGTCAACCGGTGAGGAGCGAGATGTGGAGAATGGAAACACGGTCTCCGCAAAGGTAACATGACATGACAAGATGACCTTTCCAGTTAAAAGGTTTAGAAACCGGTATCCCCAAAAGTTGGCGGGGTAACCGAGAAAGACACAAAGAGCGGAACGGTGGGTGAGTTTATGGGGGCGAGTGGAGGATGTGTTGGGATAGCATGCACATCCAAAGACACGAAGATGGTCATAATTGGGTTGACGACCATAGAGGGAAGCCATAGGAGTAATAAACTGAAGTTTGGCAGATGGTAGTATGTTATGAAGATATGAGGCGGTGTGAAGTGCCTTCACCCAAAAGTTGGATGGTAGGGAGGCGTGGGTTAAGAGACAAAACATGATTTCGTTTAGGCGATGAATCATGCGTTCGGACTTCCCATTTTGTTGGGAAGTATGTGGGCAGGAAAAGCGTAGGTGAAGACCATTTGCCGTGGCAAAATTTCAGAAATTATTGTTTTCAAATTCACCCCCTTGTCGCATTGAAACGACTTAATGTTAATATGAAACTGGGTTTTAATATATTTATAGAACTGAGTGAATCTGGTAAATGTTTCTGATTTATATTTTAATGGGAAAACCCAAGTAAAGTTCGTGTAATCATCAATCAATACCATATAATATTTATAACTAGATTTACTAAGAATAGGAGACTTCCACAAATCACAATGAACAATATCAAATGGTAATAAAGTAGACAAAGTAGAATTAGTAAATGGTAAACGTTTATGTTTTGACAATTGGCAAGAATGACAAACGAGCGATCGAGATCGCTTATTACACGAAACATAATGTCTAGAATGAAAAAAATCCATAATGTGATGTCCTGGATGACCAAGACGATCGTGCCAAAAGTCGGCTGATGAAGAAGAAGCAACAAAAGCAGAGGCGGAAGCATTGTTCTTGGTGAGAGGATAAAGTGGGCTTGATCTATCATGCCTGGTCAGGATCTTCCCACTCTTATAGTCCTTCACAGAAAAACCATACGGGTCAAATTCCACAGAGGCATGATTATCTTTTGTGAATAGTTTAACGGAAATAAGGTTTTTAACGATATGGGGTGAATAAAGGACATTTTTTAGGGCAAGGTTTTTGGCAGGTGAGGTAATGGTGGTGTTACCGGATCCATAAATTGGTACTCGATTACAATTCCCAACCTTAACAAATTTAACAGGATAATTATCATGAAAAAAAGAAATTTTTCTTGGTCCCCCGTGACATGATTGGTAGCTCTAGTGTCCATATCCCATGGATCATCACCATCATCAGTTTCTTGGACATTTAGAACCTGAAAAGCATCCCCAAGAGCCTGAGGGTCCAACGGATTTACTTCGGTCAAATGGGCCTGAGGAGTTTGGGCCGAAGAGGGCTGGGCTTGGTTGTTATGGTTCGGTCCATAGCCCTGTGGCCAAGGAGAGGCCTAACCTTGAAGTGTGGGGTATGGGCAGGGTGGTGGTGGGTACCACGGGGCTGGAGATTGAGCCATCCACCAGTTGGGCCATAGGCCTGTAGGACCAGTACCTATGACTGTTTTTGGAGTTATTGGGCTGATTAGTCCATGAACCAGACTATTGATGTGTTGCTGAACGGCTGCTGTTGTTGTTGATATTGCGCTGCTGTTGTGGCTGACCAGAACTGCCACCACGACCCCTTTAAGAACCTCCACCGCCTCTGCCACTGCCCCTGTAGGAGCCCCCACCACCACGAGACTGCTGTCGGCGATTAGGAGGCTGTTGTTGTCGGTTTTCATCTGTCATAGCCATGACAGAAGGAGAGGTTTGCAGAGGAGGCTAGAGAATCCCGAGCCTCTTGGCGCTGCTGGTCCGATTAAAGCAAGTTGATCGCTTCTTCCCACGTGGGGATTTCTTTGTTGATGATACTTGCTGTGGTGTCGAATTCAGAAGGGAGGCTTCGAACAAGTTGAAGGATGAGGCGCTGATTTGAGACAGGTTGGTCAACAACAGCTAACTGATTAGCAATTTCCTTTAACCGTTGGCAATAGGCATCCAGAGATGGCATGGATTTCAGAGTCAAGTTGATAAACTGATGTTCTAGGGTGGCTGCCCTAGACCCTTTGTTGTTGGTAAATAAACATTTAATGCGTAACCAGGCCTCCAAAGCAGTAGATTCAGGTTCAAGGACCCGAACCAGAAGATCGTCAGATAGGGTTCCATATATCCATTGCAAAACAATGGCATCGATCTCCATCCATGACTCATAGTCAGGATCAGTTTTAGCCGAAGCAGGGGTACCGTCTATGTGGTGTGTGACTTTGTAACCACGAGCATGGAGTTGAAAAAGCTTCACCCAAGATGAATAGGTGACCTTGGTACCATCCAGAACACGCACCTTGTTCTGGATATTTGTAACTGTGTAAACTGGATGGAGGGTAGGCTGTTTGGGGTTGGAAGATGAACCTGCATCAGTAGTCTTGACATCGCCCATGGCAGATGTGTGTGTGGAGAACAGTGGGGATCAGAAAAAAAAAATTGAAGGAGAAGGGTAGCAGGCCATAGTCTGCAATGTGAAGGCTAGGGTTTAGAGCAATAATGCTCTGATACCATAAAGGTTACTGAATTCCTTGCCCTTTATTGAATAATATCGAAAATATATATATACAGAGTTTACAACTGAAATCTAGGAGCTAAATTAGGTAATAGATAAATACAAAAGATACAAACTAATAATCTCCTAATATAAAGTATATCTCCTAATCTCTTAATAATAATATATTCGTTATTAATAGTTTCTACATCCACTGCTGAAGCAGAATATGTTGCTGCTGTAGGCTGTACAACCCAACTGTTGTGGCTTCAAAATCAACTGTTGGATTTTGGTATAACTGCTTTAAAGACACCTCTTATGTTGGATAGTCAAGCAGCTGAAAATATCATAAAAAATCCAATATCTCATTCAACCACCAAGCACATTGACATCAGACATCACTTTGTGAGGGATTGCTATGAAAAAGGTTTGATTTCTCTGCATCATGTTCCAACTAAGGATCAGCTGGCAGATGTGCTAACAAAAGCATTAGACACATCCATCTTTGAAAGCTTGATCCCTAGAATTGGCATGCTTAACATGGACTAACAAGCAAAATCTTGTTTGAACATGAATAAAAAGCATTAACATGTTTTTAGAAATAAAAAATCCATCCTTAAAAATAGCTAAAATGAAATTTTTCATAAATCCTTAAAAGTCTGTCCATATCCACTGTTTGTTTCAAACATCTGATTGTTGAAAATTCATCCACTGCTGAAAGACAACCTCTGTTCCTTCATTCACTATTGTTCACTGTTGCTTAAACATCAGTGCTTCAACCAGTGATGTCTATCCAATGATAGTTAAAATAAACCACTGTTCTTATCATTCACTATTCTCAACCACTGATATTGTCCATCAGTGGTTCCCAAACAACTGTCTTCCACTATTGTCCATCAGAGGTTGCCATGTGGGCAGATGTTAATCGTCCAATCTTTGAAAACGCTGCTACGTCAGCATTCACTTTTTCCCTCAATAAAACCCTGATAAAACCCCCAAACAGAGTTTTCACTACCGTATTGAATTCAAAAAATTCTTCAAAGCGGTTATCATTTTCCATTCATCTTTTCTCATTCATTCGTTATTTTCTACTTCGATCATGGCTCTCGTCATCAAACATCCACACTACTATCTCTGTACTCTTGAAAAAACAAGCAAAAATACTGATTTCCATTTCGTCATAGATGCCCTATCATCCTCGAAATACAAAACTTTGTTAACCTGCAATGCTCCCATTTACCAAGATACCCTGCGAGATTTCTGGGCAAATGCGAACCTTGAAATTCAAGACAAAAAGCCTTGGGCAATCTCATCAAAAGTAGGAGGTGTTTTGGTCCCAATAACAACACAAACCATCTCAGAAGTTTTTCAAATGAATGACGGAGTAGGTAAAACTTCTTTCCCTAAGGATGAGTATCAAACTGATTTGATCGAAAGAGGGTATGCAGGACAGTTGTCAAAAGCAACTATGCAAAAGGGAGAATTTCCACCTCCCATTAAATTCCTATTTCATACCATTCTCACCTGTGTTTCAAATAAAACAACTGCTTTTAACGAAATTCGTTTGAAAATCCAATACTTGGGGTATGCTATCATGTCTAAAACTGATTTCAGTTACTCCCAAACAATTTTCAATGATTTGGTTACAAATGTGAAAAATGTTAAAGAAAAGAAGCCACAAGCTTTCTTGCTATTTCCAAGATTTTTAAGTTATTATTTGCAACAAGAAATCCCAAAAGAAAATGCACAAGTTCTTGTACAAGGTGCACCTTTTCAAATAAACAGCTTGTGCAACTTTTGGATGTGTCCACATCTGCTCCTCAGACTTCAGCTGCTGAGCCCACTGCTCATGGTGACCACAGCAGCACAACCACTGTTGTGCAACCCCCACCAAAAACCACATAAAAGACCAAAAAGAAATCCACCAAGCCCACCAAAAAGGGCCTTCTGGAAGATGAGATCCCAAAAGTTAACCCAGTGACAACACAAAAGTCACCCACAACCATTGTTGCTCCTTCCTCACAACAGTTGGAAAGATCTCCACCCAAAGCCTCAACTCCTCATGCTTCCTCACAAAAGGAACATGTTGTATGCATAGGGACACCAACATATGAAGTATTACCCACACTTGTGAGTATGCTTAACAGTCCTTCTCCCGGGGAAAATTCTCTTTCAACACCACTCCCCACATCTCAAATTCCACCATCCATTAAACCCTTGTTTGATGCCATTGAGATTCAGACTCAAAGCATCCCCTCTCACCAACACATTACCGAGAGTACAACTTCTACAATGGCTGTGTCTGAACCAACTCAATCGGTTATCCCACAAACAGCTGAGGAGGCTACACCTCTAGAATTTCATGAAATTCTAGCTGGTAGTTCAAGTGGAGCAACTACTACAGATGTTGGATCCACTGATCTACATCTGGGCAGTAGTTACATACTTAAGACTCCCTTGAAGGCAACCACTGTTGATGCTACCAAGGTATCCACTGGTGTGTTCAAGCTAACCACTGGTGAGATTTCCTAGGTAACCTCTGCAGAGGGAAGTCCCCAGTACCAAGAAAAAGGGGCATCAGTTGATGAAACTTTGGAGACTCATCCTGTTTCAAAAGCTGATACAACCACCACTGGTGGGAAATCAAATGATCCCTTTAAGTTGGGTGATGGTTTAAAATACCAAGATTTGACGGAGAAGCTCTCTACAATAGAAACCACTGTTGCAAAGATGAATGAATCTATTAAGTTCTTGGTAGAAGCTTCCAAAAGTCAGCCAGCATCACAACAATACTCCCAAGAGCTCTGGAATGTTGTCCAACCTATTCTATCTCACCAAAGGGAGTTGCTTGCTGCTCAACAAAACACAGAAATGAAGTTTGTACGAATCATGGTTAAGGAAAGACATAAAGATACCTAGGCAGATATCAAGGGCATCAAAGAAGCCCTTGTAAAATTGACTGGCTCAACCCCTGCACCTATCTTTGAAAAAGAAGATGAAGCCAAAAAGGGGGAGAAACATGACATGAAGAATTTTGGCAAGCCTACTCCAAGACAAGAGCCAAAACAAAAGCCAGAGCCTGAAAAGAAGTCTTCTGCAACCTCTGCTGAAACATCTGTCAAAGAAAAGGAAAAGGGAATTGATGAAACCCGGAACATTCAAGCAAATGAAGAGGCTGCTAACAAAAAGACTATTCAGAACGAAAATGAAACAAAGGAAGCATTTGGAAAAAGGAACAAAAGGAAATGAAAAATTGGGAGATAAAAACAAAGGATCTTGGTACTTCTAACATAAGAAAATCACACGAACACAATAAACCACCTTTTTCCACATATCCAAGATCACCTTCACCACCAAAACAAACATCTGACAAACCTGAAAAGCAAACCACTGCTGGTCTCAAAACCACTGCTGGTATCAAAAAGCCATCCACTACTACACCTAAACCAACACCACCATCACAAAAACAACCAGCCAAAAAAGAAAACAAAACCATCATCACCATTACCATCCTCCACTGCAACAAATGTTGACACTTCAACAGTTGTTAAGACAACAGCGATTGAGATACCAGTTGTTTCAACAGCTGTTAATCTACCAACCACTTCCACAACCTTCCAATTTCCTTCTCAAGCAATTTTCATTCCTATTTCCAATTCTCCTACAAAAACTCCCTCTCCTAAATCTGTTTATACAACAAAAAGAAAGTTCAAAGTGAATGATGATAACATACCTGCACCTACTCCTCTATCATCTTCACCATTCATACAAACCAACCCTGAACCATTCATTCCTCCACCATCACCTACATCAAATCCACTTACTCAACCACAACCTCTCACGGGTGAAAACCCTTCACGAGACATCCCATTGGCAGTAACATATCCTCTGGAATTGCATGCATTGAAAGATGAAATGAGATAATTCTATACAGAGGATGATCCATCCAGAAGAACCTTCCCATCTCTTCAAGGCTTCAGAACTCCAAGAAACATGGATGAGTATCTGAAACTAAAAGCCAAGAAAGCTAAATATATTGCCAAGCAAGAGAGTAAAGGGAAAGGTGACACCAACTTCTCAAGTCGAATGCAGCATGGGTTAAGTAAAGTCAGGAAACTGGAAGACTTTACAAGAGACTTGAGCAATGGGATGTCAAATCTGCCACCTAATGATGATCTTCAAAGAAAGCTGAGGAAAGATCTGTTAGAGCTTATCATGAGAGACAAACCATACCCTGCCAAAGAACACCAGTTCAAAGACTTGCCTCTCACAGCTCTCAAAGAAGAAGCAAACAAAATTGAAAGGATGTACAATGATCCTCAGATGAAGAAGACTGCACCAAACTAGAACAAGTTCAAGAAATCCAGTGTAGAGCTTACTTTAGAATACAAGAGGAAAAGAGCTGAGTTGGTTGCAGCCAAGTATGGATCTGCAAGGGCCATTTCAAGATGGTCCAGGCAGTATATTGATCAAGTGTATGACAAGCTGTAAAAACTAAGAGAAACTAATCCAACAGCTCCAAAGAAGCCATTATACAAAGACAAAACCACTGATGAGCCACAGCAGCAGGCCATCTCTCTTAAAACACTGTTCACATCCTCTGACTTATCCACCCAAGTCTTGAATCAAAGAAAAAGACAGAAGCGGATGGATGAGGAAGATGAAAAGAGAGAAGCTGAAATCATGAAACAGGCTATCAAAAATCAGATCTTATATGGCTTGGATGATGCCTCATTAAAGCTTCAAGCTCAACTTGCTGAAACTGTTCAAAGACTGACAAGTAGACCTCCATCTCCAAACTCTCAACAAATAAAATCTCTCCCAAGAAACCCATTGAACTCAAAAATACTAAAGTGGAAGTCTGATAAAAAGACCCACGTATTGACTTTGCTCAAGTCCAAAGGTAAAGTTGAACACATTTCAAGGGAGGATGCATTAGGTCTGGATGCAGCTGACCTCCTAGATCTTCAGGAACTTCAACTTCATAGGGATGAGGATGATGAAGATTCCCCGAACTTTGAACTACAATTAAAGGGAAAATCAGGGAAAAGCTGATGAGAGAATAAAGATCAAGAATAAAGAAGTGTTTTGGCATCATCTGTTCTAGGGGGATATTGTTGGCCCATGTAATCAAACCTAGAAGAACAGATGATACTGAAAGCCAAAACTGGTTCTCAACAGTTGATCCTCAATAAGTAATGCATGTTCTAAGTTCCCTTCAATGGTGGTGCTTCTATCAGCTGATTATTCTAAGTACTGACCTTCTCAACAACTGCTCATCAAAGTACTGTTGAATACAAAGACTGAGAAGACCTAACAACTGTTGTTTGTCAAAGAACTGATGAAGACTAAAGCACTGCTGATTCAAGGCCTGATCAACCATTAAAGAAAGCACTGATCTGCAACATCAATGCTTAGGCAACAATAGTGGAAAGGAGTATCAGTGTTTAGTATATCAGTTATTCAATGTAACAGTGTTTATCTAGATCAGTGTTTAGAGGTTGTTAGTCTATTCGATGTCACTGTCTAGGTGACGTCAGCATTAGATGCTCAGTGGTTAGGATTGTACTATAAATAGAACAATACCTGTACTGTTCTATCAGCTCTCTTTCACCATTCATCTTGTACGAACTAACTGTGAGCTCAGGCTGAGGGGGAGTTTAGTAGTGCATGCATGCATAGTTGAATCGTTGTAATTCATACAATCATTTGACTAATGAAATCATGTTTGTCGAAAGCTATTCTTCTTTAATTGTGTTATAAAGTTTATCTTCAATATTCCGCTGCAATTCATCTCTGTTTTACCTTCTTACATTATTCACTTAATTAAACAACACAATCAAACAAACTCAGATCCTAACATTCACATTGAGAAAATCGCAGAGCTTAAGCAAGAATTAGAAAAAAGCAAGAATTGAAACGGAAAGGGCCAATAAGAAATTGGTTAGTTATTCAACTTTGTCATATGTGCTTGATCACATTTTCCCAAAACAGACATAAAAGAACGAATCTGGGGAGAAATTGTTAGAAATAAGAACAAAGGATCAGGGTATCATCGTGTTCCACCTCCCATGAGGGAAGGGTACGCTCGGAAAAAGCCTTTTCAGCCTTTGTTAAAAAGAAAGAAAATTCTGATAATGAAAAACAAGCCTTTTCAACTAAAAAGGCTGAAAAGTTGTTCAAAAGAATGTGAATTTTTGTGAACCAAAACCCATAGTTTTACCCAAGGGTAAGGCTTGGGTTGCATTGTTCAAATGACTGAGTTTGTACATGTGCAGGTGTTTCAAGGTCAACCAAGTGTATCACAGATGGAGCAGCTTGACATATGAAGAAAAAGTAGCCAGGAGTTCAGAAAAAAGTTATGACTGGTTTGATTGAAGAATTTATTATAATTTTGAAAATATTTTTTTGAAAAATGTTAAAAAAAAATTGTCACAGAACCCTCATTGTTGAACAGACAAAACAAATTGATAAAGACAGATTTAAAAATATTTTTAAAATTAGTGATATCAATGTTTTTGTCATCATGAGGGATAGAGGATAAACAAAGATTGTGAAGCAGAAATGGGTGGCGAGATAAAGTTGAACACACTGGTCTGTCAAATTTTTGTTTGAAAATGTTTTAGAATTCTAAGGGAAAAAATGAGAACTGAAAATTTTAAAAACATTTAAAAATTCAAAAATGTACAAAAACATGAAAAAAGATAAAAGAGTTTTTGTGTAAAAAGAGCAAATGATAGTACATCAGTAGACTATCACAACACGCTAGAGAAATGCAAAGCTAAAAAGTGATAAACAGTCTCACTACTGATATGCCAGTAGATTTTTACACATTTAGTAGATTGTTTTCGAGATATAAACTAAAAAAAATTCTTAATATGTGGGTAACATCTCTTGGATATATGGATTTAGTACTTCGAAATTTCGTTTGAGAGATTTCCTGATTCTGAGATATTAGGTCTTTATACAGAATGGATATCTGGGGTATTATACAAGTTCTTCTGATTTTGCGTTAGTAATGACCTAGATCTTGTAGATTACTTTCGCTTTAAATCCGAAAAACTGCACAAAATTGGAAATGTCGAAAGATATTACAATTGTGGTAAAAAGATTCCAAAATGGAACACCACTTTAAGTCGAGCCTTCATCTCTTTGTCTGTACGGTGGTACTAACCTGAGCTCTCAATGTCTCGCATTATCCCAGAGTCATATATCAATTAGGAATATTCACCTGTAAGACCGAATCTAGGGAATCTTGATACAGGAGTATATTCTGAGGTGGGAAACACTATTAAGTAAGTCCTAAAAAAGATTAATCTCGTATTTTGAAACAAATGAAGTTTGTGTAGAAATTTAAGTGGACAAACATACTGACAATCTAGGTGAATTGTTTAAAACTTAAAGTTAAAAACAGATCAATGGTGTTAGTTATGTGTCTCATAAACTGATATGATCCTCTTACACAAACTCCCAAAATTGTCTAGAAATATGTTTGTACGTAGCTGCTACATTTCATTTTAGAAAAATTTAAAAAAAAATTTAGTGTGTTTTAGCATAAAGTTTGTAAAATACAAAAAGATTTTATTTCATCTTATATTTCGATAACCGATGTTGGGATGCTGAATTTTAAAATATGAATACACTAAACAAAATTTCAAATAATCACAAGTCCATTAAGTTGAAACTTGAATTTGAAAGAAATTTTCTGTTTGTTCGCAATATTGTCAACCAAGGTCATTAATTTGGACTTGGTAGATAAATTGGATGTTCAAGGTCATTAATTTGGACTTGATTATCTGAGAGGGTTTAATCATTTGAAATTTGAAAATGATGATAAATGTCTAATTTAAAAATTTCAAAGTTTGAATCTGAAATGTGTATTTGAATGTTAGAGAGTTAGATAGGAAGCTGATAGATAGGGGAAGAAGAACAGGAAGCTGATTTAAAGGGGGAGCTACGTAGATTGTTGATAAGAGGAAAGGAAGTTCAAGTTAAGGGGGGATTGTTGAGCTGACACATCAAATGAAGATTGTTAAAGTAAGGGGGAGATTGTTGATATACGAGAATGTTAAAGTAATGAAGATTTTGAAGAATGTGAAGCGTGATTATTGCCTCCGTCAATATATTAAGTCATGTTTGTATGTATAGAAATACGTATTAGAAGTGTCGGATATGTAATGTAAGGAGCCCTTTGCACGAAGGACCCTTTGCACGAAGGCCCTTTGCACGAAGTCCCTTTGCATGAAGTCCCTTTGCACGAAGTCCCTTTGCACGAAGGCCCTTTGCACGAAGGCCCTTTGCATGAAGGTCCTTAGTATAAATAGGAGTGTTTGTGTTCTCATTTGGAACTTTTGAACTTTGGTAGCGAAGCTCTGCCAGTATGGTTTCTCGGATCTGTAACATCAAATCATCAATGAAGCTAGTGATTATATATGATATCTTGTGTCTGTCAACATTCCTAATGGATTCCGCACATTACGGAGTGCTTATTTGAATCGACTGGAGTACTTTTAGGAGCGAAACGGTCCTCACAGGAATCAAGAAGAAAGATATCACCTATTATGAGGATCAATTTCAAATGCTTTCTTGATGTCCATCTTGCAAGATCTTTAATCTATTTTAAACCCAAATGGCACCTCATCATACTCTATCTTCACAAACACAGTTCCATTTTGGAGTTTCCAAGTCAATTTCACTAAAAGTAACAACAAAAGGATCCATATTTTAAGCAACATTTTAGATAATATAACAATACCAAAATGACCAAACCGAATCGACACAACTTCAGGTGTTAGGACTTTAAATCATATTATTGAAAATTTTAACTTGAAATTTTATTTTAATAATATTTTTATATAATTACAACTAAAAATTAGTTAATTTTAAAAAATGGGCAAAAAAATGTATTTGTGTGTCGACCCAAACGGCGCATACTAAAATTTTAAACAGATTAAAAGTCATCCAAATGACCTGTCAGGTGATTAGGTACTTTACGGTTAAAATTGTTTAAAAATGTGTTTCACTAAATTATAAACAAAATCATAAAAAGTGTCAACTAATTAGTTAAACTGTTTAAGTTAACAACAAAAAGTTGAACTCTGGCATCCTTAAGATAAAACCTAGATTATAGCTAATTTGTCAAATGCATATCACATTTTTTTAAATATAATGCCACAAGATCACTATATCTTCTAATTAACTGGCATAACATCTGAATCTTCAAGTGGTTCTTGTTGGGTGTTATGTATTTCATTTTCAGATTTTTGACATCTCAATTAGACCTATTTTCAACTATAGTTTAGACACACATATACATAGATATTTTTCACCTTGAAGCCGATCATTATATGAATTTTGTCCAAATTCAGTAGTCTCCTTTACAGATGCTAAGTGGTTGCTGTCTCCAATCACTTAGCTTGGTTATATTCTTATTTTGCCTGCCTATTCCTCCCGCTCTAAACTCATAAAGCAAAGCACCACCGTCCATTGTTCTTAAATCAAGTAAGCGCACACAAAAGATAGTAATTACGTGCAGCCTAATTAGTAATTTTGTTTACCTTTTATCCTTATTCTATTATAAATTATGAGCACAATCAATACTAGTCCACTCTTGAGAGTCCATCTTCTGGGAAGGTCAGGAGTCCATTGCTTTGGGTTTCTACAAAATAAATTCGGTGGGCCTACTATATACCATGAAATTTGATTGACCCAAAAAGTAATCACTTTGATACTTTTCTAAAAATTCGTCTTTATAACTATCATAAAAAAGTAAATATAAAGGGTATCAAATTTAACATCAACATAAAGATGCTCACCATGCTCATTGGTGTCACTCTTGAGCAATTTTGTTGTTTCTTTAAGTGGTTTTCAGAATCTGCATAATGATGAAAAATGAAAATTTCAAATTTTGGTTGGGGACAACATGGATTCGGTTACGGCAAAAGGGCTATGGGGCTAAAAGAGAAACAATTCCCAAGTATTTGTATTACAAATTAAGACTTCAACATGTGTTGGGATCTGAGTTTCTTAGATTGTGTTATTTAATTAAGATGAAGATGAAACAGAGATATAAATTGCAGCTGAATATGGAAATAAACTTTGATAACACAATCAATGGAAGAAAAGTTTAAGCAAACATGTTTATCATTGAATCGAATGATTGTATTTAATTACAATAATCAAAACAATTGCATGCATGCATGCATAAGACTCCCCCTCAGCCTGAGCTCTGAGATTTGTTCGTACAAAATGACTTAGGTAGAAAGAGCTTGTAGAACAGTATAGAGTATTGTTCTATTTATAGTACAAGCAAACCACTGAGCATCTTTGGCTAGCGTCACCATAAAGTGACATCTAACCTCCTAACAAACTCTAAAGACTGTTACATACAACCACTGATTACATAAATATCGATTACATAGACACTGCTTATATAAACCACTGATTCTTCATTCCACTATTGTAGCCTAAGCACTGATGTTGAGCATCATCAAAGGAGAAAACCTCTGTTCTATTAATCTTTGTACTTTCAGAAATAGGGAGTTGGATGAGTTTTGTGTGTCAAAAGGTATTGTAAGGTAGTACAACATTCCAAGAACACCAGCACAAAATGGGGTTGTTGAAAGAAAGAACATCACACTGATTGAGGCTGCCAGAACCATGCTTGCAGATTCAGGTTTGCCATTAACTTTCTGGGAAGAGGCTGTAAACATTGCCTGCTATGTCCAGAATAGAGTTTTGATAAACCCCAGGCATCAAAAGACTGCTTGTGAAATTCTGTATAAAATCAAACCACTGATCTCATACTTTAAAGTATTTGGCTGCCCTTGTTTCATTTTAAACTTGAAAGACTCAATTCATCTGTTTTGATATATAGATCTACATCTTGCTTGTTTTTAATGATTTTTGTATATTTCACTCTATAATTCTATATGATTAGGTAATCTACATACATGTATCATTACATATAATGTTTAGTTCTATCTTTTGTTACTTCAATACATTTTTATTATTATAAATACATCTATCATTATGTTTAGCCTTATAATTATATTTATTTCTAATTTAATTATTTACATATCTGTAAATGATTGCGTAATTGGTTGCATATATTTCAATCTAGTAATCTACCTATATGTAAATGATCTTGTACGTGGTTGGATATATGTAATCTACATGGTTACATGTATGTAAATTAGTTCCGATCACTAATTGACAATACGATTTTTCTTTTTTGCCACCTTCAATTTCCTTAAGATTCTATCAATAAAACTTGCAATCGGTTGTTTTTTTATTGAGACCATGAGAAATTTACACCCACAAACTTCCCCCTTTTTTGATAAAATGCCCTTACATGATTTCAACCATAGATCATTACAGATTGGCGGTTGTGAATGGTTTATCACTTTACCCAAAATTAGGGTTTCTCATGAACCATATGCTTATACCATTGGTTTTTAAAATGAAAATCACTTTCCGGCCATTCGATCACTTTTCCCTAAAATTAGGGTTTCTCATGAACCATATGCACACACCATTGGTTTTTTTTAAATCAAAATCACTTTCCGACAATTCGATCTGTTTAGTAAAAAACTGGCACGATGACAAATTTGAACTTATCGCAAATAAACATGTTTTGTTTACCAATAAATACACTATATTAATTCGCAATATTTTCATAACTAAAGAAAACACATATTTGTAAGTGAAATTGAATACATGATAAACATATTGTGTGTGCGCACCCACGAAGGTGTGTATATATATCTATCTATACTAATAAAGTAAACCATTGGAGGGAGGGGCACGTGTCACTCCCTCAATGAGTTCCAGTGTTTATTTTGACTAATTGACTTTTCCTTTTGATAATACGCGGGATCTGAACCCGTATTCATTCACTCGCCTCTCTTCTCCATCAAACCCTAGCTCCTTTCTACGGCGAAACTAAAACACACAGACTAATAGCTTCCATCAGTAAATCGTGTTCTTCATATGTTCTATTCTTCATCTTTGATCGATCTTCAAATAGGTATTCCTTTGAATGTTTTCCATTTATAAGTTGTGATATTGTTTTAGTTAACCAATTTATGGTTTCAAGAAATCTATCTTTTGGATTGAAGATTGGTCTATATGAAGAGAATGAAGGAAGAGCCATTTCAAAAAAGGGGGAAGTTTGTGGGTGTAAATTTCTCATGGTCTCAATAAAAAACAACCAACTGCAAGTTTTATTGATAGAATCTTATGGAAATTGAAGGTGGTAAAAAAGCAAAATCGTATGGTCAATTAGTGATCAGAACTAATTTACATACATGTAACCATGTAGATTACATATATCCAACCACGTACAAGATCATTTACATATCACATATGACGATATATCTGTGAAGAAGCACTGGATGAAAAATTCAACATAGAGGTGATGAGTTTTAACTATCAGTGGATATATCTTCTTACAATACCTTAGTTGCAGCCATAATGGCACAATCACATACATGTTCACTTTCTTCTTCCTTACAATACCTTTTGACACACCAATTGTTGATCTATCATCATATAACAAATGTAATGAAAAATTCGCATAACTACATTTGGACAGTAGTTTCATCAGTCAGACTCCCTTGAAGGCAACCACTGCTGTGTCTATCAAGGTATCCACTGGTGAGTTCAAGTTAACCACGGGTGATATCACTAAGATAACCACTGATGCAGAGGGAAGTCCCCAGAACCAAGAACAAGGGGCATCTGCTAATGAAAATTTGGAGATACCTCCTCTTTCAAAAGCAGATACAACCACCTCTGGTGGGAATTCAGATAATCCTATTAAGTTAGGTGATAGATTAAAATTCCAGGATTTGACGGACAGGATATCTAACTTGGAAACAACTGTTGCTGATATGAAAGATCAATTGAAGCAGTTAGTGGATGCTTTCAAAAGTCGACCTTCTCATCAGCAGTTATGCCAAGAGCTTTAGAATTCGGTACAACCCATTCTTGCAGCTCAAAGGGAACTGGCTGAGATTCAACTTAATTCCCACATGAAGCTAATTAGAGTTATGGTGGAAGCAAGATACAAAGACACACAGGCTGACATCAAGGGCATAAAAGAATGCATTGCAAAGTTAACTGGTACTACCCCTGCACCTGTGTTTGAAAAAGACGATGAAGATGATGCTGAAAAGAGGGAAAAAGATTCCATGAAAAACTTTGGCAAACCAACACCTGTCACACCCCTTTCTAAGGCAGAAGCACGAGGTGTGATCTTGAAAGGTTCTCATTGCATACGAATGGTAAACATACTACATGCTCATAAAATAACTCCAAATGCCATTGACATTAAACATTCAAAACATGATTTAAGATAAGTGCTTACATCACACGACCAATAATTGTTTTAAAAAGTTTACAACTTTATTTCATCCACAAACAACAAGGTTTTAATTATTATATCACCACATGAGGTGGGATATAACAACCAATCCCGCAAAAGAGGCATAGCAGTCTTGACACACATAGCTAACAACATAAACAACATCCAAGAGCGAGAGTAAAACCGCGCGCACATCCACTTTAGTTACCTGGAATACATGTGAGTTTTTGGAAAATCGTTAACATAATGTTGGTGTGAATTCATGCAGTTTTTGTATTGAACTTTTGTATACTTGAATGAAAACATGGTATGTAATTTGTATGAAACAAGTATTTCTGTAAATGTAAGGAAATCGAGATCGCTAATGGTTTGCAAGGCCATTAACATGTGACACGACATAGGAAGCATCCAAACCAGAGGCATTTTTAGTTGTCGATTCACGACTAGAGACACAAAAGCACTCCTGGTAGCACGTGGCCCAGAGTGTGGCTGCCTGAAACCCATTAGATCTAACCTTTTGTTCTGCGGTCTAGGTATATTGTTGATTAATGGTGCTTATGACACCCTATTCGTGACATGATCTAAAGTATCATTCCTTAGTTTTTGTATTCCACATACCATAACACATGTATTTTCCCCAAAGTTTAAAAAGCATGTAAAAGTTTAAAAGTGGGGACATGAACTCACAACTTTGCGTTTCCTGCACCGTAAACTTCACCGGGTTTGCTTATATAGCGTCGTGACCTATACGTGTTTTATTAACGTTAGTCACTAGACTTGTATCGCACAAGTACAAGTCACCATCTTTTATGTATGTGTTCTTTGTTGTTAAAAATAATTCATATTTTTAACTATGTCTCTTACTTATATTATTTTCTCAAAAATAAATATAAGTATCTTGTAATCTTCACCCGAGTTATATATATTCGTCCAAAAAGACATTTTAAGTTCATAACTTGACCATGTGCTTCTATGTATTCTCATGTATTTTGTATGTGTATTTTTGTATTTTTACTCCTTAGGAGTGTTTAGTGTATTTTCAAGTCGTAATACACTATTACATACAATACATATTTCATACACTTAGCACAAAATTTGGTGACCAATAAATATATATATTTTCCTCAAAAATATACATACTTAATATCACTTTTTATCTTGATGAAATCATCATATCTTAATCTTGAAATTTACACAAAAATTAGGGAAACATTGGTAAATATTTTTAGGTAATTTTTTAGGGAATAAGTTTCACCAAAACTTATATTTTTCTAGGTGTCAAAATTTTACAGAAATTTTGACATAGTTTCCCCTAAAAATGGAGGTTTCCCATGTTTTCAAAACATGTGTTTATTTTTCTTTTAAAATCATCATCAATCATCAACAACACAATCAAGACTTACCATGAGCCAAGATCATGTAAATTACACTACATAATGAACTTGAAGTTTTTGTAAAAACTTGTAGTAACTTACCATGTTATTTAGTAGGTTTAATTACCCTTTAAAACATATTTATTTATTTGTAAATCACATTATTAAAAGATTTGGTCATTTACAACTTGTAAGATGATTTTTCTAAAAATATTTCTCTTGTATTTTTCTTGTTACCCACATGTTTCTAGTCTTGTTTAAACACTAAAAATATGATTAGTTTATTTAGAAACCATGACTTTGTAAATCTTATAAATAAACTTGGTTTCTTGAGAAAATTATTTTTGTAAACATCTATGTACAAGATTTGTATTTTGTTTAAATCATCTTTGCATATGAAAACAAATTTCATCATTCAAGTTCATGTATATAAAGTATGATCATCTTGGTCTTTCACAAGATCATCACCTTAACTGTTGGATCGTCGTGTGACCCTAACGAGTCAATCTGAGTAGTTCATCATCAAATACAAAGGCGGAATCAATGTAAATGACGTAACACAGCTTGTTCCTTTCTAATCTTTTTCTATTACTGATTTCCTGAGCTTTTACAAGTTCAAATGACAAATGGACAGCACCTCGGCTCAGAGAACATGACCTAATTTCGTTTCAAATGAACATAGCACACACCTATATATAGAGTTGAGATTCCGCTTGAACATGACATGTGAGTTTCAAGCGGAATTAGTAATTTCGCTTGAACATGTCAATGTTCATTTCAAGCGGAATTAACTTGTTGATTTCGCTTGAACTGGACATTGACACTTTCAAGCGGAGTCACCCACTTTCACATATAAAACCCTAATTTCTAACCCTGTTGTGTACCTGTTTATCCTATCTAGACATAAGACTCAATTAAGACGAAGTTAACAGACACTGGATGCACCAACAGACTCCCCCTTGGATGTTGACGACGTCTTCGGCGTCGAGTCTTTAGTCTTTGTCTTTCCAAATTGATTTGACAATGTAAAAGATTTCTTCAATCTTTATCTTTTCTTCTATCAACAGCTAGCATGAACCACAGAATCTGAATCTTTAATAACCTTCAAGCTCCCCCTTGAATGTAGATCCATAAACTGCATCTGACTTTAAGTCTTCAGACTCCCCCTATCAGTAGGCTGGGATTTTGCTTAGTTGCTTTCTCAATTCAAACCTGTTACCTGCACAATCTCTACCTAAATATAAGATATATGACAATAACAGCTTCAATCCAAACTTACCATTTACTCTCAATTAATAATCATGTCAGAATTAGAAATCCACTTAAGTATTCAGGTCCAAATTAATGACCCTGATTACTCAATTTGTCTACCAAGTCTAACTTAATGACCTTGGTTGATCTGAGATAAATCACACTGACATTTTGTTCAAACATTTTCAAATAATTTTCTGAAATTCACAAGTCTCAAATTAATGAACTTGTTTTGACTTTCCATTTTCTCAAGTTTAACATGATTAGCTCCAAACTCATCCTCCAGCCCAGAAACTTCCTGGATCTGCTTCAATTTCAAATCTGAAGATCAGCTTTCCACTTTGGTTTGTAAAAAATAAAGCAGAAATGTAAAATCTTTTTGGATTTTTAATAAAGTTTCTAAACTAGAAATAAAATTCAGAAATAAAATGCAGTAAAAGTAAACTATTTACAAACATATTTTTGGTGAGCGTGTTAGGGAATCTTATCAGCTGTTCGACAAGTCACAAGTACCGTTAAGCTTTAATTTCATACTCAGAATTAAACAATTCGCTTAGATTGTCGATATACTGATCCACTTAAATTCTCACACAAATTTCAATATGTCCAGGATACGAATTAGATGAATTAAGGACTTAAACTCATTCATGTGTCCCACCTCTTGAATATACTCCCGTATCCAGATCCCAATATTCAGTCTTACAGGTGAGTATACCACCAATGATATCTATAAAAGGTTAAATTGCGAAACCGTGAGAGCTTAGGTCAGAACTTCCTTTCAGCAGAGAGATGACGGTTCGACTTTAGTGGGTCCCCTTTAGAGGATCTTTTTTACAACAACATTGATTAGCAATTTTATTGTCTCATCATTTTATGCTGAGGGCGGCGCTATATTTCAAGCAAGCAGTAAAGTATTCTCCGGGGACTAGGCCATTGCTTCCGCAAAATCAGAAGTCCCGGGATAATACACCAGATATCACTGAGTATAAATGTTGGGATTGAACCCTACCAGAGGAACAGATAATGAAAGCCAAAACCAGGTCACAACAGTGGATTCACAATAAGCAGCAGTTTACATTAGGTTCTCCCCTTGAAAGTGACTCATAACAACTGATAGTCTCTATCCACTGCCCGGATACAACTGCTGCTGCCCATTCAACTGCTGACAAAACCCTGAAGAAGTCAACACTGTTGGTCCTATCTACTGATGACAAAGCATTGCCCAATCAAGGACTGATCAACCTTGAGGAAAGCACTGATGAAAGAAGATAGCAGTAGTTTAGAGTATTACTTGTCTTATGTATAATCAGTGGTTTAGAATAACAGTGTTTGTATAGGATCAGTTGTTAAAGGTTATTAGGTTGTTAGACGTTGCTTTCATGGTGACGTCAGCTGAGATGCATCAGTAGATTGAATTGTCTATAAATGGAACGGTACTCTGTACTGTTACATTTGATTCGTCCTGAGAGAGTTCTTCTCCTCAGTTGAATCCTTTCATCTTGGGCAAAATCAATCACTGTAGTATTAGGCTGAAGGGGAGCTTAGTTTGTAAGTTTGCTATGTAATCTTTTGCTTTGATTTGTAATCTTTCGACTCTATGAAAAGCAAATGTTTATCCAACTATTTTCTCCGTTGATTGTGTTTACAAAGTTTGTTATTTATTTCCGCTGCACTTTACATTGTTTCGTATTCATTCATTGTTCAAACTACACAAACAAACACAATCATTAGAGCCTCCGATCCTAACAATTGGTATCAGAGCTTGGACAGTCAAATTCGATCTAACAATCAATTTGACATAACAGTTCGGCTCAAAATTCATTGATACTAAGGTTGGTTGTATTTTGTTGAAAAACAGAGTAACATATGATCACGCATAAAGCTGTTGTTCAAATACTCTGTAAAACAACCAAGATGTCATAAGACACACAAATTTCACACAACAAGTGATATCATGCACAAGTCAATCATAATTTTCAGATCTGAACACATATCTGTTAAACTATGGGATTATTTCTTATTTTCAAAATTGATTTCAACTGCTGTGATGAAAACTTGTGATGTCACAACATTAGATGTTAAAGTTGAACCTCAGATTATCAAAAGCCTATGTTCATAAAAACATTAGTGTTTTTGCTAATGGAAAAAGAGGGAAATTAAAACTTTAGTCATTAGATCTTATGTGTTGAAAACAGGTTGAGATCCTCAAAAGGAACAAATTAACTTTGTTAAAACACTTTAAGAAAACAGGAGTAGAGATAGTCTGGATCATATGTAATGTGAGATTGGTACAAAATTTGTATAAATATGGCTAAATCTCTTAAAACATTACTGCAAAATGATTCTGGATTAAATATTCATTCCTTAGAACCTCCCAGTAAGTATTTTATTACTTATGAATGGAAAGGGTAAAAAGGGAAGAAGAAAATTCACAAAAACTCATAAGTGTGTTTATCTCAAAACTTTTGAAGTCAAAAGAAAAGAGTATAAACATAAAACACTTTAGAGCCAAAAGTTGGGGTAAAAATGGTCATCAAAGCAACTATGTGCAATCATTGTGAACATGTGTCCTCATTTCTGTTTGTCAATCAATCAACAAGAGAATGGTACCAAACAGTGGACAAAATGCAGTTAAACTTCGTACCACTGTTTTCAACTACTAATAATTCTCATAAACTTGAGCATGAGATGATTATGTGCTTCATTATTGATTTACCAGGTTCCTTTGGTGCTGTTGTTAGAAAATCCTTTATTTATTTTTTCCTAAGAAGGATTTTCTCGAATAAAGTAGGTTATATTATTCTCTATTTTTTCTGGAATAATATATTTTGAACTTTTACTGGTTTTTGATAGTAAAAGTTTCAATCTCCTGTCAGGATAGATAACCTTATTTTTGTTGGTTAATTTATCCTCAAGCAGATCAAAAGAAAATGGTATTGTTGTCAGGTCATGACAAACTCAAGTTTGTTCTTACTTTATGAAAAGGATTGATTGTCAACTGATCTTAAAATACTTAGGCACTCATGTTTTATTTCAAACATTATAACAAGGATGAGTTGCCTTGGTAAAAAGTCTACATCATCTGGGGTACTAAACCACTGACAGAAGTTTAAAAAAAAAAAAAAACTTCAAAATGTGCAAATGACTTGTGGTAAAACCTTGAATGAAAATTCCTGTAAAAGTTGTTGATATAATGTGTTTTCAAGTCATCACCATTATTTTACCTCTAACCACTGACTTGTTCAAACATCCTTTTACTGAAAACTGTCCACTACTGAAAGTCAGCCACTGATCCTTCATTTCTCTTGGCAAGCACTGATGTTCAAAAATTAGTGTCTTATCCACTGATATACTATCTACTGATAGTAAAAATCATCCACTGATGACATATCATTATCATTGTAACTACTAATGCTTGGTACATCAGTGGCTCTGAAAACAACTGTTCTTCATTTTTCATCTATATCATCAGAGGCTGACACGTGGTCAGTTTTTAGCCATCAGATCCTAATAACCATTGCCACATTAGCGATCATTTTTTTGTTAAATAAAACCCTGATCAAAACCCCAAACAAGGTTTTACACTGTCGAATTGAATTCTAAAATTCTCTTCTCAAAGCAGTTTCCAAACATTTCTTCTCAAAGCATTCTTCGATCTTCCTCATCAAAAATGACGAAATCAAAATCGAAATCAAAATCAAAATCACCATCATCTTCAAAAGATGTTGCTCAAACAGGCGCTGAATCCATTGAGATACCATACAAATCCCCTCACAACTATTTGGGTCTACTTACAAAACCCTCAAACAACCGCACCTTCGATTCCGTCATCGATACACTATCTGAATCAAAGTACAAAACTTTGTTGACAGCAGACGCTCCCATTTACCTGCAAACCCAGAGAGAGTTCTGGAAAAATGCTGCTCTTGAGAAACAAGATGATAAAGTAGTAGCCATCAACTCCTCGATACAGGGTAAAGCGATTCAAATCTCTCCACAAACAATCTCAGAAGTCTTTAAACTCGATGATCAGAAAGGTAAAACTTCTTTTGACAAAACCGAGTTGAAAACTGACTTTTTGAAAAGAGGGTATGCAGAACAATCAAAGGTAGATACCTTACAAAATGGTTATTTTCCGTCTGCACCCAGATTTTTATTCCACACACTTTTGTCGTGTGTTTCAAATAAAACAACAGCGTTTAACGAAATACCATTGAAGATTCAATGCCTAGGCTATGCTATTTTAAATAATAAAGATTACAACTATTCCCAGGAAATCTTCAATGACTTGGTAAAGAATGTTGATAGCAAAGCATTTTTACTCTTTCCTAGGTTTCTAAGTTACTATTTTAAACAAAAATTTGAAAAAGAAAATGAAAATGTGCCAAAACAAGGTGTTTATTTTCAAATAAAAAGTTTAACACCTGAAAGATTCACTAGAATGTTGGCACCAATAAAAACAAAAGCAGAGGTGTCCGAGCAGAATTTAGCAGTTACCACTGCTCCTCAGACATCTGCTGCTGAGCCCACTGCTCCAGGTGATCATAGCAGCACTACCACTGCTTTGAAACCCACACCTGCCACTACCAAAAAGACCAAAAAGAAAACATCCAGAAAACCCCCCAAACCCAAAACAAAGGCAACTCTGGAGGATGAGATACCAGAGCTACTACCTGTGACAACACAAATGTCACAGGAAACCACTGCTGCTACTTCCTCACAGCAGTTGGTACAAATATCTCAACCCATAACCGAAACTCCTCCTGATTCTTCACAAAAAGAACAGGTTGTACATATAGGGCCACCACATCATGATGCTCTGGAATCACTTGGTTCCATCATCCACATCCTAATGCCTGGGGCAAATCCTCTTTCTACACCAAACATCACATCCATAATTCCCACACCCACTAAAATTCTGTTGGATGCAATTGATTTGAACCAGGCACTAACCAGTCCTTCTCAATCACCTATCAATGAGAGCATACCTCAACAAATGACTGGGTCTGATGTATCAATCTTTGCTAACCCACCAACACAACCTGAGGAGGTTACACCCCCTGAGTTACAAGTAACTCTTGGTGGCAATCCAAGTGAAGCAGCCACTACAACTGTTGAACCCACTGGTTTACAGTTGGACAGTGGTTACATCAATAAGACTTACTTGGAGGCAATTCCTTATATAGCACCGCTGCCAACCACCAGTGGATTTATTTTTCCCACTGGCAACATCAAAAGGTTGTAAAGTGTTGAAGGAAGAAGACCCCAGTACCAAGAAAAAGGGGCATCAGTGGTTAGTGTTTGGAGTACACTCCCTACCCCTACCACTGATAAAACCACTGTTAGTGGGAAATCAGATGATCCCATTAAATTGGGTGATGATTTAAAATATCAGGATTTGACGGAACGAGTTGACAAATTGGATACATCTGTTGCAGATATTAAAAACATGCTACAACAGGTGTTGACAATACAAAAGATGCAATCCACTGTTGTTCCACCTCAAGCACCTGCTCCACCACAAGCATCTGCTACAAATGAGCTCTGGAACTTCTTCCAACCTTTTCTCCAACAACAAAAGGAAATGGCTGATCAGCAACATGAACTACATGTCCAAAAGCTGAGAAACATAATGGAGTCTAGGTACAAGAACACTCAAGCAGATATTAAGGCAATCAAGGCCCATTTATTGGAAACCACTGGCACTGCTCCTCCAACGGTACTTTTCATTGATCAACTTCCAGAAGATAATGCCAAAAAGGGGGAGAAAATTCAGGAGTGGAAGAAGAAGGGAATAGATGATGGTCTGTACATTGAACCTGAAAGGGATGCTATGACCAGAAAAATTCATGTGCCAGATGGTAGTAAAAAGGTTGATGCTACTCAAGAAGCACTTGATGAAGGAGTAGCAAGTGTAAAAAGAGATAGAATGGCAAAGGATATTTCAAGATGGAATGAGGAGAAAAGAGCTTTCATGGAACTGTATGCGCAGGGTTGTTCTGGGTTAAATGATTCTAAAAATCCTAAGACAAAAAGGAAACCTAAGTCCATCCCATCCAGAATTCCAAAGCATATTCCAAAACCACCATCCAAAAGCCATCAGCATCAAACCTCCACTCAAACAGCTGTTGTAACTCCTGCTGTATCAACTACTGCTGGTACTTCAAAGGTTTCAACATCTATTATCACTTCAACACACACCACAACCACTGTTTTACCACCACCAAAAACAAACTCACCACCATCACCTCCTGCCAAAAAGCAGAAGACAACAGATGTTACAACATCTGTTGTAATGACAACAGTGGTTGAAACACCAGTTGTTTCAACAGTTGTTAGTCAATCACAAACCACTGCCACCCAAATTACCACCACTGTTCCACCCAAAACATCATCAGTCCCTCCTCAAACAAAAAGGAGAAGGCTAATCCTAGAAGATGATGACTATTCACCACCACCAACATCTTCAAAATCCCTGTCACTTGTCACCATTCCAAAACCCATGCCTCTCTCTTCAGCTCAAATTATAAAGCCATTACCGCCTGCTGGTGTCTCATTTCCTCTGGAACTCATTGCAGTTAGGGAAGAAATCAAATCTTTTTACTATGAGGATGACCCAGCTAAAAGGAATTTGCCATCAGTTGAAGGATATCCCAGGCCTAACAATATTGAAGAATATTTGAAACTCAAGGCCAAGCAAGCAGAGGATATCGCAATAAAAAATAAACAAGGGAAATCTGATAGGGAATTTCAGCAAAACTATCAGTTTCTACTCACTCAGGTCAGAGCTATGGAACAATTTGCCAAAAATGTATGTCAGCAAATCTCAGAAAGGGCAGATGAGTCCTTGAGAATAGACTACATTGAGAACATCATGACCTACAAGAAATACAAAGAGGAGAAACACATGTACAAAAACTTGACCATTCCTAAGCTTGAAAAAGAGGCAGCCAGGATTCAAGAAATGATCAAAAATAAGGTCAAGCAGACTCCTCCTGAAAAGTTCAAACAGTTTGAAGCTGATAAGGCATTAGAGTTGAAGAGAATGAAAGAGGAGCTGATAGCAGCTGATTATGGGTCAAAGAATTCAGTGACAAAGTGGGGAGAAGATAGGGTCAGGGATACCTACAAAAGGTTAGAGGAACTTAGAAAGAAAGATCCAAAAGTTCCACAAAAGCCTGACTATTCCAAAGCAGAAGTCTCAAAAAGACCACCAAAGCTGCAAATCAAAAGAACCACTGCTCCAGCTGGTGCTGCCATCTACAAAAGAAGGAGTCAAAACCAGTCAGGTGCTAAAACAATTCAAGATCTAAAAGCTGGAAATGCTGTTGTAAAAGAGGGCATTAAATTAATGATAAAAGAAGATCTTGAATTGGAACAATCTGCAAGTACAGCTCAACCAGTCATGAATAGGCCAGCCTCACCAAACACCTCTGCAAATAAACATCTCCCAAGAAACCCACCAGGCTCAAAAATACAAAAGTGGGAAACTGACAAACAGACCTACGTATTGACTTTGCTCAGGTCTGATGGAGAAGTGAAGAAAATATCAAGGGAACAAGCTCTCGGCCTGAGTCTTGAAGATTTGCAGGATCTCATTGATCTTCCACTTAGCAGGGATGATGACGACACAGATGCCCTAGACTTTGAACTACAATTTAAAGGTCAGATAAGGGAACTGCTGATGAGGCAATAAAAATTCACAATAATGAAGAGTTTTGGCATTATCTGTTCCAGGGGGAGATTGTTGGGATTGAACCCTACTAGAGGAACAGATAATGAAAGCCAAAACCAGGTCACAACACTGGATTCACAATAAGCAGCATTTTACATTAGGTTCTCCCCTTGAAAGTGACTCATAACAACTGATGGTCTCTATCCACTGCCCGGATACAACTGCTGCTGCCCATTCAACTGCTGACAAAACCCTGAAGAAGTCAACACTGCTGGTCCTATCTACTGATGACAAAGCACTGCCCAATCAAGGACTGATCAACCTTGAGGAAAGCACTGATGAAAGAAGATAGCATTAGTTTAGAGTATTACTTGTCTTATGTATAATCAGTGGTTTAGAATAACAGTGTTTGTATAGGACCAGTTGTTAAAGGTTGTTAGGTTGTTAGACGTTGCTTTCATGGTGACGTCAGCTGAGATGCATCAGTGGATTGAATTGTCTATAAATGGAACGGTACTCTGTACTGTTACATTTGATTCGTCCTGAGAGAGTTCTTCTCCTCAGTTCAATCCTTTCATCTTGGGCAAAAACAATCACTGTAGTATCAGGCTGAGGGGGAGCTTAGTTTGTAAGTTTGCTATGTAATCTTTTGCTTTAATTTGTAATCTTTCGAATCTATGAAAAGTAAATGTTTATCAAACTATTTTCTCCGTTGATTGTGTTTACAAAGTTTGTTATTTATTTCCGCTGCACTTTACATTGTTTCGTATTCATTCGTTGTTCAAACTACACAAACAAACACAATCATTAGAGCCTCCGATCCTAACAATAAAGACCTAGTATCTCAGAAAGAGGAATCTTTCAAACAAGATTTCAGGGGTTACCTATATATCCAAGTAGTGTTCCCCACGAAATAAGCAAGTAAAGATTTAGGTTTATATCCCGAACAAACCTACTAAGTGTGTAAAAACCTATCGGCACATCATCAGCGAGACTATTTAAAACTTTTAAACTTTACATATTTTTAGCATACTGTAACTGTTAAGCCGATGTACTATCATTTTCCCTTTTTACACAATCTCTTTTCTGGTTTTCTATTGTTTTTGGATTTTGAAATATCTCATGCTTTTGTATTTTTGAAATTTTTTTTTACTGTTTTTGTATTTTTCTGAAAATATTTACTCCCCCTAAATACCAAAACAGGTAAAAAATCGACAAACCATTGCAGATTGCTTCTCAACATCATCTACAATGTCTTCTTCATCAACGCCAAGAATCTCTTCCAACACCGATAAAAGCTTCATACCGTTCAATTTTAACAAGTATTGAAAACGAGTTTTATCAAATGCTTTGGTATGTAAATCAGCTTTTTGCTCGTCAGTGTGGATTTTCTCAATTCGTATCAACTTCTTCTCTAAACAATCTCGAATGAAGTGATGTCGAATTTTAATGTGTTTCGTTTTAGCGTGATGTACTGGATTTTTATTAATGTTAATCGCTGCCTCATTATCAACAAAGATAGGGGTGTTAAGAAATTGCAAACCGTAGTCGCGCATCTGTTGCTGGATCCACAAGATCTGAGAGCAACGACTGCTAGCAGATACATACTCCGCTTCACATGTGGATAAAGCCACAGATGTCTGCTTTTTGCATTGCCAGGTAACCAATCTTGGTCCAAAAAACTGGCACCCCGCTGTTGTTGACTTTGCGTTAACTTTGCAGCATCCGAAATCGGAATCGAAATACCCTTCGAGCATGAATTCGCCATCTTTTGGATACCACAACCCCAACGATGGAGTTCCTTTCAGGTAGCGTAATATCCTTTTCACAATTACCATGTGCGAAGCTCTCAGGTTAGATTGAAATCTTGCTGCGAGGCAGGTTGGGTACATAATATCGGGTCTTGAAGCTGTCAAATACATCAGCGATCCAATCATGGAACGATACATCGTTTCATCTACCTTCTCTCCTGTGAGATCAGGGTTTATCCCATGATTCGTCGCTAATGGGGTGGAAGCTGGAGTAGAACCTGACATCCCGAATTTTTCCAAGATATCATGAACGTACTTCGTTTGATGTATGAAAATTCCCTTAGGCAGTTGATCAACCTGTAGTCCCAAGAAAAATTTCATCTCACCCATCGATGACATTTCGAATTTCTGCTTCATAACTTGTTCAAAATCTTTGCACAAATTTTCATTTGTAGACCCAAATATGATGTCGTCCACATATATCTGAACGATCAGAAGATGTCCGTCGACCTCTTTGGTGAAGAGAGTGGCATCCACTTTTCCACGAATAAAGCTGTTGGATAGTAGGTGTTGAGACAATGTCTCGTACCAAGCTCTCGGGGCCTGGTGTAAACCATACAGCGCTTTGTCTAGCAAGTAGACCTTGTCTTTGTGGATTGGATTGGTGAAGCCCGGTGGCTGTCCGACATATACCTCCTCTTTTACCTTCCCATAGAGAAACGCCGATTTAACATCTAGCTGATAAACTTTGAAATTTTTCCAAGATGCAAATGCTAGGAAGATTCTGATTGCTTCTAGTCTCGCAACTAGAGCATACACTTCAGTGAAATCTATCCCCTCTTACTGACTGAAACCCTGGACTACGAGTCGAGCTTTGTTATGAATAATAACTCCACGATCATCTCTCTTGCACTTGAACACCCACTTGGTGTTTATCTTCCTCTGACCATCAGGCAAGTCTACCAACTTCCACACTCCTAACTTCTCAAACTGACTTAACTCTTCTTTCATAGCATTGACCCAAGAATCTTCAGTTAGCGCCTCTTTGTATGTTCGCAGTTTAATCTGCGAAATAAAACAACTTAGTGAAAACTCAGTTTGTAAAGGTGCTACTGTAGAATAAAAACAAGTAAGGCCTTGGTCAATTTGACGTTTAGTGCGAACGCCTGATTGCAATTCTCCAATGATCAGCTCCTCTGGATGGTATGAAAGAGTTCTTGGCATCACCTCGCCTGGAACATCTACCTCGCCTTCCAGATTAGTAACATTTTGATTTGCACCTTGTTCACTGACTGGGTTTGTTTGACTTGAAATCTGAATTTGCTCCCCCTCAGAATCTGAATCACCACGATCAAATACTGGTATGTTCTCATATTCTTGATTATCATTCTGTGCCATCTGATTATCATGAGCAACTTCATTTTGTTGGATATCATCATGTTCACCAGCATTACTTGGACCTGCTTCATCATCGTTCGAAGCTTGTCTTTTTCGACTAAAAGTTTCTGCTGGGAATCTCTCCTGCGATTCTTCATACTCTCTCAAAATATCTAACTCGTCAAAGAAATATTCTTCTTCTTCCTCTTCTTCTTCCATGTCAAACGAATCCCACAAAGTGTCATAATGAAAACACCATGAATCTCCAGGATTTTGCGGTGGCATTGTGTAACCTTGACACTCAACATTGTGTGCTTCAATAATCTGCTTCAAGCTTGGAACAAAGACTCGTTTCAATGGACTTGAATAACCCACAAAAATTCCTTCAATGCTCTTTGCACCAAACTTTCCAAAAGGCTCTAGAACTGTGCAGGGTGACCCAAACGGTTCTAAATACTTCAGATTAGGTTTGCGGTTATTGATCAGCTCAAAACACGTCTTGTTAAATTTCTTTACAATGAGAACCCGGTTGAGCGTATAGCATGCGGCGGATACTGCTTCTGCCCAAAAATTAACAGGTAGCTTTGAATCAGCAAGCATCGTCCTGGTCGTTTCGATTAGCGTCCTGTTCTTTCTTTCAGCTACTCCATTCTGCCGCGGAGTATAAGGAGCACTAAATTCATGCAATATACCTCTTTCATTACAATATTCTTCCATCTTGTTGTTCTTAAATTCAGTACCATTATCACTTCTGATTCTTTTGATACGCCTTTGGTACAAGTTTTCAATTTTTCTGAACAACGCCATCAAACTATCAAACGTCTCATCTTTCGTCTTCAGAAATGAAACCCATGAAAACCTTGAAAAATCATCCGTGACAACCAAACAATAGTAATCACCAGTGATGCTTTTGACGTTCACTGGACCAAAAAGATCCATATGAAGTCTCTCTAAAGGTTTTGAGACTGAGTTAACTTTCTTTTTAGGATGGGATTTCTTCTTTTGCTTGCCTTTGACGCAGCTGATACATTCTCCCTCAAGATGAAAACCTTTGACATGAACACCAATAACCAAGTCATTGTGCATCAGATGATTCATTTTCCTCAGATGTATATGACCCATCTTCCGGTGCCACAATTGCGATTCCTTCTCCGTTGCTCTTGACACAAAACAATGAGCCTGACCCGTTGTTGTAGTTGCTACACTCATGTCCAACACGTACAGGTCATTGACTCTTGGTGCTCTCATGATAATCCATTTTTCAGGGATAACAAAACCTTCACCAACTATTCTACCACCTTGAATGCCTGCAAAACCTACATAACCTCCATTGAAATTTCTAACATCGTACAGCAGGGCTGTTTTCCCCGTCATGTGCCGAGAAGCTCCACTATCCAAAATCCATCTCAAAACGGATCTTGGAAGCTCCTGCACATATCACAAACACTTAGTGAGATTTTGATGCTTCCCAAGCCTCTTTTGACTCAGGGAGCATAACATTGAGATAACTTTTTTTAGTGCATAGTGGTGGAAAATTTTTATCATTCATCTTCAAGCTTTCCTCAGACCCAATCTCAACCTCTTTGTATAAAAAGAAATCATTTTTAAGAGGTTGACCAGATGATTGGTCTTCCTTTAAAATATTCTTCTTTTCAGAAACCATAGACTTTTGTTCTTCAAGTTTCTCATAATAATCCACAGGTACAAACATCTTCTCAGTAGTAGATGATGTTTTTGAAGTCTCAGACACCTTTGGTTTTGGAGAACTTGATTCTTTTTCACCTGATTTTGGTTTCCATGCTTGTGGAGACGAAGCAACTCGTTTGTAAAACTTGTCATTTTTAGTTACCAAATTCTTAACAGGTTCATTTTTGATATTGGTGCTATCATTTTTCAAAACCTTTTTCTCAACAACCAATGGAGCTTTTCCCTTCACATCAACTTTCTTCCTTGAATTCATCACAACTTCAGTCTTAGGCTTCAAGTTGGTACACTTTCGTGCAATATGTCCAACTTGATTGCATTTTAAGCATGTTCGAGTATCAACAACCCGACTGGTGCCTTCGGACTGAGTCTGTGAAGCTTTATTCTCAAAGAACTCCTTGTTTGATTTTGAAAAAATTTCAGATTCTTCATCAGAAAGTGAACTTGAACTATTCACAAACATCTTTTTCTCAGCAAACTTCTTGTTTTAAACATTCTTTTTCTGATAATTCTTACCACCCTGATAACCACTAGATCATCTATTTCGATTGTTGTTATAAAAACGCGGAGGAACAACAGGTTTCTTATAGTATGCTTTATCTTTTTCAAAATTCATTTGCCTCTTTGTCTGATTCAAACCTTCTACTTCAGACAAATCAATTTCAACCAGTTTGAAAACATTTGTCAATTTAGCAACATTAACATTCTCCAGTGGAAACTCAGAATCCGAATACAACTTATCCGATCCCAAGATCTTGTACATGACAAGAGTAGGTTCTTCATTTAAGTTGTTTTTGGATTTTGGTTTCGGAATGTAATTGTTCAGAAAACACTCTTCATCCTCAACTGAATCACTATCCGACTTCAAAACACTTTCAGCCATGTCTTTCACAATATCAGTTTGAACACTATCATCAGATGAAGAAAATGTAACATCAATTGACTCTGGAAGTTTTATTTCATTTGTTTCATCTTCATCATTAACCAACCCGGACTTTTTCTTTGAAAAATTGTTTAACACTGGCGGTGGAACCTGATGATACCCAACCCCAGTTCCATCCGAGTAAACATCTTCGCCTGCTTTGTTTTTCCCGATGGGTTTAGGAACAATGTGTTGTAAAACAAAACTTGCGGAGTTGTAACTGGTTAATTTCAGATTGATACGTTCATTCTCAATCTTAGCTTCTTCAAACTGAAGCTTCAATTTAGCAATCTCATCCAGTTGTTGGTTAATTTGCTCTTCTTTGTATCTAAGAACTACAGTTAAATGCTCATTTTCTTTATTGGTTTTACCATTTCTTTCATCAGAATCTTTTACCGTTCGTTTTAGTTTGTCAAAATTTTCTGAAATTTTACGATTTTCAAGAATCAATTTTTCATTTACTTTCTTAATTTTTTTCTACTTCAATTTTATCATTTTCAATTTTCTCAGTTAATTTTTTAGCTCGATCATTTGAAGCTTTTAGCATTTTATCACGGTCTAGAATCTGATCTTCAACCTTTCTAACTCTTGTTGTCAGTTCTTCAACCTTTTTATCACTAAGGTAAGTGAGTGTACTACAAAACTTGCAGTTTTTCATGCAACTTTTGCAGTCACTATCACCTTTGACTTTCTTACCTGTCTCACTTGTTGAACTGTTTGGACTGACCTTGCTTTTAGACTCAGTTTCAGACTTAGAGTCTACATCAAGTTCCTTTGCAGCAAGCACTTTATCAGCCATCTTCCCCAAGTTTTCAGCGGTGAATTCTTGTGAAGTATCAATAATCTCATCATCAATCTTCTTAGACTGCGACTCATTCTCTTTCTCTTTTTCTTTTTCTTTCTCTTCTCCACCTCCCCACCATTCTCTCTGTAAGGCTTCTTCTTCTTCAGCAAATTCCTCAATGAAAGCTTCTATACTAAGAGTTTTCGTATCAATAGCAATGTTTCCTTGAGGATCAAGGTAACATTCTCTATCAGCATCCAATCTCTTTGCTCTCTTAGATTCACTGAACACCTTAGATAATCTCATCATCTTGAATTCTGCTCTCTGCTTTCTGCTTTTGTATTTTAGTTCTTCATTTCTAGTGTCTTTGAAAGGAATAATCTTTTCTGCTGCGAAAGCATAACCAACTGCATCTTCCTCTGGTAGCAGTTCACTCCAATCAAAACCTTCGCATCATGAATAACAGCAAGAGCTCTTGATTTTTCTTTGGGTGCATCCCCAAGCTGCTTCATTCTAGGCGGTTCTGATTTATTCTAATGATAGACCGCTCTTTTGTAGTAATCCTCGCGGAATGGATTTGCAGTATCATCAGCAGGAGCATTACGACATTCACGTTTGAAATGTCCTTTTTGTTTACACCTGAAACACGTGACTTTTGATTTGTCAAAACCAAGTTTTGTGGATGGTCCGCCAATTGAATGTCTGCCCGTTATCTCCATGAACATTTGGGCTCGTCCGACTGCACTAGCCATACACCACCTGATATCGATCAGTTCCATCTCTTCAGGATCTATTTGATCATAGTCCTCTTTAGTTAGGTTGGTGTTTCCAATCTTGCCCGCCACGAGGCTCTCATACGATTCTAACACAGACGCTAAGAACACCATCTGTTGTTTTGCAGACTCTTCATTGAAATTTTGACCATTCTTCAAATCCACTGCAATGTTGCATTGAAATACATTCTTTGATGTAGATTGGCTTGAAGTTGTTGAAGAAGATCCACTATGAAAACCACTGTGAGGAGTTTCTTGATTCACAGAATTTGAACTCTCTGCAGAAAATGTTGTTCTTGGAGAACCAGTCTTTGGTAGATTTCCTCTGTAGTACAATTCCACATTCTGCTGATAAGATGAATTGTTAACTTTGCTAGATTTCTTGATCTCCAACTCGTGACTCTCCAGTCTTTTGATAAGCAGATCCACTGTCAACTCTTCAGACTTGATTGTATTCTTCAGCATTAATGCAAAGTACTGCCAATCTTGTTCATTCGGCAGCGAGTCGAACAGTTTGTCAACCAACTCTTCTTGAGTATATACAATTTTGTGTCTTGCCAGCTCCAATTTCAGATGCCCAAATCTCTCAATCATCTTGGAAACAGACTCGTTCTTTAAACAACCAAATAAATCAAACTCTTTTCTTAACAGTTTCTTTTTGTTTTTGACTATCTCAGCACTACCTACACATTTTACCCTTAGTTTCTCCCAAAGATCTTTTGAATTTTCATATTCAATCAACGAAATTATATCATCTCTCACAGACTGATGAATCAACGCGATGCCTTTTTTTTAGCAACATAACTTTCAATATCATCAGTATCTGTCAAACTTTCACCAAAACGTTCTCCTCTAATGTAACCATTCTTTAAACTCTTCCAGCTTTGATATGCAAAAGCTTGAAGCCACTCGTCAAATCTTGTAGCCCACCTATTATAATCTTCAATCGCCAATAGTTTTGGAGGTTTATTGTATGTTCCATACGCACTCTCTACACTCAAAGTATCATTGAGAGTTTTCTTTACACTTGATGTCGGAGTAGTTTCATTCGTGTTACTTGATGTAGCATCTCCAGAACCACCGGTAAAAGCAAACACATCACAGAAAGGATTCATGAAATCATCCATCTTTCACGTACCTGAAACAGTCAACAAACACTTAGAAAATTTTTTGAAATTTTGAAAACAACAATTTCAAGCGGAATCAGTTGAAACGAAATCAGCTTTTCAAGTGGTATTGCTTTTCAAGCGAGATACCCACTCAAGCGAAATCAAGTTTTTCAAGCTGAATACTATTTCAAGCGGAATAGCAATTCAAGCGGAATAAGGTCACTTGAAGCGATATCATTTATTTCACTTGATCTTTCAAGCAGAATCTGATTTCAAGCGAAATCAGATAAAAACTTTCAAACGAAATAGGTAACTTTCAAGCGGAATTAGCCAAAATAGCTAATTTCGTTTGAAATCACACGTGCAAACTCAAGCGAAATTAGTATGACATCAGCATGTTCGAACAGATTTCAAGCGGAATTACAAGTTTTTGTCCAATTTTGATCGAATTTTAGTTCAATACTTTCAAGGATTAGTTAACAGTATGTTTCGCTTGATATATGTCAAAATCAGGCCATTTCAACCGTTGAATTTTGTTTAAATCGGAAAAGAATGAGTAGAAGTGAGAGAATCCGATAAAATCAAGCTGAATTGGTATGAACTCCTCGTCCTGAGCTCTGATACCACTTGTTGGATCGTCGTGTGAACCTAACGAGTCAATTTGAGTAGTTCATCATCAAATACAAAGGCGGAATCAATGTAAATGACGTAACACAGCTTGTTCCTTTCTAATCTTTTTCTATTACTGATTTCCTGAGCTTTTACAAGTTCAAATGACAAACGGACAGCACCTCAGCTCAGAGAACATGACCTAATTTCGTTTCAAATGAACATAGCACACACCTATATATAGAGTTGAGATTCCGCTTGAACATGACATGCGAGTTTCAAGCGGAATTAGTAATTTCGCTTGAACATGTCAATGTTCATTTCAAGCGGAATTAACTTGTTGATTTCGCTTGAACTGGACATTGACACTTTCAAGCAAAATCACCCACTTTCACATATAAAACCCTAATTTCTAACCCTGTTGTGTACTCATTTATCCTATCTAGACATAAGACTCGATTAAGACGAAGTTAACAGACACTGGATGCACCAACATTAACTTACTAGATCATGTGTTTAATCACTATCTAGTATGTTTCTTATGATGTCTAACATCACTAACACAAATCATCAATCACCAAGAAGCAAATCAACACAATCAACATGTATTCTTATACTATTAAGCTTATGTTAAAGTATCATGATCATGTTCTTTAGTGTTCTTCAAGATTAACAACGTTTATCATCTTTTAACCATCAAAATATGAAATAACAAGGGATTATAAGGGCCTTACTACTAGCACAAGGCTAGGGAAGAACACAAGAGGTTGAAGATGACAAATGTGTTGGATAAAAGCAAATGAGAAAGGTCCTTTAAGATCCATAAGCTCCACACTTCCTTAAACACCTTCTTACACCTTAGGATGATCTTGGAATGATTGATCAAGACTTGAAAATGGTGATGGTGGGGTGTGCTATATTCAATCGAGAGTGAGGGGGAGAGGAGAAGAAAGATGATGGTGAAGTGTGTGGGTGATTATGAGAGCTTCAAGATCCTTTATAACCATGTTTAGCTTTTACCCTTTGTGTATTGTGTTCCCATAGTACCAACATAATCTCTAGCAAATCAAGAGAAGATCAAAGGAAGATTATGGAAATCTTGTAAGATCATGGGGTGGGGCCACCCTCATAACCGTCCATTTGGATGGGGGGGTCTTGGTTGTGATTAAATGGTAAGTTAGAGATCTAGTTAGGATTCTTAGTATAATAGTTAGTGTTTAAATGTATTATGTGTTATATAGTGTGTTAGGGTATTCGGGGATCATAACTAGCTCAGAAATATTAAAACAATGCTTCTAGTATAATTTTGGTGTTTCGGGTAATGTCCGGTTGTTCGGTTAGATACCGGTTCGTTAAAGTGTCAAACTATTCCGTTTAGTGATCTTTAAGTACCCTTTTGTGACACTTTTAATTCTCGACACTTAGGAAAGCATTCAGGATAATAAAACATGAATTTTGCATGTTATTTTTGTGTTAAAAGGCTGATTATAGCTGATTTATTGCTGTTTTATGCATAATTATGCATTTAAAGTGCGTTTCTGGTGCTTTTTAGTGCATATTTTAACCTCCGAAAATTTATATGTTAACCCTTGTGTCCATACTTGGGTTTTAATGTATTTTAGACTTTGGACCTACTCCTAGGTCCTAATTCCATTATCTGACTGCTTTCTGCAGTGTTGCTGACACAGTGAGTCTTACCGGTGAGTTTACTAGTCTTTCTGATGCAACGCTAACAGTAATGCATTAAAGCAATTTTTGAAGTATAAAATGTGCATGAATTCACATGTATAGCATGAAATCAGACAATGTTGACATTTAAGCACATAATTGCAGACATTAAGTAATAATTAAACTGTACGAAAATTACCGGTTTTGTGCCAGTTGTCACAGTCTCCCCCCGTTAAAAGAATTTCGTCCCGAAATTCGGGCTGATAACTCTCGCAGGAGTTTTCTTGAACAGGTGGGGGTACTTCTCTTTAAACTGGTCTTCATGTTCCCACGTGTTCTCGGGTGTGTGCTTAGAGTTCCAACGTACTTTGACAAGTTTGACACTACTCCTTCGGGTCTTGTTGACTTTCCAGTTTGTAACCTCAATGGGTTGTTCTGTAAATCGGAGTATTTCGTCAATATGCACTTCATCCGCAGGGATGATCACTGTTTCTTGGGTTGGACTCTTCTTGAGGTTGGACACATGAAACGTATCATGTACTCCATTAAGTTCTTCCGGTAATTCCAACTTGTAAGCCACGGTACCAATTCTTTCCAAGATTTCGAATGGTCCGATGTATCGTGGATTCAGCTTTCCACGTTTTCCGAATCTTACTACGCCCTTCCAAGGTGAGACCTTCAACAAAACTTTGTCTCCCACTTCAAATTCTAAGGGTTTTCGTCTTTGATCAGCGCAACTCTTTTGTCGATCTCGAGCCTCCTTAATGCGCTCTCGGATCTGCATGATTTTGTCGGTTGTCTCTTGAGCAAGTTCAGGACCAACCATATGTTTGTCTCCAGCGTCTGCCCAACATTATGGCGAGCGGCACTTGCGGCCATACAGAGCTTCGAACGGTGCGGCTTTTATACTCGTATGGTAACTGTTTTTGTAGGAAAACTCAACTAAAGGTAGATGAGTATCCCAACTGCCGCCTAGGTCCATAACACATGCGCGAAGAATATCTTCTAGCGTTTGTATGGTCAGTTCGCTTTGGCCATCTGTTTGTGGATGGAAGGCCGTGCTTAGATCTAGTTGAGATCCAAAGGCCTCCTGGAAGGATTGCCAGATCCTTGAGACAAAACGTCCATCTCTGTCTGAAATAATTGAGATAGACACTCCATGACGTGCCACAATTTCTTTCAAGTATAGCTCAACAAGCTTTCCAGTGCTATCCCTCTCTCGGATCGGTAGGAAATGCGCAGACTTTGTTAATCGATCGACATTCACCCATATCATATCGTGCCCTCTCGGGGTCCTGGGTAATTTTGCTATGAAGTCCATCGAGATTTGCTCCCATTTCCACATAGGTATCTCGGGTTGTTGCAGTAGTCCGGACGGTTTTTGATATTCAGCCTTAACCATAGCACAGGTTAGGCACTTTCCAACATAGATAGCAACATCACTTTTAAGCCTCAGCCACTAATAGTATTCCTTCAAGTCATGATACATTTTGTCTGATCCTGGAAGGATCGAGTATCTCGACTTGTGAGCTTCATTAAGGATGACTTCTCGAATACCGCCATAGAGCGGAACCCATATACGCCCTTTAAAGTGTAAGGTTCCCTCTTTGTTTGGAATCAAATTCTTCAGCATACCTCGGAGGTATTCAGCTCTACGATCTCTCCCTTAAGGGCTTCTTGTTTTGGGTCATGAATGCGTGCAGTGAGGTTCGTTCGAATGGTCATTTCCAATGCTCGAACCCTTAGGGTCTTAACCCTTTCTTTTTGGCTTAGCGCGTCTGCTACAACGTTTGCCTTTCCAGGATGGTACTTAATCTCATAGTCATAATCGCTCAGCAACTCAACCCATCGTCGCTGACGCATGTTTAATTCCTTCTGATCAAATATGTGCTGCAGGCTTTTGTGATCTGTGAAGATTGTACATCGAGTACCATATAAATAGTGTCACCAGATCTTCAAGGTGAATACCACTGCGCCTAGCTCTAGGTCGTGAGTGGTATAGTTCCTTTCATGCACCTTCAACTGCCTTGAAGCGTACGCGATGACTTTTTGGCGCTGCATGAGCACGCAACCCAAACCTTGACGTGAAGCGTCGCAGTATACCACGAAGTCTTCAGTGCCTTCGGGTAAGGATAGTATCGGTGCATCACATAGCTTATTTTTGAGCAGTTGGAAGGCTTCTTCCTGCTTATTGTCGTACTTCTTGTCTTTCTGCGTAAGGGTTGTCAGCGGTTGAGCTATCTTGGAGAAATTCTCGATAAATCGTCGGTAATAGCCTGCTAAGCCAAAAAATTGTCAAACTTCAGTTGGGGTTTTGGGGGCTTCCCAATTCTTTATCACTTCTATCTTGGCTGGGTCTCCATGAATGCCTTTCTCGTTCACAACGTGACCAAGGAACTGTACTTCGCAAATCCAGAATTCACATTTTGAGAACTTTGCATAAAGTTTCTCTTTCTTTAGTAGTTCCAGAATGGTTCTGAGGTGTTGCTCGTGCTCTTCTCTCGTTTGCGAGTAAATCAGGATATCATCGATAAATACAATCACGAATTTATCGAGATATGGTTTGCATACGCGGTTCATCAGATCCATAAATACCGCTGGCGCGTTCGTTGGTCCGAATGGCATCACAAGGAACTCGTAATGTCCATAACGTGTTCTGAATGCAGTCTTTGGTACGCTCTCCTCTTGGATCCTTAACTGATGGTATCCAGATCGGAGATTGATCTTGGAATAGTAGGTCGATCCTTGCAACTGATCAAATAAGTCATCAATCCTTGGTAGTGGGTACCGATTCTTGACAGTGAGCTTGTTCAACTCTCAATAGTCGATGCACATCCGCAGAGTTCCATCCTTCTTCTTCACGAACAATACTGGAGCTCTCCAAGAAGAGAAACTTGGCCTTATGAATCCTTTATCCAACAACTCCTGGAGTTGTGTAGATAATTCTTGTATTTCAGATGGTGCAAGCCGATAGGGTGCCTTGGCTATAGGAGCGGCTCCTGGAACCAAGTCTATATGAAATTCGACTTGTCGTTGCGGAGGTAGTCCTGGCAGATCTTCAGGAAAAACATCAGGGAATTCCTTCACCACAGGAATGTCCTCGAGTTTCGGCTCCTCAGCCTTCTTATCTACAACGTGCGCCAGGAAAGCAACACATCCTTTCCTTAAGAACTTCTGCGCCTTCATACAACTGATGATTCGCAGAGGCGCGTCTCGTTTTTCTCCATGCACGATGAGAGTTTCATCATTCGACAGAGGGATGTGAATGATTTTCTCGTGACAGACAACTTCAGCCTTGTTCTTGGATAACCAGTCCATTCCGACCACTACATCAAAGCTACCCCATTAAATAGGTAAGAGGTCGATGCTAAATCTTTGCTCACCAAGTTCTAATGTGCAACCTCTAACAACTTTGCCCGATTCAACAAGTTTACCATTGGCTAGTTCTATGGAATAAGGAATATCTAATCTACTCAATTCTATTCCAAGCACACGTTTAAATTCCACAGACATGAAGCTATAATCGGCACCAGTGTCATATAGTATGGATGCAAAGTGATTGTTAACGAGAAACGTACTGGTGACCACATTAGGATCCTCGCGTGCGTTCTTTGCTCCAATCACGAATGCTCGAGCCTGAGCATTGTTCTCCCTTGGGCAATCTTTCTTGAAGTGATCTTTGCTTCCACAACCAAAGCATCCTTGGTTCTGCCCAGCTCCATTACCATACCGGTTACCATTTCCATTGCCATTTCCACCACCGTTTCCATTACCAGCACCGTTGTGGTTTCCATTCCCGTTCCTATTACCACTTCCATTCCTATTAGCGCCTCCGTTCCTTCTTCCCCATCAATCTTCTGTTTGATGACCCAACCTACCACATTTGTCGCACCTTGGAATGCGACAAGCTCCTTCATGATGATACCTACATTTTTGGCATTTAGGCAGGGTGCCTTGGTATCCTTTGGCTACAGTATCATTTGCCGCTGCAAAGGTTTTCGTCTCCTTAGGTGGGTTAGTATCACGCTTCTTGTTGTTTGAACCCTTGTTGTTGCTGTGGGTTGCTTGATTCAGACTTGGATGTTTCCTTTTCTTGTCATCAGACGACTTAGCATGCGTCTCGGTCTTTTCAGTTGGGTTTAGTGATAACTTCTTCATACGAACAGCATCTTCAGTAAGGTTGACAGCCAGAGTTATAGCCTGAGTGATCGATTCAGGTTTAGCCGAAGTTACCATGCTGCGAAACTCTGGAGCCAATCCCCAGATGTAGCGCTCAACGCGCTTAAATTCAGGAGTCACCATGTAGGGGATCACTCTTGATAAATCGTGGAACCTTCGGGTATAACCAGTAATGTCTGCACCTTCCATGGTCAAGTTCCAGAACTCAGTCTCCAATCTTTGGAGTTCAGCACGAGAGCAATACTTCTCTCTCATTCGTTCCTTTACCTTATCCCACGTCATGCCGTACGTAGCATCATCACCCAGAGTCTGGACTTGCAAATTCCACCAAGTCAACGCCTCATCAACAAATAACCCAGTAATAAAAGTGACTTGCTGATCCGCGGTACACTTGCTCATACGGATAGTGGAATCAGTCTTCTCCGTCCAGCGCACAAAAGCCACTACACCTCCAGTTCCGTCGTAATTCAGTGGCTTGCAGTCGAGAAACTGCTTGAAAGTGCAGCCTTGAGCTGTGTTTCCTCCAGATGTATCTCCCTGTCCGTTCCGTCTAGCATTGCTTGGTCATCCACTTTGTTTGGTGCGGTTCGCCTCGTACTGAGCGATAGCTGCGGAGATCCTTTCTTCCAGTAGGGCGTTCAGTTCTTCAGCAGTCCTCGGCAGAAGCGGAGGAGGGGCTTGATCAGAATCGTGATTGTTCAAAGCTCTCCTAGGTGCCATGTCTTGTCAACACACAACACTATAGGGTTAGACATTTGTTTGATATCATCATACGAGACAGTAGTAGTATATATACACAGACATATACCCACATAAGTGACATCAAACAATCCACCAAACGTATAAATCAATTCATACAGCAACAAGCATGCATAAATAGATAAATACTGATGTGTCATAAGATATTCACCGAGTCTCTACACATATTAGGGTAACTTGTTACATCATTGTTTGCGAAGTAAACAAAATGTATAAGGGTTACATCACCCCATAGTACAAGTTTAATATATGTAAAAGACAGAATATCTTTCTTCACATTGGCGGTTCTTGTCTTTATACCCTAAATCATTACTCCAAAAGAGTATTTAATAGGCTGGGGGAGGGGTGAGGGTGTTCACGTTTGCCCTTTTCTTGTATTGAAGGAATCTCGTTTGATACGTGACAAGACTTGCTGTTGTTTCTTTGCACTGAATTCCATAATTATGTATGCATCCGTAATTACGTAATTCCTTGCACAGTCCGCACAGTTCGTTTCATCCTCGTATCACTTCCTTCAAATAGGCCACTGTTTTCAGGCGAAGACACGTATACCTGAGATATTCTGTTTCTAGTATATATATATATATATATATATATCAATTATTACACATAGTTGCAAGTAATTTCTAGTCAAAGACAAGTGCTACTCAAGTGCACCCTAAGTTTCGTAGTGTCCTTACTTGACTCCTTGAAAACAGTTTCAGGCATTGGATGTCACGGAAAGTTTTATGCAATGAAAACTTTTTGAAAAATTGTTTTTGTGAGAGGATCCTAAAGATTGTAGTCTAGACTCGAGAAGGAATCCTGGTTCACTACAATCACAGCTCTGATACCAATCTGTCACACCCCTTTCTAAGGCGGAAGCACAAGGTGTGATCTTGAAAGGTTCTCATTGCTTACGAATGGTAAACATACTACATGCTCATAAAATAACTCCAAATGCCATTGACATTAAACATTCAAAACATGGTTTAAGATAAGCGTTTACATCACACGACCAATAATTGTTTTAAAAAGTTTACAACTTTATTTCATCCACAAATAACAAGGTTTTAATTATTATATCACCACATGAGGTGGGATATAACAACCAATCCAACAAAAGAGGCATTCTAGTCTTGAAACACATAGCCAACAACATAAACAACATCCAAGAGCGAGAGTAAAACCGCTCGCACATCCACTTTAGTTACCTGAAATAGGAAACCATGAAAGGAAACGAGTGAGATGATTGGATGAAGAGAATGAGATGAAACAAAATTAACAAAAGAAAAGATGGTGGTCATTTGTCCGCATTACCAAGCAAACAAACGACACACAGTGACTAATCAAAGTAAATGGATCAAAAATAATGTATCGCGAAGACATGCTCGCCTATAAGTGAACACTCATCCCAAGAATTCCAAGGTAAGCACAACTGGTCTCGCGTCTGATGAGATATATACGAAGTGCTTGCCTAGACAGAAAACCCAGAATACAGGCATTCACCCTTCCAGTTTGCACGTGTTCCATTATTTAAAACCCAAAACTTTGACGAGATTTTGAAAATTCAGAAGGCAATAAGCCAAAAATTTTAGTTAAACTGGAAGGGTTCAAAACCTTACAAAAGAGGGTTCAAAACCTTGTAATAAATCATTCAAAAACAGAAGATTGTTTTTCAAGGAAGGGTTCAAAACCTTACAAAAGAGGGTTCAAAACCTTGTAATAAATCATTCAAAAACAGAAGATTGTTTTTCAAAAATCGTTTCGGAAAATTTGGTTTTTGTTTTGATAATCACCTAAGGATAGGTGATGTGCATATTTTAAGATCTAAACACAAGATAACTTGTGTTAGGGTCCTAGAAAGGTTATAGTCTAGGTCAAAGCATTACTAATAACCTAATTCCCTATAACCATTCGCTCTGATACCAACTCTTCTGTCACACCCCGACCACGTATAACGTACAAAACGTGGCGGAAAACGTCGGGGAGTGTTGTAACATAATTAATTGTTTCATAACCATGGCATACAAAGTTGTATTTTATTTATCAACATAAGAGTTACATTGTTTTGAACAGGAATCAAAGAGTTTATAACATAATTAAACTAAGTCTATCTTCGTTTTATGTCTCTAAGGCACAGGTCCACCCTAGTGTCACGATCATCGTCCTACGCAAAAGCTCCTGAAAACACATGTGAAAATAGGTACGTCAGCATAAAAATGCCTGTGAGATACAAAGGTTTTGTGAAAATAGGATTCATGACTTATGAGTTTAGAAAATGTTTAGTCATGAACCTTGTAATTTGATTTGTCTTGTAAATCATTTGAAAAACGATAAGATCAGATGATATGTATAAATAAGAGAATAATGTATGGTTTAAAGGTATAACCAAGTAAAATGAGTTGTATAAAGAAAATTGTTTGTAAACCAAAGTCTTGTGAAAATTGTGTTATTTATATAAAATGTTATGTCTCAAATTGAAATGATTCAAATAATGCTACGATATGTAATACCATACAAACACTTATATATAGGAAGTACTAGCGGCGTATCCACCATGCTTGTATCATATTACACACGCCTCGTTACTTAAATCACTTAAACAAACCACCAATGTATAAAGTCCATGTTTAAACCAATTGTCAAAAAGTCCTTGTATAAGCCATGTCAAATGTTTAAAAGTCCAAATGTAGTCAAGTAATGTGTAACAAATGTTTTGTATTGTAAGTAAAGTATTGTCACATAGTCCAAATGTAGAAATGTACAAAACAAAGTAGTTTGAATATATCAAAAAAGTTATGTTTTGCAAAGTAATGCATGTTACATTGATACAAACATTTATGTGGTAAGTTAACGCATACATTCAAGCCTTGAGACAGTCGGATAACCCTTTCAGTCAAGGTTATCAAAAGAAATGTTTTCGGATTCAGTCATTCCTTACATCCAAACAAACCCGGGATGTCAGGAATGGGATTTGTCAAGTCCTATGGTACCAGTACTTACTACCGAGCGGCGTAGCTAATGTTAATGAACGTATAATAGTCTCGTTTGTGCAAACCAAATGTCATAGCAAAAGTGAACATGTTATATGAAAACAATGTACTAAGTATGCTAAGTTAACATACAAAGCAGAAAAGTCATGTAAATCAATGTGCTAGCATGCTATTAGTCAACATACATAGCAGAAATGTAAAGTAAAACAATGTACTAAGTATGTACACAATGGACATACATAGCATGAAATGTAATGTAAAGCGATGTACTAAGTATGCACACAAAGGGCATATATAGCATGAAATGTAATGTAATGTAAAATGATGTACTAAGTACGCACACAATGGGCATGCATAGTATGAAATATAATGAAATCATGTACTATAATGTACTAACAAACATAGCAGGTATATGATGTGAAAACAGGAAAGCATGAAAGTAACAAGTAGGCACATGTGTTTCACCCCAAAACAGTTTGGAAAACAGTAAAAGAGGGGTCTATGTACTCACTTGAGATTGCTCAGAAGTCCTAAGATAACCACCATGCAATGCTAGAGATCTCGGAAATCAAACGGCACCTAATATAGGTAACTATGTTAATAAACCGGACCTATATCGGAGGATCGGATAGGATGAGGGTTCGTAAACCAAACGAGTATGCAGACTCGTGTAATATGGTTTAACAAAGCCTACATACTAAATGAGACCTAAAATAAGTGCTTACGACCCATTACGACCCGTTTAGGTAGCTTATGCTACTTTAACGCGTCGTTCGCGTGAAACGCGTTCGGACCGCCTAACTAGTCCTATGACAAGTAGAATATGCCTTAACATGCCTAATATTGTTGCCAAATCAGTTTAGATGTCAAAAGTTATGTCACATATGTTTATAATGAATTTTGGCCTCAAAGGGGTATTTTGGTAATTTACCTAAGGCATATAAACTACCTATCATACAACTACTTAAACGAAGCGCCATAAGGTATAACCTCAGAAGGTTATGCCCTATATACTATGGTCACCTAATGTGTTTGGTAGGATCCTAATGATCGACCAAATGGGTCGGGTTCGAAGGTATAAGCGATTTATCAGATCGCTTAGCCTTACGACCCTAGACAACGTGGTAATTAGTAGGCATAGTCACAAGGGACTATAACCATCGTGATTACAATCACGTTGCGAAGTTCAAACGAACTTCGCATTGACCATAAACTGGTCAATGCAGAAAGTCAAACAAAGTTTGACTATTGGACTCGAAAAGCAATAAAAGAACGAAGGAATACTTACGAAGGGTCCCCGAATGCTAATCTAGATCAAAATAGCTCAGGTATGAAACAAAGGTTTCAACTTAGAGCACATTAGATCAGATTCTTGTGAGTTTGAAGCAAATGGGGGTGGGGTATTTATAGTATTTCCCGAACCGTTAAGATCGTTTCTTGAATAACGTGATCGAATCTCGTGCGTACACTTGTTGGAATGTTGTGGTGACTAAAAATGGCCCCTCATGGACTGAAAGGGCAAGTGTGGGTTTGTGGTTGTGAGATTAACAGCTGTAATCTGCTGACTAATCGATCTTATCTGATCTGGGACACTGACGCGGGCCGCGTAAAGGACACACTGATCTTACGCGGGCCGCCTGGCCTGCACAGATCAGAAACATGTTTGCATTTTGACAGCTTTGGTCCCTGTTGGTGTTTAAGCTTATTTCCGGCACTTCTAAGGCCCGTCAAGCCAACTTTAAGGCCCTAAAATGATGCCTAAACATTGTGGACATGAAACATGCTCAAAAATATGCTGGATGTTAGTTCGTTTGGTCGTACGATCGCGATGTTCGCTTAATTACGACGGAATGCGCACAAGCGCGAAAAACGATCCAAATGACGCGACGAATGGATTTTTCTTATGCCAAACACTAAAATAAAATATTTTAGTGCTTACATAAATTTTTGGATGTCCGGATGTATTCAGAACGTAAGTTATGCGCGAAAATGCAAACTTGTGCACTTTCTGACGCTTTTAGTCCCTGAATGACCCAAAAGTTTATTTTAGCACACCGAACCCCTCAAAGCCAATTTCTAAGCTATGTAAAGGATATTTATGGTATGTTTAACTCATGGTCATGTTCCGTAATGTTCGTTACAGTTCAAATTGGCATACTTTCGCAGTTTGTCAAGTTTAGTCCCTGTAAGCGAATTAACTTGTTTTTGACATACCAAAGCCTTCAAAACTTATTTCTAAGTTATGTAAAGGTTATTTAAGGTATGTTAAGTATATGTTGATGTTCCGGAGTATTTGTCGCATTAAACTGATTACGTTTACGCACCAGTTTGCGTATAACTCTCCAGAAAGCGATATAGAGTTTGAAATTGAATAAAAGTCAAAACATGAAAAACGTAAAACATAACTAAACAAACATTGGGATCAAATAACATTGTTTTATTGATAACTGAATTGTTTACAATGACTACAAGCACAGATGTTACAGTCTCCCCTACTTGTGGAAATTTCGTCTCGAAATTTATTTAGAGGAAACTCGTGGGAAAAGATGCTGATATTTCGCCTTCATTTGATCTTTGCGTTCCCAAGTAAACTCAGGTCCATATTTAGCTTCCCAGAAAACTTTGACCAAAGGAATGCGCTTGCGTTTAAGCCACTTGACTTCACGTTCCATGATTTCCACTGGCTTCTCAACAAATTTCAGTGTTTTGTCAACACGAATTTCGTCAAACGGTATGTGGAGGTTCTCATCAGCTAAACACCTCTTGAGATTGGACACGTGAAAAGTTGGATGAACATTTCCAAGTTCAGGAGGTAACTCAAGTCTGTAGGCTACCTTACCGATTCTTTCGACGATCTTGAATGGTCCAACGTATCTAGGTGCAAGTTTTCCTTTCTTTCCAAATCTGATCACACCTTTCCAAGGTGAGACCTTAAGTAATACTCGATCACCGACTTGAAATTCCAAAGGCTTGCGTTTCGGGTCCGCGTAACTCTTTTGACGGCTTCTAGCTGTCTGAAGGTTATCACGAACTTTCTTGACCTTATCAGTTGTCTCTAAAATGAGGGCAGGTCCAGTAAGCTGAGCCTCGCCGATCTCATTCCAGCAGACTGGTGAACGACATTTTCGACCATAGAGAGCCTCGAAAGGAGCCATTTTGTTGCTGGCGTGATAACTGTTGTTGTAGGAGAATTCAATTAACGGAAGATGTGAATCCCAACTACCACCAAAGTCGATCACACAAGCTCTAAGCATATCCTCCAGAGTCTGGATTGTTCTTTCAGATTGACCATCCGTTTGCGGATGATAAGCCGTGCTCAGGTTAAGTTGGGTCCCCATAGCAGATTGCATGGTTCTCCAAAAATGAGAAGTGAAACGAGCATCTCTGTCAGAAATGATGTTCAAAGGAACACCATGTCGAGCTAGAATTTCATCCACATAGATTTTAGCAAGTTTGTCAGCAAGAAAATCCTCACAGATTGGCAAGAAATGCGCTAACTTAGTAAGACGATCAACGACTCCCCAGATGGCATCATGACCCTTCTTTGTGCACGGGAGTTTAGCAACAAGATCCATAGTAATGTTTTCCCATTTCCAAACTGGGATCTCTGGTTGCACCAATAAACCAGAAGGACGCTGATGTTCAGCCTTAACCTTTAGACAAGTAAGGCATTTTGATACGTATAAGGCAATGTCTTTCTTCATACCAGGCCACCAATACTGAATACGAAGATCCTTATACATCTTATCTGAGCCAGGATGAACAGAATAACGAGACTTATGGGCTTCATCCATAAGCAAGGTGCGAAGGTTATCTAGGCTTGGGACCCACAAAGGGTCCATGAAGTAATACGATCCATTGACCTTCAGTTCCAGATCAGGTGTTATGTGATAGGGAAATTCCTTATCCATTAAACCTTGTGAAACACAAGATTGTTGAGCCTGAGAAATGCGTACTTGGATATCGGATCGAGCTTGAATAACAGATTGAACACGTACACAATGAAGCTTAGTATGTTCTTTACGACTCAATGCATCAGCTACGACATTCGCCTTACCAGGATGGTAGCGAATTTCACAGTCATAGTCGTTTAAAAGCTCATCCCAACGTCGTTGCCTCATGTTGAGTTCTTTCTGATTGAAGATATGCTGAATGTCACACCCCCAAAATCCACCTGCAGAATACTACCGCTTGGAGGCGTGACTGACCAGGATCTAGCCACCAATCATATTGAACAAGCATGTAAGTAATATGTAAAATCCAACCAATACAATTGGTGTCCAAGCAAAACATAGTTTAAGTTGCAAGCAGAAGCATAACGTTTAAAATCAAAACATAAGTTTAATTGTTTCAAAGTTTAACATGGCACACAGCGGTCCATGTCCCACAACGACCCTCCTCCATGCAAGCTCCAGCTAAGCACCTAAAGACCTGCAAAGCATGTAGTAACGAGTCAACAACAAGTTGAGTGAGTTCACGGTTGGGTGTTCATTTTAAGTTGTTCCAAAAACAGTTTCCTTTAACTGGCATCCTGCCGTGGGGGTTACCCCATAGTTGAAAACGTGATTTGTTTACCCATTTACTCTGGCGTTACAGCCGTGGGGGCTACCCCGTGTTAGTTATCTGGCATTTCGGCCGTGGGGGCTACCCCGTGCTAGTTATCTGGCATTTCGGCCGTGGGGGCTACCCCATGTATACACTAGACTCGTTACCATATCGACTGCTGACTGTAGTCATGTTTATGTGCCCTGAACTGTCAATGTCTATCATCATTGACATGCCCAGATCCATTAGTTCACGCCCGTCCTCTGCGGCACGGTGTGAGGCTTTTCAGACCTAAATAGCGCTATCTAACTAATGACCCGCTCGCCATTGGCCCGGCGATTAAGTCGATATAAAAAGGAGGGACTTCGTGATAGAGTTTTGGTCTAGTACGAGTTATCTGTCCATGAGGACGAGGAAATTACATTCCTGAATCAATACTTTCCTACCCAAGAAAGGACGAGGAATCCACGTTCCTTAACCCCATTCCCAACCCAGGGAATCCCATGCTTTGTAGAGGGTGTGAACTCACCTTGGTTTGCTCGGCAGATACACATAAAGGTCAATCAAGTTGTAAGTGGTCAACTACGTCCTAACATAGATACCGTTCAAGTCAGGTTCACATCCAAGTAGTGCACGTATGTTCTACACGTATTGTACACAAGTAACGATCATGGCATGCACGTATAATTACTTCAGTTAATTTACAGAGCCCAAACACGTCTAATAGCCTTATCTATGTAAATAAGCAAGTCCAATTGTGCGGCCCAAACAGTTGGGCTCGTAATAGCATGCAAGTCCAATTCAGTGCACGTGTATATGGTCTCGAGTCGAGATCTCGAGTCGAGACTGTGCGGTCTCGAGTTGTACCTATGAGTTCTCGAGTCGCAAACGTGGAGGTCTCGGGTCATGCCTCGAGTCGCAACAAGACTCGCAACCCTGTTCTCGAGTTATGCTGTTTTGTATTGATGTGGTGTGGTCTCGAGTCGAGACTAGGGGTTCTCGACTCGCAACCCATGTCGCAATCTGTGGTCTCGAGTTGTCATGTGGTGATCTCGAGTCGAGACCAAGGGTCTCGACTGGCACACCTGTTTAACAGCCGGCAATTGTACTATCCAATGGCATTTCGATTTCATGATATGATGTACTATCCAATGGTAGAGCACAAACATGTTCCCTTGTCTAACAATTAACCGAAATGGATCTACAACAAGTTTTTCAAATGTTCAAGGCATATTCATGTTGTTCATCATACATTCAAGTAGTTCATCATTTTAGGGTTTTTAGCATCAATCTCTATGAACTCTAACATAATCATCACATAAACAACAATAAAAAACGCTTAAACATACTCATCTAAGGGTTTCAAATCATCACATAACACCTCATAGCCGACTCTACAACTAATCCGATTTAAGCATCCGATTCTTAGCACAAGAGTATACCATTCGAGTAACATGATCATTATCTAACACACATATGCAAGCCGATTTCATGCATATCAACAACTAGTGGTTTAAATCACATTCAATCACAAGATATCATTAACTCATCATGCAACCAATCCGAAATCAAGACATGATAGCCGATTACCAACATCATACACATCTGATTCAAAAAAACATCATCAAGCATACAAACTATACTAGTTAAACCATGCCATCCATAATATCATCTAACAACAAGCATCATAAAACACTAACCGGTTCAAGTATGGGTTTAAAGGTGTGTATGAGGCTTCCAAATGGGTGTGTGTGTGGGCCGATCCGAGAGCTCCTTGTGGTCGCCGGTTGAATCGGAGAAGAAGGAGAGGTGTGGTGATGTTTTGATCTTTAGGGTTTTAGGTTTTCTAGAGAGAGAGTGTGGAGGAGAGTGTGTGTGAGAGTGAGTGTAGGTTGTCCCAAAAATGGTAATGTTGGCTAACAACAAGGCTATATACTAGCTTCAAGTTGATGCACCCTAATGGGTTTCGGATGGATTAAATGGGGTGCACGGCCCAACCGGCCCAACTGTTTCCTGTTCACTCGAGACCGCATAGTCTCGAGTCGGGTCCTTGTGCCTCGGGTCATATAATACGCGTATACATACAAGCATAACACATAATCACATAAATTTACTTATATCATTCATCAAACCAACAAGTCAATTAGTCACATAACGTTTAAGTATGTTACAACAAGATGCAATGACGGGTTCTAAACTACGAGTTGTCACACTGAAGACTTTTGTGGTCCGCGAAAACCACACATTTTGTACCGTACAAATAGTGTCTCCAGATCTTTAGAGCGAAAACAACTGCACCCAACTCAAGATCATGAGTGGTGTAGTTCTTCTCATGTATCTTCAACTGCCTCGATGCATATGTTATGACTTTGTTCCTTTGCATCAGGACACAACCAAGACCCAATTTAGATGCATCACAATAAACGAAGAAATCATTATTGCCCTTAGGGAAAGTCAGAACAGGCGCGTCGCAAAGCTTCCGCTTCAAGTTTTGAAAAGCTTCCTCTTGTTTGAATCCCCACGCAAAGGGCTTGTTCTTCTGAGTTAGAGTAGTTAGAGGAACTACAATCTTTGAGAAGTTTTCAATGAAGCGGCGGTAATAACCCGCTAGACCAAGAAAAGAACGAACTTCAGTAGGAGTAGTAGGCGTATCCCAATCCCAATCCTTAATTGCACTGATCTTGGAGGGATCTACATGAATACCTTGTTCGTTGATAATATGTTCTAAGAATTGAACTTCTTTAAGCTAAAATTCGCACTTGGAGAATTTGGCGAAAAGTTGCTCTTTCTTTAGGAGTTCCAGAGTAAGACGAAGATGTTGCTCGTGATCAGCTCGCGTCTTAGAATAAATCAAGATGTCGTCAATAAAAACAATGACGAACTGATCCAAATAAGGTTTGCAGACCCTATTCATTAAGTCCATGAAATAGCAGGAGCATTAGTCAAACCAAATGGCATGACTGTGAACTCATAATGCCCATAACAAGTGCGGAAAGCTGTCTTGGGAATATCTTCTTCATGCACACGAAGTTGATGATATCCAGATCGCAGATCAATCTTCAAAAAATAAGAAGCGCCCTGTAACTGATCAAAGAGATCGTCTATGCGTGGTAGGGGATATCGATTCTTGATGGTAAGCTTGTTAAGCTCACGATAATCGATACACATCCTAAAGGATCCATCCTTCTTCTTGACAAAAAGAATGGGAGCACCCCAAGGTGAAAAGCTAGGACGTATAAAACCTTTGTCAGAGAGCTCCTGAAGCTGCTTAGACAACTCTTGCATCTCAGATGGTGCAAGACGATATGGAGCTCTGGCAATGGGATTTGCACCAGGTACGAGATCAATGCGGAACTCGACTTGGCGTGCTGGGGGTAGACCAGGTAACTCTTCAGGGAAAACTTCAGAATAATCCCGAAAGACAGGAATATCTGAAATAGACTTACCCTTGCCTTTTTCTGCTGTGACATGTTCCAGGAAGGCCACATAGTTCTTTCGGAGATACTTCCGAGCTTTAAAACAAGACATGAGTTTGAGACCACCGGACGGTTTCTCACCTTGAACCTGTAGGATCTCGCCTGTCGAAAGCGGCACACGAACAATCTTCTTAGAACAAACTATCTCTGTGCGATGCTTAGATAACCAATCCATACCCACTATGACGTCGAAGCTTCCAAGTTGCATAGGCGTGAGGTCGATCGGAAAAAGATGGTCGTTAAGATTCAACTGGCAGTTGTGAAGAATAGAATTAAGAACAATGGGTTCACCACTAGCAACTTCTACTGTCAAAGGTTTACCTAGTTTCGTTCTAGACACGCGAAGCATTGGCTCAAAAGACAATGACACAAAACTCTTATCGGCACCCGAATCAAAGAGAACAGATGCAGGCTGATTATTAATAAAGAATGTACCGTTCACCACTTCATTGTCTGCTTGTGCCTCTTGAGCATTCATGTTGAAAACTCGCCCTCGAGCCGGAGCCTAATTCTGATTCTAGTTCTGGTTTGCTAGCCTTGGGCACCAGTTTCTGTAGTGGGTCAGATCCCCACAATTGTAGCACGAACCAGGAGGAAAATGAGGTCGTGCAGCTTGACCTTGTTGCTGAGCAAGAGGCTGAGCAATTTGTTGGGCTTGGTTCTGAACTGCCTGGTTCTGGTTAACAGGAATGCGACAAGTAGCGGCAAGGTGACCAATTCTCCCACAGTTAGTGCAATGACGACATTGGAGATGGGGTAGGTGATGGCCGTTACACCTGTTGCACAAAGGTGCAGTGCCAAGATATGGCTTCTTGGCTAGTGGTTGCGCAGGCTGATTTGGTGCAGCTTGAGCCTGTGCAGTAACGGCATAGTTTTGGGAAGCCTTTCGCTTCCTTGAACCCTTTGAGGAACCAGAATTCTTCCCATTCTTGTTTTGACCTTTCTTGCTATCCCCCTTGTCAGCCGCCTGCTTCTTACCCTTGTCACCCTTTTTATGCAGCTTTCCCTTTCGAACCTGCGACTCAGTCAATGTCGCTGCTAACTCGATCGCCTAACGGAGTGTGGCAGGGTTACTACCAGTAATGATGTCTTGCACTGAGTCAGGTAGGCCGTCGATGTATCTTTCGATAGCCTTGTCGAGTGGGGTAACCATAGTTGGGCAAAGCAGACTCAACTCCTCAAACCTATCAGTATATGCCCTGTGCTCGCCACTGTCTTGTTTCAAGTCATCAAACTCTTTCTCCAACGCGCGCTGTTCATGACGAGGACAGAACTCCCTCATCATAAGGGCCCTAAGTTCAGCCCATGTCTGTGCTAGAGCAACTTCTGCACCACGGTCTCTCATAACCCCATTCCACCATGTGAGAGCCCTCTTCTGAAACACACTCGAAGAAAACTCGACCTTGCGATTGTCAGGACACTGCACGTGGCGAAAAGTATTCTCAATGCTCTCGAACCATTGAAGAAGCCCAGTCGCTCCTTCAGAACCACTAAACTTGAGTGGTTTAGCCGAGTTAAAATCCTTGTATTTGCATGGAGCATTGTTGTTGTTGTTGGCTTGGTTCCATTGAGCAAAGAGGTTTGGGAATTGAGCAGCCATCTGCTGCGCAATGATTTCTGCCAGTTTGGCAGTCGCTATCTGGTTTCCGCGTCGAGGTGGCATTCTAAAAGAGGAAAACATGAAAGGAAACAAGTGAGATGATTGGATGAAGAGAATGAGATGAAACAAAATTAACAAAAGAAAAGATGGTGGTCATTTGTCCGCATTACCAAGCAAACAAACGAAACACAGTGACTAATCAAAGTAAATGGATCAAAAATAATGTATCGCGAAGACATGCTCGCCTATAAGTGAACACTCATCCCAAGAATTCCCAGGTAAGCACAACTGGTCTCACGTCTGATGAGATATATACGAAGTGCTTGCCTAGACAGAAAACCCAGAATACAGGCATTCACCCTTCCAGTTTGCACGTGTTCCATTATTTAAAACCCAAAACTTTGACGAGATTTTGAAAATTCAGAAGGCAATAAGCCAAAAATTTTAGTTAAACTGGAAGGGTTCAAAACCTTACAAAAGAGGGTTCAAAACCTTGTAATAAATCATTCAAAAACAGAAGATTGTTTTTCAAAAATCGTTTCGGAAAATTTGGTTTTTGTTTTGATAATCACCTAAGGATAGGTGATGTGCATGTTTTAAGATCTAAACACAAGATAACTTGTGTTAGGGTCCTAGAAAGGTTATAGTCTAGGTTGAAGCATTACTAATAACCTAATTCCCTATAACCATTCGCTCTGATACCAACTCTTCTGTCACACCCCGACCACGTATAACGTACAAAACGTGGTGGAAAACGTTGGGGAGTGTTGTAACAGAATTAATTGTTTCATAACCATGGCATGCAAAGTTGTATTTTATTTATCAACATAAGAGTTACATTGTTTTGAACAGGAATCAAAGAGTTTATAACATAATTAAACTAAGTCTATCTTCGTTTTATGTCTCTAAGGCACAGGTCCGCCCTAGTGTCATGATCATCGTCCTACGCAAAAGCTCCTGAAAACACATGTGAAAATAGGTACGTCAACATAAAAATGCCTGTGAGATACATAGGTTTTGTGAAAATAGGATTCATGACTTATGAGTTTAGAAAATGTTTAGTCATGAACCTTGTAATTTGCTTTGTCTTGTAAATCATTTGAAAAACGATAAGATCAGATGATATGTATAAATAAGAGAATAATGTATGGTTTAAATGTATAACCAAGTAAAATGATTTGTATAAAGAAAATTATTTGTAAACCAAAGTCTTGTGAAAATTGTGTTATTTATATAAAATGTTATATGTCTCAAATTGAAATGATTCAAATAACGCTACGATATGTAATACCATACAAACACTTATATATAGGAAGTACTAGCGGCGTATCCACCATGCTTGTATCATATTACACACGCCTCGTTACTTAAATCACTTAAACAAACCACCAATGTATAAAGTCCATGTTTAAACCAATTGTCAAAAAGTCCTTGTATAAGCCATGTCAAATGTTTAAAAGTCCAAATGTAGTCAAGTAATGTGTAACAAATGTTTTGTATTGTAAGTAAAGTATTGTCACATAGTCCAAATGTAGAAATGTACAAAACAAAGTAGTTTGAATATATCAAAAAGTTATGTTTTGCAAAGTAATGCATGTTACATTGATACAAACATTTATGTGGTAAGTTAACGCATACATTCAAGCCTTGAGACAGTCGGATAACCCTTTCAGTCAAGGTTATCAAAAGAAATGTTTTCAGATTCAGTCATTCCTTACATCCAAACAAACCCGGGATGTCAGGAATGGGATTTGTCAAGTCCTATGGTACCAGTACTTACTACCGAGCGGCGTAGCTAATGTTAATGAACGTATAATAGTCTCGTTTGTGCAAACCAAATGTCATAGCAAAAGTGAACATGTTATATGAAAACAATGTACTAAGTATGCTAAGTTAACATACAAAGCAGAAAAGTCATGTAAATCAATGTGCTAGCATGCTATCAGTCAACATACATAGCAGAAATGTAAAGTAAAACAATGTACTAAGTATGCACACAATGGACATACATAGCATGAAATGTAATGTAAAGCGATGTACTAAGTATGCACACAATGGGCATATATAGCATGAAATGTAATGTAAAATGATGTACTAAGTACGCACAGAATGGGCATACATAGTATGAAATGTAATGAAATCATCTACTATAATGTACTAACAAACATAGCAGGTATATGATGTGAAAACTGGAAAGCATGAAAGTAACAAGTAGGCACATGTGTTTCACCCCAAAACAGTTTGGAAAATAGTAAAATAGGGGTCTATGTACTCACTTGAGATTGCTCAGAAGTCCTAAGATAACCACCAAGCAATGCTAGAGATCTCGGAAATCAAACGGCACCTAATATAGGTAACTATGTTAATAAACCGGACCTATATCGGAGGATCGGATAGGATGAGGGTTCGTAAACCAAACGAGTATGGAGACTCGTGTAATATGGTTTAACAAAGCCTACATACTAAATGAGACCTAACATAAGTGCTTACGACCCATTACGACCCGTATAGGTAGCTTATGCTACTTTAACGCGTCGTTCGCGTGAAACACGTTCGGACCGCCTAACTAGTCCTATGACAAGTAGAATATGCCTTAACATGCCTAATATTGTTGCCAAATCAGTTTAGATGTCAAAAGTTATGTCACATATGTTTATAATGAATTTTGGCCTCAAAGGGGTATTTTGGTAATTTACCTAAGGCATATAAACTACCTATCATACAACGTATTTCACCCCCGAAGTTAGAAAACTGAAAACAGTTAAGAGAAAAGGGGGAGCATGAACTCACAACTTTGCGTTCCTGCGTCGTAAACTTCACCGGATTTTCTTAATTAACGTCGTGACCTAAACGTGTTTTATTAACGTTAGTCACTGGACTTGTATCGCACAAGTACAAGTCACTATCTTTTGTGTACGTATTCTTGTGTTAAAAATAACTTATATTTTTAACTAAGTGTTTTACTTATATTATTTTCTCAAAAATAAATATAAGTTTCTTGTATTTTGCACTTTGCACCCGAACTATGTATCTTGTATGTTGTATGTGCATTTTGTATTTTCACTCCTTAAGAGTGTTTAGTGCATTTTCAAGTCCTAATACACTATCATGCATAATACATACTACATACACTTAGCACAAAATTTGGTGATCAATAAATATATATTTTCTCAAAAATATACATACTTAGTACCAATTTTATTCTTGAAGAAATCATCATCTCTTAACACAAAAGTTTGGGAAATCTTAGTAAATGTTTTTAGATACATTTTTAGGGAATAAGTTTCTCAAAACTTATATATTTTTTTTTAAGAGTCAAAATTCTACAGAAATTTTGACAGAGTTTCCCCTAAAAATGGAGGTTTCCCATGTTTTCAAAACATGTGTTTATTTTCTTTTAAAATCATCATCAACACCAACAATTAGTCTTTACACAATTTTTACATCACCAAGAGCAAAAATATATATATTACACACTAATCATGAACTTGAGATATCCCGGAAACGCGTAGTAACTTAGTGAAGCTTTTAGTAAACTTAGTTACTTTCCGAAGTGTAGTTATTCCTTTAAAAATCACTTTCTTAAACGAGTTACGTGTTTACAACTTGTAAACAATATTTACAAAAATTAACTTCTTGAACTCTTCTTGTAAATAAATGTTCTTACATTTAAATTATTTCTAAAAATAATGTAAGTATATGTAAAGTCATGATTTTTCCAAAACCGCTTCTCTAACTTGGTTACTTTACAAAAATCTCTTGTCACTCTTTGATTTACAAGATCATCCATCAACTTATTCACTTATATTTTAGGAAAAATCATTTTTATTCAAGTTCATGATCAAACTAGAAGGTGGTTATTTTGTGTATCACATAACCATTTTCTTTTTCTTGTTAAATCATGTCTCCTAACATTATTTAACAAGATTGTATGGTGATTAACATCACATAACCAAAAGTTAATAATAAACCAACAACATACTCATGACAACATCAACTAGTAGCATTTTTCATCTTCAAGTAAACTTTTTATGTAGGATTTCATGTAAAGTTTCATGTTCATCTCTTTAGTGTTCTTGTTTCTTTAGTGATTTTGAACATACTAACATACTACAACTTTTGATCACAAAAACAAGATGAACAAGGGTGTACAAGTAACTTACTACTAGCACAAGGCTAGGGTAGGATCTAGTGATGAAGATGATGAGAAAAAGATGAAGAACAAGCAAGAAACAAGCCCTTTTGAAGCACCACAAGTTCAAGCTCCTTTGATCCTTCTTCTACACTTGAAGGAAGCTCAAAAATGGATGAGATGGTGGTAGAATGGTGGTGATGTTGGCGGTTGTGGGTGGAGCCGAGAAATAGGGAGAAAGAGTGAAGATGGGAGTGTGTTAATGTAAAGTATGGTTGTGATCTTTGGCCATGCTTTTAAAGAGTACTTCACATATTTTGTCAAGATCTTCAAGCAAGCTATCCAATAAACAAAGGAGATATAATCTACACAAGATATGAGAGCATGGTGTATGATTTTTGTGGGTCCATGTGGACCAAATTCGGTTGGGGGGGGGGGTTGGTTGTAACATTTTCAACTAATAAGTAATGGATAGTTAGATTTCAAGTATAAGTTTACACATGTTATTTATTTGATATTTAGTGGGTGTTAGGGTGTTCGGGGATCACGACAGGCCAAGAAATAAATAAACAATGTGCTTGGCAAAAATTTGGTGTCTCGGGTAATGTCCGGTTGTTCGGTTAAATACCGGTTCGTTAAGTGTTAAATTGCACCGTTTAGTGTCTTTTATGTACCCTTTTGTAACCCTTTCAATTCCCGACACTTAGGGGAATTTTCTGGACGATAAAACATAAATTCTGCATGATATTTATATGTTTTAAAGCTGGTTATAGCTGAATTTAATAAAATTATGCTCTTAAAGTGCGTTCCGGGTGCTTTTTAGTGCATAATTTAGCTTCCGGAGAGTCTATATATATAAACCCTTGTATGTTCTCTTGGGTTTTAATGCATTCTTGTCATTGGACCTACAACTAGGCTCTAATTTTATTGTCTGACTGCTTTCTGCAGAGTTGTTGGCATATTGTGTCTTACCGGTGAGTTTACTAGTATTTCTGACGCAACGCTCTCGTTAATGCACAAAGCAATATTTTGTTGTATAAAACGTGCATGAATTCACTTGTATAGTATGTAATCAGACAATGTTGACATTTAAGCACATAATTGCAGTCATTAAGTACTAATTAAAGTGTACGGAAATTACCGGTTTGGTGCCAGTTGTCACAGTGGGTGGGTTTTTCGCTTTTTCTTCATCTTTATAATCATCCCACTCTTCAGCGTTATTGATCTCTTCTCCTCATCCAAGCCTTATTCAAGATCAAAGAACACAAAATGACATTCAATTGTCATCAGTATCTTTTTTCCTGAAGATTTGTCCATCTCATTCAGCAAAATCTTACTGAGTTACTCCCCTCACCTAACAATCTATTCAGTGAAACTTCAGGAAGAACAATACTGAATATCCAAGAAAGCATATTAGCTATCTTTGATTTTTTTTATTTTTTTAGCGTTTTACAGTGAGTGGTATTTAGTAGTATTGGCGTTTGATTTTTTGGATTGATTAAATGGAAGTTGCCGAGAGCTATTATTTTATAGGATTTCTTTTGGCGGCGTAGGTTAGGCGGTGCATTATTATAATAAACTATTCGCCGTTTCAGTTACTGTTTGTAATTATTGTTTTTTATTAGTTTTTAACTCTGAAGTTTGTAACACGTCACGTCTTTCAAGTTTGGCGTTTTAGATTCTAATATAATAAATTTTCCGTCTATTCATTTTTACTGTTTTGTAGTTACTGTTTCTAGGTACATTTTCAACCTTGGTTTTAACAAGCATTTGGTTGTCTGACGTTTTTATTATATATGGTGTTTTTATTATATAACAATCAACTGAAAAAGAAAAAGAAAATAAAAAAAATATATAAACAATTGATCTTCCAAATCTTCACTGTCAGCAGTCTCTTTCTTCTTTTTTGAATCATCTTAACTGGCTGGTTCGACTTTCGTATGATTTATTTTGTTTTTTTTTTTTTTCAAGTAGTTTTTTTGTGGCTGTTTGGAAGCACAAAGTCTGACATCACCATCTTTTTCTTGAAGATTTTCCCATCTCATGCAACAAAATGTTATTGAGTTTACACCCTTCAGCCAACAATCTTGAATTTTTCCAATGCACGATGTTTGGTTTTTTTAATTTTGGTGTTTTACCGATAAAAAGAACGCCACTAAATAAAAGCACCTTAAACCTCAAAATTTGATCATGCTAAAATCAATAATGTTTTGTTGTATGAGATGGACAACATTGTTAATCCTCGGTTAAGAAAGATAACTGAGAATGTTGTCCACCCCATACAGCTAAACTTTATTGACAACAAATCTCAATAATGTTTTTGTATGTTTTGGCGTTATAAATTTGATGAAAGTTGAGGATAAAGTCAATAAGATTTTACTCAGTGAAATGGACAATATTCTCACTTAAGGATTTTTGTCCATTACATTGAGTGAAACCTTACAGACAACCAAACTGAATTTCAAATAAACGTTTTGGTTTAGAAAGTATTTGATGTTTGCGTTTTTTGGTGTTTCTAAGACGAATGGTATATATTAAATATGGCGTTTGTGGTTTTGTGTGTGTTTTTAATTGAATGTCTGAGATGTTGTATATATAGGATTTTTTTGGCGGTTTTTTAGCCAGTATTTTATTATAATTAAGTTTGACGTTTTATATCTAATGACGTTTTTAGTTAGAATAGTGTGTGATATTTGTTTGACGTTTTATTTCATGAGATGGCGTTTTGTGTGGAGAAGTCAAAAGACTTTTTTACCCTTAATGAAGCACGTTCACGTAATAAAGTTGATGTTATTTACGAAAACGTGACCGCGTCAATCTAGTTCATATATTGTTTTGATCGGACGATTCATAAGCGTTCTCACCGTTCTCACAATTTCCACCGTTTTCTCTAAATCCTGACCCTTATAATATATATAAATTCACCGTCTTTCGAGCTCGTAAGAGGAAATGGTCAATGTCATTCGAAAATGAGATGTGTTTTGAGTTTTCTTGTGATTTGAGATGTAATTGACTTTAACACATTTTGCTTCTTGTTCTTATTATTTTTACTGTATAAAAGTCTACGTTGGAAAAAATGCATTAGCAAAAATCTAGATTTCTTATTGACTTATCTTTTGTTTCCTCCACTACCCTTTATCTTTTTTCTAATCGTATCCTTTTTGCCATAAACTAACAAGTGTAATGACCAATGGTTTTAAACCAGTTAACTTTAGTAACATTTACACTTATCATACATTAAATTTGTTGATACGTAGAGGACTCGGGGCACCCAGTTTAGCCACAACAGGTAGCCTCTACCCGCTATCGCACACCGACGTCGGTGGTGCGAGTAGGGTGGGGGTATGGGTTGGCTTAAGAACTTGCCGAAGAGAGAGAAGAAATGTAACCGTTGGAGATTACTATTTTTGGGATTTATGGATTTCTTTTGGGGTATGGATCTTGTTGGGATTTATGGATTAATAGATTTATTGGATTTAGGGATGAATCAGACGAAGAAGAGGAGACTTCTTAACAGTAAAACTTCTTTTTCTTTTTGTGGGATATTATGTTTTTTAGGGGTAATAGTTAATAGTTTGTTTTAATTTTATTTAGTGAAATGTTTTATATATTTTAAATTAAAATGGTTAATATTTTTTAAAGAAGAGGGTAGTTTATTTTGTTGATCAGTTCTGTTTAAACATAACGGAAAACATGAATAACATACATGTTACAACAGATAGGCCAACAGAGAATCCAGTCAGAGATGCAGCCATTGAGTTTGACATCCTTGTCATGATTATCTGGTTCCTCCTTAGAGTGTAAGATTATGATGGTGATGAAGTCGAAACTAGGGAGGTTTCGATATGGAGAGAGAGACGAAAATTGATGTTGTGTGTTGTTAGGGTTTGTGTAATTGTCTAACCCTTAAACTCTCTAATTATCTCCTTATATATACACCCAAGAGGAAACCTAATTAGTTAATAAGGGTAATATGTTCATCAACAATTACCAACTAATTATTAATAGATTATTAATATATTTTGATCTATATAATATAAACGATTATAATGGCTACAAGATTAAATATTATAATAATTATATATTTAATCTCACATTCTCCCACTTAGCCGAGTAATCATTTATCATGAGTATTAGATGAGCTTGGCCAGGAGTTAACACTCATTTTAGCCTTAAACCAAGAACTATAGCAGAGAAATACAGCCGTTGAATCATCATTCGACTCAGGACCCCCATTAGTCATACTATAGCCTCAATTTAAAACCTAATAGTTACGATTAAAATACACATAAGCCCTTTAACGTCTCATTTGTATTTATATTTGTCTATATGTCATTACACCGGCAGAACATATGTTAGAGACATACAAAATCAAACTGAGGAAATTTTATTAATTAAAACATAAGCTAGTACGATATGCCATTAAATAAGGTCTTTAGTAAGTCCCATATTCGATACGTGTTCTTCGAAAACTTTAGGTGGGAGACCTTTAGTCATCGGATCCGCAAGCATATCTTTAGTACTAATATACTCAATACAAAGATTATTTTCCTCAACTCGTTCACGTACGAACAAATATTTTGTGTCGAGATATAAACCAGCTCCAGTCGAACTGTTACTGTTCGAGAAACTAACGACAGCTTAGTTATCACAGTAAAGCTTCAATGGTCTAGAAATGGAATTAACGATTTTGAGTCCAGTGATCAGATTTCTAAGCAACATTCCATGACAGGTTGCGTTGTAAACAGCAATGTATTCTGCCATCATTGTGGAAGTTGTGGTTAACTGTTGTTTATGCCTCTTCCATGAGATAGGTCCGCCTGCTAACATAAAGATGTAGCCTGAAGTGGATTTCTTGTCATCTTTGCATTTGGAAAAGTCAGAATCAGAATAACCTACCACTTCTAAGTGATCACTTCTTCTATAAGTTAGTTTATAGTCTTTCGTCCCTTGCAGATATCTAAGGACCTTCTTAGCTGCTTTCCAGTGATCTAGGCCAAGATTAGTCTGATAACGGCCTAACATTCAAGAAATATAAGCGATATCTGAGCGAGTACAGACTTGAGCATACATCAGGCTCCCGACTACTGACGCGTAAGGTATCTGGCTCATTTGCTCCTTTTCAACCTCTGTTGTCGGACACTTGAATGAACCGAAAACATCTCCCTTAACTACTGGAGCGACTGAGGGTTTGCACTGTTGCATGTTGTAACGTGTAAGGACACGATCTATGTAAGTCTTCTGAGACAATCCTAAGATCCCTTTATGTCTATCTCGGTGAATTTCGATGCCAATGACGTAAGAAGCATCTCCGAGATCCTTCATGTCGAAGTTATGCGAGAGTAACCGCTTCGACTCATGCAACATGTCTAAACTATTATTTGTCAATAGAATATCATCTACGTAAAGGACAAGTATAGTAAAATTACTCCCACTCATCTTGAGGTGGGTGCATTAATCCACTTGATTCTTCATAAAACCTTGTCTCTTCATGACTTCATCAGACTTGAGGTACCATTGACATGATGCTTGTTTTAACCCGTAAATGGATTTCTTCAATTTACAGACTAGATGCTCCTGACCTTTAGGTTTAAAGCCTTTAGGTTGTTTCATGTAAACATCTTCGTCTAAGTCTCCGTTAAGGAAAGCAGTTTTGACGTCCATCTGATGCAGCTCCAAATCAAAATGAGCTACTAGGGCCATAATGATCCTTAATGAATCTTTACGAGAGACAGGTGAAAACGTCTCTTGATAATCAATTCCCTCTTTCTGAGTGTAGCCCTTTGCTACCAATCTCGCTTTATAGCGTTCAATGTTCCCATTTGGATCCAGTTTTGTTTTGAACACCCATTTACATCCTACAGGTTTAACACCGTTGGGTAATTCGACCAAATCCCAAACATCATTTTTCTTCATGGATTCAAACTCATCAATCATCGCTTTATTTCATTCAGAAGACTGATCACTGCCAATGGCTTCATTATAAGAGATAGGATCATTGAGCTTTCCAGCATCCATTTCAGTCAGGTAGGTAACATAATCATCCCAATTAGTAGGCCGGGATGACCTCCTGAGTTGATTATCGGGTTCAACATTGTCTTGGTTTTGAGCGTTTGATGTGCCTCCGTTATGAGGTATAATGGGTTCTGATTGTGGAGACAGAATTTGTGCAGTGGTTTCAGGTGCAGTTGTTGCATTGGGTACAAGAGGAGTAAACGGAGTGATGGTAAGCGACGAGTCTCCCCCCCCCCCCCCTCCGCGTCTTGTACTTCTTGCAATTCTTCGTAAGGGTTGGTACTACTCCCACTGACCTTGAAATCCTCCAGGAACGCAGCACGCTTGGTTTTAACAATACGGGTGACATGGGAAGGACAATAGAAACGATAACCCTTCAAATGATCAGGATACCCGATAAAGAAACAGGTAACTGTTTTAGGGTCAAGTTTCCTTAGGAAAGGATTATAGAGTTTCGCTTCAGCAATGCAGCCCCATACTTTCATATATTTAAGACTCGGTTTCCTTCCTGTCCAAAGTTTATAAGGAGTTTTAGGGACAGACTTAGAAGGAACTCTATTGAGTATATGAACAGCTGCTTTTAACGCTTCAGTCCAGAGGAATAATTGTAAATTAGTGTTGGCTAACATACTGCGCACCATGTTCATAAGGGTATGATTTCTTCATTCAGCGACACCGTTCTGCTGAGGTGTACCAGGCATTGTGTATTGGTTCACAATCCCCTGGCCCTTACAAAACTCGTAAAATGGACCAGGAGCTTGACTGTTAGTGCATATGTCTGTCGACTTCGTCTTATATCAAGTCTTGTAATAGATTAGAAAGATCAGGGCTCGTTATTCGAGAAAACTGAAAAATATAGGTTGAGGACCATTTCGCACGAAATGATAACTTGCCATTTATCACGAAATGGTGAAGCCATTTCGTACGAAATGCCATTTCGTGTGAAGCTTGTTCCGCACGAAATGGTCTGCCTATAAATATGTGCCTTGGTGATTTCATTTGTACCGTTCTGATTCCTGTGCCGAAGTGCTGCCGAAGTGTCTCTAGGCTGTAAAACGTTGTGTTATCAATATACAAGACAGTTTAAAGTGATTCTTGTGCAAATCAGCTGAAATAACATCAATACGACTGTTTTCCGCCTTTCGTATTGTCAAGAACTCTTCTGAACGACTCGTTTTGGTCATGCAAACGATCCTACAAGTGGTATCAGAGCACAGGAGGAAGAGTTTTTACCATTTCAGCTGAAAATTCTGATTTCTACACCTTCTTTTCAAAATTAAACAAGTTTTAACGGTTAAAATGGCTTAATTTTCTCACATTATAAGCGCAATACTGTTTTAACAAAGCCTTGAAAATATCAGTCCTAAAATCGAACTAAAACCTGATCAATTTGTCAAAATCATGGCCAATAGGATGATGTCAGCAGCATTTCGCACGAAATGAACTTTTCATTTCGCACGAAATAAATTAGTTTAGGTCCTTTTCGCACGGTTTGATAAATTTCAGGTCCATTTCGCACGGAATAACCTCAGACACATTCATTTCGCACGAAATCAGCTCATTTCACTTCAAGTTGGCATTTCGCTTGACCATTTCACACGAAATCATCATTTCGTTTGAATTCATTTCGCGTGAAAGCCATTTCGTTTGAAAGTCAAATTTTTTGAAACCAAATCATAGAAGAAGAATTTTACAACGCCTTTGTTATTCCGATTACTATTGCACAGAACACAATGTTAGAAAATGAAACGGGCACCATGCAAAAACCGCCAAAGCTCATGAATATTGAGGAGTATAAAGGATGGGAGGAGCGATTCGAAAATTAGGTTCAATCAAATTACTTGGATGCTTGGGAATGTGTTGAAACAAAATATGTTAGACTAGTAAATGATGATGAAGAGGTTGTTTCTATTAAAGATCTTAGTGTTGAGGAGAAAAAGAAATACAAAGATGAAAAGATGATGACTAGTCTATTGCATCAAGCTGTTAAGGAAGATATCTTGGTTTTACTACAACACAATGGAAGTGCATATTCAATTTGGAAAGCATTAAAATCAAAATTTGTTGGAAGTAAAGAAATGATCAAGGACAAAAAATCGCTTTTGAAAAAGGAGTTCGATCTATTTCGTGGTTTAAGAACTGAAAACACCAAGCAGATCATAGAAAGATATTGCAATTTGATAGTTAACATGAAGAGGTTGAGCATCACAAAAGATAATGAAGAATTGATTGAAAAGTTAGCTGATGTGTTGCCACATGATGTTTGGGGCACGTATCTTGTGATGTTGAGAAACAAGAAAGATTTTGGTAATCTAACACTGGGTTAGTTTATTGAAAAACTTGAAGCTCAAGAGATGGAACAACGGAAAATATCAAGAATGAAGGATTTTGATGGTGAACAAGATATTGGATTATATTACAAAGGAGGCATCAGTGATAAGACCAACATGTCACCGAAGATCGAAACTGCATTCAACGCTAAAGGTTCTTCTGGAGGGTCATCTCAAGGATCAAACAGCAAAACGGGATTTTCTTCATATTCATCATTGGATCCAAATTTTTCAACAACCAAAAATGGCAAGATGTTACAATGCAACATTGCATTAAACCTTGAGAATGGTCAAAATTTCTCAGAAGAGGTTGCAAAAGGTCACATGTCTTTGTTAGTGATTGTGTTAGAATCATATGAGAGTTTAGTTGCAGGTAGGATCAGAAATCCAATGTTGACAAAAGAGGATTACGATCAGATTGATGCTGAGGAGATGGAATTAATGGATATAAAGTGGTGTATGGCGAGTGTGTTGAGAAGAGCTGAGAAATTCAAATAGATCACAGGAAGAGATGATTTCCGTGATGCTAATGTTTCTACTTTAGGTTTTGATAAATCTAAAGTTACTTGTTTTCGTTGCAGGGAAAAAGGGCATTTCAAGCGAGAATGCACAAACCGCGAAGCAAGTGGAGCTCAAAATCCTTTCAACAACAATGATTATTATCAGAAAGCGATTTATCATCAAGTTGCTCAACAGCCACATCAACAACAATCGTCACAAACTGCACATGCTAGGAAGGAAATTGAAGAATCAAAGAAAGCTTATGTTGTTAATCAAGATAATGAAGGATCATCAAAAGGATTCAGCTGTGACAAATACATTTCAGCTGATAGTAAAGCATGTTTGATAGTTCAAGATGATGAAAGGCTACCAAAAGATTTTAGTTGGGATGACTATGATCCTAACAAAAATTCAGATTATAAAGCTTTTGTTGTTCGAGTTGTTGAAGATAGTGATAATGATGATTATTATGCAAACAGAATGAAAGAGCATTTAAAAATGCTAGAAGAAAGTGATGACAGTGATGATAGGAAAGTTCGAGTGAAAAAGAAGAAAGTTAAAAAAACAAGTTAATAGTGACGATGAAGAAGTTCGTGTGATAAAGAAAAAGGTAAAAGAAGTTCCAGCTTTCACGGTTGAAGCAGAAACTGATGCACGAAAGATTCCTGTGAAATGTGAAACCTGTGAAACAGTGAAGAAGCAAAATAGTACTTTGATTCATAATATGAATAGATTAAAAGAATCATATGATGTTCTAAACAAAGCTATGAATCAATACAATCAATCAAGCAGTGAACAAGCAACAGGTATGAAGACACTTCAAGGAGCTTTCATGACAAAGCAGAAAATCATCAATAATTACATTGAGAAATGTGCTGTGCTGGAACAGAAACTGGAAACCCAGAGGATAGAAACAGAAAGGGTAAACAGGTTGTTAAAAAGTTACTCATGTACTTCTTATGTTATTGATAGGATTTATCCAACAGTTGAAGGCATGAAGACGTTTGAAGAAGAAAATACTGAAGAAAAGCATTTTGGTAAGAAACCTAGTGTCAGTTATACAAAGTGTCCGCCTCCGCTTGAAAATGGATATTCTCCACGAAATCCTAATTCGGAGAGAGTAAAAAAGGCAACCAACTTATAGTGGGAATCTGAGCCATCAGATAATTTGCCAGATAACATTGATGTTACTTTCACATCGTCTGACACTGATCATGAGTCCGAGTTAATAAAGAAAGTGGTCGATCAGGTGTTGGATAAAGATGAAACCGAAGAGTCAAAGTTGGAGTCAATCTCAGAGTCAAAGTCTGAATCGTCAAGTCCAACAGTTAAAAAGGACAAACGGGTTTATAATAAAGAATTTCTGTTATCAAAAAATAATTTGAATGACGAAACATTCAAAGTGGTTTATACTTTGAATGATTCTTACAAATTATATTCTGATAAAGAATTTCCAATAAGAGGTGTTAAACCTGAAATGATAAAAAAAAGGTTTTCAAACTAACAGAAATTAATATTTCTGAAATAAAAGATGTAAATTTTTTTGAAAAACCTAAAAAATACACCTCAAAAGTAAAACAAAGAGAAAACTAAGAAAAAGGGTTACAGTTCTGGTTCAGGTTATCGAAAGAAACCAAACCATAACGGTAATTTCAAAAAGAAAGGACTTGGTTTTATTCCACCAGAAAATTATAAAAATGAAAAAAATTATAAATCAAAAACTGTTTTTGTTTCAGGATCAAGCTCGGTAGAAGAAGAAAAAAGTTCATTCTGGAAGTAGACAAACAAAGAATTCCTTGCAAAGAAGAAAGAGGGAATGAAGAATGAGGTTGTTCAGAAAAAGAAGGAGATAAGAACCTGTTTTCAATGCAAAACAGTTGGTCACATTGCCAGGAATTGTCCAAAGGCAATCCAAACAAAACAGGGAGTCTCTAATAAGCTGAAAGAAAAAGTTGTTGAGAAAAGTTAACCACCAACCAAACGTTTTTGTCACACCCCCAAAAATCCACACGCGGAGTATCACCGCTTGGAGGCGTGACTGACCAGGATCAAGCCACCAATCATATTGAACCATAAAGTAAAGTAATTAAAAGTTCAACCACACAATATAATTGGTATCTAAAACAATTTAATAAGTCTAAGTAATCAGCGGAAGCAATCAGTTCAAAACCCAAATCATAAAGTAAAAGTGTTTAAGTTCTTCATGAACATTCAATGTCCATGCCCCACAACGACTCTTCCCCATGCAAGCTCCAGCTAAGTACCTATTGACCTGCAAAGCATGTAGTAACGAGTCAACAACAATGTTGAGCGAGTTCACAGTTGGGTGTTTGTTTTAAGTGGTTTCGAAAACCATTTCCTTTAACTGCCATCCCTGCCGTGGGGGTTACCCCATAGTTGAAAACGTGATTTGTTTATCCCATTTACTCTGGCAATCCAGCTGTGGGGGCTACCCCATGTTTAGTTATCTGGCTTTTCGGCCGTGGGGGCTACCCCATGTATATACTACTAGACTCGTTACCATATCGACTGCTGACTGTAGTCATGTTTATGTGCCCTGAACTGTCAATGTCTATCATCATTGACGTGCCCAGATCCATTAGTTCACGCCCGTCCTCTGCGGCACGGTGTGAGGCTTGTCAGACCTAAATAGCGCTATCTAACTAATGACCCGCTCGCCATTGGCCAGGCGATTAAGTCGATATAAAAAGGAGGGACTTCGTGATAGAGTTTTGGTCTAGTGAAGTTTAATTGTCCATAAGGACGAGGAATTATATTCCTGAACCAGTACTGCCCTACCCAAGAAAGGACGAGGAATCCATATTCCTTAACCCATTCCCAACCCCTGGGAATCCCATGCTTTGTAGAAAGTGTGAACTCACCTTAGGTTAGCTCGGCAGATAAGCGAAAGGTCAATCGAGCTGCTAGAGGTCAACCACGTCCTAACATGGTTACCATACGAGTCAGGTCTAGGTTCAAGTAGTGCACGTATGATTACACATAAGCTAACAGGTTACGAACACGTATTGATCATGGCAACACATTGAACATGTTAAACAAATCAGTTACACACATATAACCCAAACTTGTGCGATCATGATGTATTGGGCTGAAGTAACAGTGTAATCCCAATAACATCTTGTGCGATTGGGCAGTTGAAACCCAACAACTACCCGGCCCAACATGTTGTGCGATCAGCACAACCTTGTGCGATCCACAGCATGTTGTGCGATCCAGTTAAACACCCGGCCCAATAAATAAACAGATCCAACACGCATACATCCCAAACAATTAAACATAACAACATCTTGTGCGGCTACAGACTTCCTGTGCGACTGAACTCCTTGTGCGACTGCACTTCTTGTGCGATCGGTTGCCTTGTGCGATCAGATCGGATCTTATATGATCTGATCTTGTGCTCTTTTTTTAATATCCGTAAATTAGGGCAATCAGTTATATGGTTTCCAATTATGAAGTTTACCAATTAACAACACTAACAGTTTCCATCATGTATAACTCGATCAAACCAAATAATTATCAACTAATTCATAAGAACCCTAATTGTGTTCAAGCATGAACAACAACCTAAATCTTTAATCAATATAACACCTTTAATCAAAATAACAGATTCATGACTTAAATTACTAACATGCACACTATCAATTTCAACACACCCAATCACCTAACCATATCTCGCACAACAGTCAATTAACATGAAATCGGTTTCAAGTCAGAATCGTGCAAATCCAATTTGTTTAAACATCATCACACAATCCCTAATTCCCAACCAATACTAATCTCACAATATTAGACAGATCTAGATAAATCATGCGAAGACATCGAACCATCATTCATTATCTAATCACGCATATTATCAATAACAATAAAGCACTAACCGGATTAGAGAATAAACACCGGTTGATCCGAACAGGAAAGATCTTCGAGAGATGGGGGTGTGTGGTCGCCGGCTTCAAGAGGAGAGAAAGAGAATAGAGAATGCTTAGGGTTTGTGTGTGTGTGTGCAAGTAATGAGGAGTATACACCCCCCCCCCCCTCAAGGGTTATGTGACACAATGGGAGTGGGCTGAACCCTCCTAATGGGCTGTCCATGTGTTCCGAGTGGGAAGTGGGCCGAGAGTTATGTGGAAATCAAAGCCCAAGGCTTGTGCGGACGGGTTGTTGGCTTGTGCGATTCGAGTCATATATATATGTACATACACACATTCACATAATTCAGACATTTAACTCATAGACATTTATTAGGCCAACATATCAGATAATCACACCAAGTTCACATACATTACATAAGTTCAAAACATGCTACACTTAGCACAAAGATAGGTTCTGAAATACGAGTTGTCACATTATCCCCAAGTTGAAAGAAATTTCATCCCGAAATTTAGCACGTACTCACTGAGGAAGCTAGTTAAGTTGCATGGTTTTCCTGGGGTGTCACATCCTCCCCCCGTTGATCTGGAATTTCGTCCCGAAATTCCGTAGCTTCAGCCTCAGTAGTGGTTGTACTGTTTGCGAATAGTTGGGGATACTTTTGTTTCATTTGATCCTCGCGTTCCCAGGTGAACTCTGGGCCACGACGGGAGTTCCAACGAACTCGAACGAGAGGTATTCTAGTGCGCTTGAGGACCTTAACGTCCCGGTCCGTGATTTCAACTGGTTCCTCGACGAATCGTAACTGCTCGTCGATAGTGAGCTCCTTCAAAGGAACTATAAGGGTCTCATCTGAGAAGACACTTCTTCAGATTCAACACGTGGAAAACGTTGTGAACTGCACTGAGTTCTGCTGGTAGGTTCAGTTTGTAGGCCACCCTGCCTATTTTCTCTATGATGTCGAATGGTCCAACGTATCGTGGGTTAAGTTTGCCTCGTTTGCCAAAACGAACCACACCCTTCCAGGGTGAGACTTTGAGTAGCACTCGATCCCCAACTTGGAACTCGAGTGGTTTCCTGCCCTTATCGGCGTAGCTTTTCTGACGGTCACGAGCTGCCACCATTCGCTGTCGTATTTGAGCAATCCGTTCTATTGTGTCTACCACAAGTTCTGGGCCAGTGATCTGACTATCTCCCACCTCTGCCCAACAAAGAGGTGACCGGCATTTACGCCCGTACAATGCCTCAAATGGTGCGGCCCGTATGCTGGTGTGGTAACTGTTATTATACGATAATTCCACGAGTGGCAGGTGTCTTTCCCAACCATTGCCAAAGTCAATCACACATGTCCTAAGCATGTCTTCAAGGGTCTGGATGGTGCGTTCAGACTGCCCATCCGTTTGCGGGTGATAAGCTGTGCTCATATCTAAACGTGAGCCAAAGGACTTGTGCATTGCTTGCCACAGTTCAGAAGTAAAACGTGCATCGCGATCAGAGATAATGGAGGTGGGCACCCCGTGCCTCGAGACAACTTCCTTCAAGTAAACGTCTGCTAAAGTAGAGAACTTGTCTGTTTCTTTGATAGCCAAGAAGTGTGCGGACTTTGTGAGTCGATCCACGATCACCCAAATAGTGTCATTTCCACGCTGAGATCTAGGTAGGCCAGTAACGAAATCCATGGAAATTTGCTCCCATTTTCATTGTGGTATCTCTGGTTGTTGAAGTAGGCCTGAGCGTTTCTGGTATTCAGTCTTGACTCTCACGCAAGTCAAACACTTGCTGACGTATGTTGCTATGTGGGCCTTCATGCTAGGCCACCAATACGTATTTTGATATCGTGGTACATCTTATCCGAACCAGGATGTACTGAGTAGCGAGACTTGTGTGATTCATCCATCACAAGCTCTCGTAGGTTGCCATAGAGTGGGACCAAAATGCGTCCTGTTACATAGTAGGCACCGTCTTCCTTTTGTTCTAACCGTTGCCTTGAACCGCGTAGGGCTTCAACCCTGACGTTCTCTGGTTTCAATGCTTCTACCTGAGCATCTCGTATCTGGGAAGGAAGACTAGACTGGATGGTAAGTTGTAATGCTCGCACGCGCTCAGGCGTAGTGTCCTTTCAACTGAGGGCGTCAGCCACAACATTGGCTTTGCCTGGATGGTACTTGATGGCACATTCGTACTCGTTCAAAAGCTCAACCCATCGACGTTGACGCATGTTCAACTCCTTCTGTTTGAAGATGTGCTCGAGACTCCTGTGATCGGTGTAAATGGTGCACCTGGTACCGTACAGGTAATGTCTCCATATCTTGAGTGCGAAAATAACAGTTCCCAGCTCCAAATCGTGTGTAGTGTAGTTTTGTTCATGGATCTTAAGTTGACGTGACACATAAGCAATAACCTTGTCACGTTGCATCAGCACACATCCAAGTCCCTGAATGGATGCGTCGCAATAAACCACAAAATCGTCTGTGCCTTCAGGTAATGAGAGGATAGGTGCGCTACAGAGTCTTTCCTTTAGGTGCTGAAATGCTGATTCCTGTGCATCACCCCAACGATAGGTGACACCTTTCTGAGTTAGTGAGGTGAGAGGTTGCACAATCTTGGAGAAATCCTTGATAAACCATCTGTAGTATCCAGCCAAACCCAAGAATTGGCAGATTTCTGTTGGTGTACGGGGAGCAGGCCAGTTCCTGATCGAATCTACCTTGGATGGATCAACATGGATCCCATCCTTGTTTACCACGTGGCCTAGGAAATGGACTTCACGAAGCCAGAAGTTGCATTTCGAGAACTTTGCGTAAAGTTGTTCTCTTCGTAAGAGTTCCAAGGTAAGTCGAGGATGCTGCTCGTGTTCCTCCTGACTCTTAGAATAGATCAGGATGTCGTTGATGAATAGTATAATGAACTTGTCTAAGTAAGGCCTGCACACTCGATTCATCAAATCCATGAAGACCGCAGGTGCGTTTGTCAGTCCGAAAGGCATAACCAAAAACTCGTAGTGTCCATAACGAGTTCTAAAGGTTGTTTTGGAGACGTCCTCTTCTCGGACTCTCAGCTGGTGATATCCTGATCTCAAATCAATCTTCGAGTAAAAGCTCGACCCTTGCAACTGGTCGAATAGGTTATCAATGCGTGGAAGAGGATAGTGATTCTTCACCGTCACCTTGTTGAGTTCACGGTAGTCGATGCACATTCTGAAGGTACCGTCTTTCTTCTTCACAAATAGCACGGGAGCTCCCCAGGGCGAAGAGCTAGGACGAATAAAGCCCTTATTCAAAAGCTCTTGTAGTTGCGTGGACAGTTCTTCCAATTCTGATGGAGCTAGACGATAAGGTGCACGTGCTATAGGTGCTGCTCCAGGAGCTAGCTCGATCTGAAATTTGACCTGGCAATGAGGCGGAAGACCAGGTAGTTCCTCAGGAAATACCTCAGGATAGTCACGTACGATCGGAAAATCTTCTATCTTCTTCTCTTTCTTCGAGGTGTTAGTAACGAGAGCCAAAATAGCAGTGTGGCCCTTTCTCAAACACTTATGGGCCTTAAGGAAAGAGATGATGCTCACAGTAGCACCACTCTTGTCGCCAGGAATCATGAAAGGTTCATCCCCTGAGCGAGGAATACGGATAAATCTTCTCGTTGCAAAGAATCTCTGCTTTTTGTTGGGATAACCAATCCATACCAATAACGATGTCGAATCCATCACAACGTTGGGGTCATACCTAGCATCACCCTGACCAATCACGAACACTCGACCCCTGGCACCATTGCCATCGTTATTACCCCCGTTGTTGCCTCCATTGTTGTTCCCGTTTCCTTGGTTGTGGTTCTGGTTCTGGTTCTGGTTCAACTGTGGGCAGTGTCTCTTGAAGTGACCTTCAGCACCACACTGATAGCATCCCTTGTTACCCTGTTGTTGCTGTTGATTCTGTGGTGCTTGTGGCCGCTGTTGTCGGTTCTAGTTTGCAGGATGTGAGCTTCTGAAATCTTTGGCTTCATGACCAAGCTTGTTGCATCTCTGAAAACGATCTTTGTTGCACGGCCCGCTGTGGTGCAAATTACATCAATTGCACTTAGGGTGGTTTCCCCTGTATCCACCCTGACTTCGATTACCAAAAGACTGCTGACTGGGGCTCCTGTACTCATCCGTTGCTGCGACTGAGACTGAACCGAAGTGGAACCCTTGTTCGAATTTCCATCCCACTTGCGTTTGTTGTCACTGGGAGCATCTGAAGTAGTTGTAGCAGCATTAATACGTTTCGGCAGTTTGTTCTGTTCTACATCCTGATCTGGGAGACGATGAGCAAGACGAGTAATATCCTGGATAGTAGCAAGGTTGGCCGATGTCACATGACTTTGAATTTCTGGTACCAAGCCTCTGAGGTACAGCTCAATGCACTTGATAGGAGGATCCACCATAGTTGGTCATAACCCTGCCAGTTCGTTAGATCGCTCCGTATATGCCTCTATCTCTGACCCCGTCATCTTCAGGTTAAAGAACTCCACTTCAAGCTTGTGGATGTCGTCACGAGTGCAGTATTCACATTTGATCAGTTCGTTAAAATCATTCCATGGGGTGGCATTAGCAGCCGCCAACCCCAGCATCTGAACTTGCGCGTTCCACCAAGTCAGCGCAGTGTCTTCGAGGGTTCCAGTAGCGTACTTCACCCTACGAGCTTCAGGGCATTCCCAGATTTCGAGGACCCATTCGAGCTTCTCGAACCAGTGGAGGAGTCCTACGGCTCCTTCAGTGCCACCGAAAGTACTAGGGCGACAGTCCATGAATGTCTTAAACGTGTATACGGGTGACTGGGCATGTTGGCCCGTTGTGTATACAAGGACGGGACAAAGTTAAACACAAAGGTTGGTTCATGAGAGTAGGATCTAAAGATCCTAGAGTGAGTTTAGACTGCATGGTATACCTCCTGCGTGTGCGGCTGCAAGTGCCGCATCAACTTGTTGGTTAATCAAAGTCGTCAACGAGTTAGGTTAACGCGTCCACTCATGATCTTGATATCAAGGAAAACATGAGTGAGAGAGGTTCGTGAAAGTGCGATGACAGAAGAGAGTAAGCACGCATGTGTTTTCAAACTATCGTTGTTACGCTTATCTAAGCATACCATAAGCAAAGTTCTATATAATCTAGCAAGTAGGCAATATAAACATAAACCATATCACCTAGAATGTCGAGCCTTGCATGTGGAGTGAAGCGTTGTTGTGGATCGTTGAGCACTGTACAGGTTATAGTCTCGTTTTAACAAAACGTTTTCCCCTTATTAAAACCAAGTTCACTATAACCAATGGCTCTGATACCAATCTGTCACACCCCCAAAAATCCACACGCGGAGTATCACCGCTTGGAGGCGTGACTGACCAGGATCAAGCCACCAATCATATTGAACCATAAAGTAAAGTAATTAAAAGTTCAACCACACAATATAATTGGTATCTAAAACAATTTAATAAGTCTAAGTTATCAGCGGAAGCAATCAGTTCAAAACCCAAATCATAAAGTAAAAGTGTTTAAGTTCTTCATGAACATTCAATGTCCATGCCCCACAACGACTCTTCCCCATGCAAGCTCCAGCTAAGTACCTATTGACCTGCAAAGCATGTAGTAACGAGTCAACAACAATGTTGAGCGAGTTCACAGTTGGGTTTTGTTTTAAGTTGTTTCGAAAACCGTTTCCTTTAACTGGCATCCCTGCCGTGGGGGTTACCCCATAGATGAAAATGTGATTTGTTTATCCCATTTACTCTGGCAATCCAGCCGTGGGGGCTACCCCATGTTTAGTTATCTGGCTTTTCGGCCGTGGGGGCTACCCCATGTATATACTACTAGACTCGTTACCATATCGACTGCTGACTATAGTCATGTTTATGTGCCCTGAACTGTCAATGTCTATCATCATTGACGTGCCCAGATCCATTAGTTCACGCCCGTCCTCTGTGGCACGGTATGAGGCTTGTCAGACCTAAATAGCGCTATCTAACTAATGACCCGCTCGCCATTGGCCAGACGATTAAGTCGATATAAAAAGGAGGGACTTCGTGATAGAGTTTTGGTCTAGTGAAGTTTAACTGTCCATAAGGACGAGGAATTATATTCCTGAACCAGTACTGTCCTACCCAAGAAAGGACGAGGAATCCATATACCTTAACCCATTCCCAACCCCTGGGAATCCCATGCTTTGTAGAAAGTGTGAACTCACCTTAGGTTAGCTCGGCAGATAAGCGAAAGGTCAATCGAGCTGCTAGAGGTCAACCACGTCCTAACATGGTTACCATACGAGTCAGGTCTAGGTTCAAGTAGTGCACGTATGATTACACATAAGCTAACAGGTTACAAACACGTATTGATCATGGCAACACATTGAACATGTTAAACAAATGAGTTACACACATATAACCCAAACTTGTACGATCATGATGTATTGGGCTGAAGTAACAGTGTAATCCCAATAACATCTTGTGCGATTGGGCAGTTGAAACCCAACAACTACCCGGCCCAACATGTTGTGCGATCAGCACAACCTTGTGCGATCCACAGCATGTTGTGCGATCCAGTTAAACACCCGGCCCAATAAATAAACAGATCCAACACACATACGGCCCAAACAATTAAACATAACAACATCTTGTGCGGCTACAGACTTCATGTGCGACTGAACTCCTTGTGCGACTGCACTTCTTGTGCGATCAATTGCCTTGTGCGATCAGATCGGATCTTATATGATCTGATCTTGTGCTATTTGTTTTAATATCCGTAAATTATGGCAATCAGTTATATGGTTTCCAATTATGAAGTTTACCAATTAACAACACTAACAGTTTCCATCATGTATAACTCGATCAAACCAAATAATTATCAACTAATTCATAAGAACCCTAATTGTGTTCAAGCATGAACAACATCCTAAATCTTTAATCAATATAACACCTTTAATCATAATAACAGATTCATGATTTAAATTACTAACATGCACACTATCAATTTCAACACACCCAATCACCTAACCATATCTCGCACAACAGTCAATTAACATGAAATCGGTTTCAAGTCAGAATCATGCAAATCCAATTTGTTTAAACATCATCACACAATCCCTAATTCCCAACCAATACTAATCTCACAATATTAGACAGATTTAGATAAATCATGCGGAGACATCGAACAATCATTCATTATCTAATCATGCATATTATCAATAACAATAAAGCACTAACCGGATTAGAGAATAACCACCGGTTGATCCGCACAGGAAAGATCTTCGAGAGATGGGGGTGTGTGGTCGCCGGCTTCAAGAGGAGAGAAAGAGAGTAGAGAATGCTTAGGGTTTGTGTGTGTGTGTGTGTGCAAGTAATGAGGAGTATACACCCCCCCCCCCCCCTCAAGGGTTATGCGACACAATGGGAGTGGGCCGAACCATCCTAATGGGCTGTCCATGTGTTCCGAGTGGGAAGTGGGCCGAGAGTTATGTGGAAATCAAAGCCCAAGGCTTGTTCGGTCGGATTGTTGGCTTGTGCGATTCGAGTCATATATATATATATATATATATGTACATACACACATTCACATAATTCAGACATTTAACTCATAGACATTTATTAAGCCAACATATCAGATAATCACACCAAGTTCACATACATTACATAAGTTCAAAACATGCTACACTTAGCACAAAGATAGGTTCTGAAATACGAGTTGTCACAATTTCAAAGTTTTTGAAAACTCAGCATTTAAGGTTGGAGAATGTTCAAAAAGGGTTTACAAGAAAAAAGTTAATCTTGACAATCACAAGTGGATTGTTAAGAAATCAGATGATAGTTTGGGCAATGAATCTGACTCCACAAAGTCAGATGAGCCATTAATTGAATCAAAAGTTGAAAAGTCAGTTCCACCAATGGATGATGCAAATTTTCCACCATTGCGGGCTGAAAATTTTAAACAAAAAGTTGGAAAAGTTGAGATTTCAAATCAATTTTTTTCTGAAAAGAAAGAATTTGATGTTGAAAAGGATTTTAACCCCAATGTGAAACATATTTTTCGTAAAATGGTTGACGGGAAGGTCAAAGGGGTGAAGGAATTCTATGAGAAGAAGAAGAAAGGAACGAAACCGAGTATTGATAATGCGGAATCTCCCAAGGACTGTCAGGCTTGGGAGAATTTCGATAACTGAAAAAACCTGACTTGCCGGAACTCCAAGGTTGGTATTTGGGGAGTAGGAATCGGCATCTTTCTTGAGAAATTCACTTCGGTGATATTTCGAATTTCAAAAAATTAATCAAGGACATTAAGTTGTATTTGATTTATCTTATCTACAAGTGGTGTTGTTAATAGAACCGAAAAATGTTAAATTTTTCCAGAGATTGAGAAAACAAAGTGATGAACAAAACCCCGATCTTACAAGTGGTTTCAACAAAACTAGTTTTCCGAAAAAACCATTTGATTAAAACAAACTTAAGTGTTTTGAAATCATAATGGGAAAATAGTTTGTTGTAAGGGGGAGTTCTGATTGTTTATGCCAAAGTGGATGGAGATTTGAAGCGATTCAATATCAGTTTGTCACTTTACTTGTACAGTTTGTTTTCAAATTTTCCCAGAAAATCAAAATTTGAAATATAATTTTGATTTTAGGGGGAGTAAAATTTTAAAAAATTTGAAAATTTGAAAAATTCAAAAACATGATAAAATTTCAAAAGTCAAAAACATTGAAAAAGTTAAAAAGCAAAAATGAGTTTTGTTGTGAAAAAAAGGAAATGATAGTGCATCAGTAGACAGTTACGGTATGCTAAAGAAATGTAATGATTAAATAGCATTAAACGGTCTCACTGATGATATGCCGATAGGTTTTTACACATTTAGTAAACTTTTTCGGGATATAAACTTTAATTCAAACTTGCTTGTTTCGTGGGGAACACTACTTGGATATATAGGTAACCCCTGAAATCTTGTTTGAAGGACCGCTCTTCCTGAAATACTAGGTCTTTATGCTCAGTGATATCTGGGGTATTATTCCGGGACTTCTGATAATGCGGAAGCAATGGCCTAGTCCCCGTATAATACTTTACGCTTGCTTGAAATAAAAGCACCCCCCTCAGCATAAAAATGATAAATCATTGAAAAATGCAAATCATGTGTTGTTGTAAAAAAAAAAAGATCCTCTAAAGGGGACACACCAAAAGTCGAGCCTTCAACTCAGCAAAAATATGAGCTCTCAAGGTTTCGCAATTAACCCCTTACAGATATCATCTGTGGTATACTCACCTGTAAGACTGAATATTGGGATTGGATACGGGAGTATATTCAAGAGGTGGGACACATGAATGAGTTTAAGTTCTTAATACACCTAATTCGTATCCTGAATCAGTTGAAATTTGTGTGAGAATTTAAGTGGATCAGTATATCGACAATCTAAGTGAATTGTTTAATTCTTAATGTGTAATTAAGCTCAACGGTACTGGTGGCTTGTCAAAAACTGATATGATCCTCTTAACAAACTCTCAAAAATAATGCCTGTATATATTTCTTTACTGTTTTTTTTTTTTGTTAAAAACAAAAACCCAAAAAGATTGTGCTTTAGTATAAAATTTTGAAAAATCAAAAAGATTTTCGACAACTGATATTAGAAAGCTGATTTTCAGAATTCCAAGTGCTAAACATGATGAACTGACGTGACTGTGTCGTCCCGATCAGTCAAAAACCCAATTAAACCTAGGTAGCTAGGGTAAGTCGGGTATCGAATCCACGAAGAGCAGGTGGTCAGTATTGCATGACCCGTTCGATTAGTTAGACTATTTACAAATAATGTACAAGATTATTATGAAGATTGCTATTTTTATTTATTTGTTTGGTTTTTAAAATAAATCGGAATGAACCGACAAATTGATGTTATCGAAAACAATGATTTATTAACTAAACTAGTAAACTAAACTACTTAATTGAAAACAAGAATTAAGAATACGGATCACACCCGGTTTCGGTAATTGTAAGTCCTAGGGTTCCTACATGTTTTAATTCAACTCAATTGCATACGATTAGCGGATTTAGTGTACCGTGACTTAGGTGCCAATAACTATCAACGTCCCGAAGAACGGACAAGAATGCACTTTGTAATCAACACAAGTAAATCCTAACCACGATAACGCATAACTACACATAACCATTTCGCAAAGTTATAACTTTTAACATCGTTCGACAATTTACGAATACGAAACAAATGTAAACTATTGTCAATGGTTTCAAAAATCAATACAAGTTGTCACGAAGTCGAATCAAAGAACAAATGCATAAACCCTAGAAAATACAACTACCTACACCGGGGTGAAACCGAAGAGACTAGCCGCTCATGGTTGGGTGGACGCGATCACCGGCCAACGAACACGAACACGGAGCCATGACCTTGAGTCTTCAAGAGTGGTGGAGGTTAGGGTTGAAGGTGATGATGGAAGGTTGAAGATGGTGGTGATGGTGGAATGATTGAAGGTTAGGGATTATGGAGAATTGGTTAGGGTTTTGATGTTAGATGTGAAAGAAAGATGTTAGGTATGGATGGTGGGTGTTAGAGGTGGATTAGCTGAAGGTTGAATGATCCCCCATGGTGTTTTTATCGATCAGCACTCGTAACCCCGGAAAAATGGCTCCTCCAACCGTTACAACTCGTCCAAACTCAACAAAACTTGAAATTCGCGATACAAGAAACGGAAAGCCGTCGGCGACGGCCTGTTGACCCGTCGGCGACGCCCTCTACAATTGCCAGTTTCTGCCACAACAGTTTTCTTCATAACTTCTTCGTTATAGCTCCGTTTTACTCACCGTTTTCGCCCACGTACTCGTAATTCAGCCATCTATCATGCCATATTCCAATATATTCATTTTAAATGCATTAACATCCCCTAAAACACATCCAATCTTCATGATTAACCCGGTTTTGTTCATTTTACATCCCTGGTTGATCCTGTTCGCTCCCAGTGCTCCGTAAAGCTCCCAAATAGCTCCTTAAACTCCGTAAGACCTGCAAAACACAAATCCCATTAAAAGTAGGCTATTCGAGATTAAAAGTTAAGCAAATACATGAACTTAAACATTAACGAACACCGGTTTTCGACCACGTATCATGAACACTGGGTTGGGAGAGTTTGATGAAATGGAAAATGATTTTGAAATGTTATAAATGGTTCATTAATTTGAATCAAAATATTGAATATTTCAAATTCAAAAAGATTATCAAATGTCAAAATTTGTTTATCTTACAAGTGGTAGAGGATTGTGCAGGATAATGGTTATGGGAGAGCTAGGTTTCAATACCTGAGGTTTTTCTGCATAAAACCTGAGTTATGTTTAAAGTCAGGTTTTTGATCCAAAACTTGTGAGAGATGCTATTCCAGACTGCGATCCCAGCTGATTGAAAGGGGGAGTCTGAAGACATTAAAGCAAGGTTGATTCAAGAGGGAGTCTGAAGATGTGAAAGCCAGATTCAGATCCTGAAATTATGTTCAAATGCTGATGAACTTAAAGAATCAAGAGACCTGATCAAGAGAGGATAGAGCCAGGTTGCGATTCTGATAGACAAAGTAAAAGTGAAAGAGGAGAGAAGCTTGAGGATGCTTACAATGGAGAACATTTTGGTAGAGAGTATAAAGACTGATAAAGATTGAAGACTCGACATGCTGAAGACTAGTATCGAAGACTCGTCGACATCCAAGGGGGAGTCTGTTAGTGCATATGTCTGTCGACTTCGTCTTATATCAAGTCTTGTAATAGATTAGAAATATCAGGGCTCGTTATTCGAGAAAACTAAAAAATATAGGTTGAGGACCATTTCGCACGAAATGGAATATCCATTTCGTGTGAAGCCTGTTCCGCACGAAATGGTCTGCCTATAAATATGTGCCTTGGTGATTTCATTTGTAACGTTCTGATTCTGGTGCCAAAGTGCTGCCGAAGTGTCTCTAGGCTGTAAAACGTTGTGTTATCAATATACAAGACAGTTTAAAGTGATTCTTGAGCAAATCAGCTGAAATAACATCGATACGACTGTTTTCCGCCTTTCGTATTGTCAAGAACTCTTCTGAACGACTCGTTTTGGTCGTGCAAACGATCCTACATTGACCCACATCAGTATGTCTTCCATAATATTCACCGCCTCTATCTGATCTCACAACTTTAATCTGACGATTTAATTGCTTTTCAACTTCAGCTTTATAATCTTTAAAACTTGTAAGAGATTCAGACTTTTCCTTAATAAGATACAAGTACATGTAACGAGAATAATCATCAATGAAAGTGATAAATGAAGTATGTCCTGTTATGCCAGTGATTTGGTAGGGACCACTAATGTCAGGGTGAATGAGTTCTAATAAATTAGAGCTCCTAGTGGCACCTTTCTTATTCGCTAATGTCATAATGCCTTTAAGACATTTGACACATGTTCCAAAATCAGTGAAAACGAGAGGAGGTAAGACTTCATCCTTTACGAGACGATTTAATCGTTCTCTTGAGATGTGGCCTAAACGTTGATGCCACAACATAGATGAAGTCTCTAAGTCTCGAATCTGTTTCATCTTTATGAGTGATTCATTAATATTATAGGACAACAAAGATTTGGAAAAATTATCATCTAGTTCTAATCTATAGAGACCACCGTCCAGAATGCCAATACCATAAACAACGGAATCATAGAGAATAGAGAGTTTGTGATGACCATGGGAAACGACAAAACCGTCCATGTCTAACTTTGGTCCTGATACAAGGTTCCGAGTTACCTCAGGAACATATAAGGTATCATAAAGTTTAATACATAAACCAGTTTTCAAAAATAATTGTAATGTTCCTATGGCCTCCACTTCTAATTCCCGATCATCCCCAACTTTAAGTGTTCTTTAGTTTCTTCCCAGCTTCCGTATTGAAAGGAATCCATGAGTAGAGTTGGTTACATGAACCATAGAACCAGAATCAAACCACCAAGAATTAGCAGGAACATTTAAATTAAAGGACTCAAGTATCATGAAAAAATCGTTATCTTTCTTAGCCAGCCACTCCTTGAAGTCAGGGCATTCCTTTTGCTTATGTCATGTTTTCTTACAGAACTTGCAGTAGGGTTTGCCTAAGGAGCTCTTAGAGCTGGAAGGTGTACTTGTATTAATATTTGGCTTTTGGAGTTTGGAAGCATCCTTTCTTTGATAGCTGTTCTTCCTCTTCTTAGAGTTGGAGGTGGTGAAGTTAGCAACATCAGTAGTGCAATCCATCTTCATACGCTCTTCCTCCTGTACGCACATGGCGACCAGCTCACTCATCATCCATTTGTCCTTCTGAGTGTTATAATTGATCTTGAATGCTTCATAGGACGAAGGAAGCGAAGTGTTGATGAAGTGAACAAGAAAACCATCACTGATTTCCATCTCTAACCCTTTCAGCTTATTGGCCATGTCATGCATCATCATGATGTGCTCGCGAATGCCGCTCCTCCCATCATACTTAGTCGTCACCGGCTTGAGGATAAGATTGCTAGCGTGTGCTTTTGATGTCCCTTTGAATTGTGCCTCCACAGAAGCCAGATAGGTTTTAGTATCCTCAGAATCAGGAATAGCTCCTCTAATTGCATTGTGTATGGATTGCTTCATGAACATGAGAGACATGCGGTTACACCTAGTCCATTTTTCATGAACTATCTGCTCATTAGCAGTACTTTGAGGAGTGAGGTCCGCTGGCTTATTCTCTCTTAAAGTATAATCGAAGTCTAGCAATCCAAGTGTAAGCATGATGGCATCCTTCAATTCAGCAAAGTTATCACCAGTCAAAGGTGGAATCCCGTAATTGGGTGCTGATAGTGGAAATAAGATGAGCAGGTTATGATACTAAGAAAGAAGTCCTAGTGTGATCTAAGGGCATGTTATACTAAGGCGGGCATAAATAATGACCATTTTAATTATGAAGCTGTGATATTGTCTATTACTAACATCAAAATAATAGACTTAGCTAGAATTCTACTTAAACGAAGACAAATCAGCTTTGGCCAGAAGTTTAATCATTTAAGTATGTGTTCAAAGTAATCGTGACAAATCAGCTTTGGCCAGAAATGAGACAATCACTTTAGTTATGCAGTTGTCAAGCATGCTAGACATAAATGAATTAAATCAGCTTTGGCCAGAAATTAAGACATTTTACGTTTGTAATGCATACTCAACATAGCTTTTATAATACTTGAACAATAAATAGATGTATTAAATCAGCTTTGGCCAGAAATGATACATCAGAAGCTCATTCAAGTTAAGCTATTTTGGTTTTGTAAAAAGTTATCTGATTCTAATTAGGTAATTAAGTGTTAACAAAACCAAATATTTAATAGCAAACCACCTGTTAGCACAAGCTAAATTTTAGTTCACATTAAACAGCCTAATATAATGAGGTTTCGAGTGAGATCTCGAGTCAGGTCTCGAGTCAGGTCTCGACTGAGTTATGAGATCTCGAGTCAGTTATGAGGTCTCTAGTCGCAACCTTGGTCTCGAGTTGTAGCCTTATGGTCTCGAGTCCCAACCTTATGGTCTCGAGTTGTAACCTTATGGTCTCGAGTCGCAACCTTATGGTCTCGAGTTGTGAAGATTGAAGTCCTTAGTCGAAACCTCAGTGGTCTCGAGTCGAAAACTTTATGGTCTCGAGTCTAAACCGTTGTCTCGAGTTGTAAAGATTTGAGAACCCTTATGATTTCGAGTCGAGACCTTGTGGTCTCGAGTCGAGATTTTGGTCTCGAGTCCACTGTTAACAGCTGTTATTGTGATAATAACTGAAAACTCAAAATTTTAGGGATTGCGTGATAATAACTGAAAACTCGAAATTTTAGGGATTGCGGGATAGTGTTTCCTGTTTTATTGTTGATGTAAACTTATCAAAGATTTCGAAAATTATAATTGGTTATCTATTAACAATTTTCGATGTTTTAAAAGATAAAATTCAGATCAAAAACAGTAAAACATCCGCTAATCCAAATCATATTCCAAAACTTAAGGAATTTTCGAGTTTTCTTAGAACAAGTGATGAACCCTAGAAAATTAAAACATAATTTTGGGATCCGAAACCTGAATTCTAAGACTTTTGTTAACAGATTTTGGACATTAATTTACCCATTGTGATTTCGAGTGACATGATTAACCACCCTTTTCTCAAAACAGCGATTTCAGCACAATAAGAATCGAAATCAGCCGTGATTTTTATAAACTTTCAAAAATTCTGTTTTCCAGATTTTAATCCCAGAATAATGGATACAAAAACAGAACTGATTTATCAACATATGCTCTGATACCACATGTTGATCAGTTCTGTTTAAACATAACGGAAAACATGAATAATATACCTGTTACAGCAGACAGGCCAGCAAAGAATCCAGTCAGAGATGCAGCCATTGAGTTTGACATACTTGTCAGGATGATCAGGTTCCTCCTTAGGGTGTAAGATTATGATGGTGATGAAGTCGAAACTAGGGAGGTTTCGATATGGAGAAAGAGACGAAAACTGATGTTGTGTGTTGTTAGGGTTTGTGTAATTGTCTAACCCTTAAACTCTCTAATAATCTCCTTATATATACACCCAAGAGGAAACCTAATTAGTTAATAAGGGTAATATGGTCCATCAACAATTACCAACTAATTATTAATAGGTTATTAAAATATTTTGATCTATATAATATAAATGATTATAATGACTACAAGATTAAATATTATAATAATTATATATTTAATCTCACATATTTAATTTATTGTTTTATATATTTTAAGTTAAATTGATATATTTTTATTTGTAATAAAAACAAAAATAAAAAATAGGTTAAAACGGTTTAAGTGACACCACTAAATAGGGTAATAAATAGTCTAACTGACGTAGCTTAAGGAGATTGGTGGAATTTATGGTAGAGGGGTTAAGTGCCCCCTCTCCCTTATAAACTAGTGAACCCACTTTGTTCACATACACTCAATAATGAATATACTATAATGTATAATGGTTATATAAATAAATGTATCCATTTGTATATCTATTATATATTTTATATATTTCGAATAATTTCACAAATGCTCCATCCCTAAGTGAATTTATGTATTCATTCAGTGAATACATGATAATTCTAATGATTATTTATCAAAAAAGGTTAAAAAATGGCATATCTATACTTGTACCAAGTAGATAAGAATATGTTGATAAAAATAGGTGCAACTTAAAATAAACATAACTTTTCGTTCTTATGGAGTTACATGTTGTTAAAAGAGACGGAAATGATCATTTTAACTTTTTGTGAACCATAGATTTTATTAATTCAAGCATTCATTAAAGCTGCGGGGTGTGGGGCGTTAGTTGGGGCGGCGTAACACCCAAAACACTGGCTAGACCACACCAAGGTAGCATTGCCCCGCTGACGTGGAGATTGAGCCTGGCCGGGGGGGGGGGGGGGCGGTAGTGTGACGTGGCTGGCTTGGATTGGCTGGTTCGATATAACCGTTTAGGGTGGCTGTTGGGGGTGGCGGTTTGGGGTAACTTAAATTTAAAAAAAAAACTTACATTTTTTTACCTATAAATACTCATCCAAACCCAAACAAAAAATTACATTTTTTTCCCATTCTTCTTCCACCAAACCCAAACCAACAAGTCGAAAATGGTGCATTGGACCGAAGAGGAGGAAATAACACTAGTGACATCGATTGTGGACGCACAACGTACCCTACAACGCGGTCAAACTACGTATTGGGGGCGAGCGTTCCAACAATACCAACATGTTGGGAACACGCGTCACAACTTAAACTCGTGTTAACACAAATGGCGTGAGCTCAAACCGAGGTTGGATCGGTTTAAAGTTTGCTTCGACTGTGTCCCTGCGGGCGACTTGACCTACAATGATCGAGTGGAGATCGCGAAGATCGAGTACATGCACAACGAGAATACGGAGTTTAAGTGGGTTCCCCACTTTAATATTTACCGTACTTTGTAATTTTTTTATTTTTTGTAGGATTTAATAAGTTGATTTTTTTATTTTTTAGGATTTAATAAGTAGGTTTTTTTATTTTTTAGGATTTATTAAGTAGGTTTTTTTATATTTTAGGATTGTCTTTTATGTAACTTTTTTTAAATTAATATAAATTGTGTTTTTTATATAATTGTCAACATTAAAAAAATCCACATGACACCTCATGCCGGCTTGGCAACGCCGCTCCCACACCCCACTTTTTTGGGTGTGACTGATGGTGCCCACATCTGCCACGTGTCGAGCAATGCCCTTAACCTAAACCCGCCACACCCCGCAGTCTAAGATATTAACTCGTTTAATTTTAATTATAGCCAATTTTGATATTTTAAAACATGATAACCCTTACCAAATTTAGACAAACGGGGTTGATTCAAACTTATCAGTTTTCTTGCCTTTTTTTGAACGGCAAATTTGGATCACTAACGGACCATTGGAGTATATCATCATGTTACCAGAGGAACAACCCGATCATATCTATCTCAACTAGGCATAATGCGTATACACCAATTTAGGAGGAAACCTAATAATTATGAGAAAAACCTCATTTGTGAGAATCGAACCTAGGACCTAATGGTTCCAAAGGCTTATCTCACCCCCCCAAGATGCTACTAGGCCATAAATGTGAAATTATAGGGCCAGTTTTCTTGCTATTTTATAGTTTTGTAATTTGTTATTTGTGACAAATAGTATATATGTGCTCACCCATAACCTATTGATCTAATGGTATGGTGCTTTTCCTTATAAATGTGAGGTTATGAGTTTAAATCCTTATACGTGCAAAGACAAATGTGAAATTAAGGTGATGAAAAAAATTGATCTTAAAAAAAGTATATTCATTCTCACTACTAAATATAATAATTATTAAATCTAGTAATTTATATACTATTAATTTAAAAAATTCTAGGCATCATATGTTGTACTCTATGCAGGTGAACTTGTAAGGTGGTTTTTAATAAACCATTGGCTGGTTTTGTTTGTTTGTTTTGGTTTTTAAAAGTCACAACCAACCGGTGCTTTATTAAAAGTTGCACATATTAGAGAGAGAAACACTCTTCTAAAGACTCTTCAATCTAGATCTATTCTTTCTCTCTCTAAAAAGTCACAAATCTAGAGAGATTCCGGCCGAATAAGGTTGTCAAACTGGTGAGCGTGTGGTCACTGGTTATCTTTCGGGGACTCGCCTCCGATACTGTTTTTGGTCCTTGAATTAGGTTACCGGACACACTTACATGTGTGATAGTTGTCTGAAATAACCTATATAATCGGTAAACAGCGGTATGGTACTCATTCGTCGTCGATATAAACGATACTGAGAGATGAAAACGAATTCGGCCTTACCGGAAGTCGGCCGGAACCCCAGCCTTCGTCGGTCTCTCTTCCTTTGCTAATCTGCTAAGGATCGGTTCTTACAACGATGACCACTATATTTTTTTTTCGCACTCTTTGGTTTGTTTCTATTAAGAGTTTTAGCCGGCTATGATGGTCGCCTGCCACTTGGCATGGCAACTTCGGTTGCAGCCACGACGGCACTAAGCTGTGCTTTGTTGGTGATGAGGAATTGTTCATCAGCCAACGTTGGTTTTAGTGTTTTTCTTTTTATTTACTTTTGTTTTATGAACGCATGTGCGGTGGTTGAGGTCGGCTGTGATATAGTGGTTTTTGTGGGTTGTTCATAAATTGTGAGAAAATGAAGATTAGCATTCACTGATGTGACAACTGTCACTTTTCCGTACATTCCGTACACTAATTGAATAGTAATATGTGTTTTAATAACTGTGCATGATCTAGTTTACAAGACAAATGAATTTCTGATTACTGTTATATACATATAATGGCATTTCATGTTGCAAGACTTTTATCATTACTACATGCAACACAATATATTTCTAATAATGCACAGAACAGAATTTGCACCATTATCAAACAAACTAAAAGCACTGACGGGAGTTCAGTACATAGACAGACAATGTTTTGAGACCCAGTAGGAGGCAGAAACCAAGTTCTATACTAGTATAGTGTGTAGGGAAGTAATGACCACAAAACTGCTTTTCTAGGTGATAGATAAAGTGCCGGAAAGTGCCTAAAACTCACCCAAAGTGCAGAATTCTGCATAAATCAGCAAAATTCAGCATTTTAACAAGTTTATTACATGCAAAAATATGACTAAATGGTTCTGAATGCTTTCCTAAGTGTCGGGAATTAAAAGGGTCACAAAAGGGTACATAAAGATCACTAAACGGAATAGTTTGACACTTTAACGAACCGGTACCTAACCGAACAACCGGACATTACCCGAAACACCAAAATTATACTAGAAGCATTGTTTTAATGTTTCTGAGCTAGTTATGACCCCCGAACACCCTAACACACTATATAACACATGTTACACATAAACACTAAACATTATACTTAACTTCTAACTATTTAATCTAACTGTGACTTAAACTTACACAAGATCCCCCCCCCCCCTTCATATTTACGGTCACCTATGTGACCCCACCCCAAGATCTCCATAAATCTCCCTTTGATCTTGCTAATCTTCCTTGGATATGCTAAAGATTCATTTAGATTGTGTATTGTACTTAACAAACATAAGAACCATTGGGTAACAACATTAGTTGGTGATAAGATGAACTTGATGGATCATTCTCACAACTCACCATCACTCTCCTTCTCCCTCTCCCCACTTCGGCCGAAACATAGCACCACCACCACCACCATTTTCATCCATCATCCAACCATTCCAAGATCATTCTAAGGTGTAAGGAGCCATACAAAGGAGCTCGGTGCTTGTGGATCTTGAAGGACCTCCATCAATTGCTTTTATCCATCATTTTTATCATCACCATCAGCTTGTGTTCTTCCCTAGCCCTGTGCTAGTAGTAAGACTCTCATAACCTTTGTTACTTCTAATTTTGATTGGTTAAAAGATGATATACATTGATTATCTTGATGAACAATAAAAGACATAAACATGAATCATAAACATAAGCTTAACATATGATGAAATGTTGATGAAACAATGTTGTTTACTGTATGAATGATACTTACTTGTTATTTACTTGGGATTATGATGTTGATCATCATAAGGAGCTTGTTAGATTGTGAATAAACACATGATCTAGCAAGAGAGAGGATGATTATGTGATAACACAAGATGATCATCCTCATGTGTAAGCATGAACTTGAAAAACAAAATGATTTCTTGAAAAATAATAATCAAGTGAGTTAGTAATCTTATGGATCTAAGATTTATGAATGGTTTTTCAAAAGAACCAAGTTCAAAATATGATTTTTAGAAGATCATGGTTCTTACTTAAATATACACTATTTTTGGTGATAAAACAAGTATAAGAACACTTTGTTTACAAGAAAAATTCAAAAGAATGATTTTTGGAAAAATCATCTAACAAGTTGTAAACACTCAAATCTTTCAAGAATGAGATTTTTAAAGAAATAAACACACTTTAAAGGATAACTAAGTCTACTAAACATACTACCAAGTTACTACAAGTTTTTATGAAAACTCAAGTTCATGATCATTATATAGATAGCCTTGTTTTAGCACTTGGTAAGTGTAGGATGATTGTTGATTGTTTATGATGATTTTTGAAAAGAAAATGATATGCTTTAATAGCATGGACACCTCCATTTTTAGGGGAAACTCTGGCAAAATTTTCTAAAAATACAAACACTTAGAAAAATATTTTCTAAACAAGTATTTACAAGTGAGTTTTAACTATGGTTTTCAATACAAACTTTGCCATAGATTTTGTTACAAAAATACAAGTATCGGAAGTTGGTTTTTATAAATAAAAATGGATAACTATGCATTTAGAATATATATTTACATTATTAACACATTGTGTGTGATTATTTATATGCTTGGTGTAATAGTTATGTTATTTTAGGATTTAAAGTAATATAACTTAACAAAATACCAAGAATTTACAATCCAAAATAATACCAAAAATCACAAGGAATAAATATATAAGTTACACACTTAATAATGTGAAATCGAACGCAGGAACGTAACTTATAAAATTTTCTGGAAAACGCCGTTATAAATATATTTTTGGTAAATATTATTTTGGATACGAAAGGGATGAACATATGATTTTATTTACAAGTATATCATATTTTCGACAAGGAGAAAATACATTATTTTTGGAAGTTAAAATATATTTTCTTGGAATATTTAGAAGATATATGATTTTTGAAAAAAAATATATACATTCTTGAAATACATTATTTTTGGGGCAAAATAAGTTTAAATATATTTTCTGAAGTAAGACTTGAAAATATATTATTATGGAAACTACAAATACAAGAATACGAAAATACATGTATGAGATACCCCCATCCTTGGGAAGGAAATACGAAAATAAATACTTGAGAAGTATTGATACAAAAATATTGTTTAACAATTATTCCAAAATAAAACATAATTTAAAGTTAAAATATTTATTATTTTAACAAGGAATTATAACTTGGAATAATACTGGAGACATAAAAGAAACGTAACTCAAAAACGTAAATACTAAGTCAAGGAACGACCCGTTCGTCTAATAGACCCTAGTCCATTGTAGGGAGTCGTGTTTGCTAAGGAGATTTGAGTTACAAGTACCGAAGACGCAAAACTGTGAGCTCATGCTCCCCCTTTTCTCTTAACTGTTTTTGGTTTTATAACTCTCGGGGGTGGAATACATGTTACGAATGCTTAAACGGTATGAAATGCCTATGAAATGCACTATTAGATCATGTGAGCATAGACTTAATATTGAAATGCCATTAATACTTAATTAGGGACGAGGGTTAGATCTAACGGGTACGGCCGAGCCCCACTCATGGTCCTCATGTGATCACTTGAGTGCTTCGGTGTCCCAGCCGAGGGAAAATCGACATAGTCAAGGGAAATTGACATAGTTAAGGTAAATTGACATAGTCGAAGGGAAATTCAACATAGTCGAGGAAATCGACATAGTCGAGGGAAAATCGACAAGGGTATAAGCCTACTCATTTCGGGTGCTCCATATGTCCTCACATGCCTTAATTCCTTTGTAAAACATTTATTTGGTACGTTCATACACTTTTTTCATACATGTTTTCAAAGGAGTCTCTCAAAGATTTTCAAGTTTACAAGTACTCACACAAAACGCATGAACTCACTCAACTTTTGTTGATGTTTTCCAAAATTACATGTATTTCAGGTGACAGGTTGGATCTTGGGCGTGGGTGTTGTTTCTAGAAGTAGACTTCAAGTTTAGATGTCATCCACTTTTGTTGGTTTATAACCTAGTCGAAGGTTGTGTTTTAAACCTTAAATAACCGGTGTTTGTAATACTCAAATTTCATGAATGGATGAACATCGTTTTGATCATGTAGTTGTTTATTATGATTGAATGCAATGATATTAAACCAGTCACACATCATACGCTTCTGCAAAAGTCAGGGTGTGACAGTTTGGTATCAGAGCTTCGATTGTAGTGAACTAGGATTCCTTCTCGAGTCTAGACTACAATCACTAGAATTCTCTCACAAAAACATTTTTTTTTTTACAAAAAGGATTTTCATTGCATTCATGTAAGCGTCAAGATCCATGAGTCAAACATTTTTCAAAGAAGAGACAAGGCAAGGACATTAGTAGGGAATACCCCAAAATAAGGTGCCAACTAAGGCATAGTCTACACGAGTTAGACTTGCCAAAGACAAAATGACCCCCCAAAAGATAAACGAGAGTTATATGTGATATGATGCATCGAATTGCCTGTTTATGCTAAGTAACATACTTATTTATTGATATATACATACGAATAAGTGTACAGAATAATTATTGACGTGAATAAGATACCTTCGACTCCGAATCCTATTATTATTCTTACTCGCACGATGAAGCTATCGGCCTCACGCTCATTGCAAAGCTCATGGCTGGAGTGATTACCGAACAAGATTCTAAGCTTGCTTCCGTTGGAGATGGCTGCTCTTCCCTCTCGATCGTGAAGGTGCCTGACTACGGTAGTGACAGCGAGGCAGAGGCGGCAACCTTGAACAACTTCTTAATCAGCGAGATAAGATCCCTGCGGCTTTTGTGAAGCGAGATTGACGACACACTTGGCCAAGACAAGGAAGATGAAGTATTCGTCTTAAAGGTGCCCCTCCAACTACTACGAATTCTCCTTATTCCTATTTCGTTTAATCATCGTGCCTGTTCGCGCGTAACGATAATGAGTTTTAGCGCGTGGACCACTGCAAAGGTCCTTTCCATGTCAGAGGTATAAGGATAGTGGTGTCCCCTCCTTGGTTGATCATCTGCTTGGACGAGGGAAAATTTGGGTAACTGTGCAAGACAACTTATTATTACGGGGGCCCACGTAATAACGACTTGTAGTGCATGGAAATCCTGGTGGACTCTACGGGCCAAGCTAATGATCACTACACAAAAATAAACTCTAGGTGTTCACACCTTCATCTGATAGAACAACACCTAGACCATTGCTTTAGCACTCTACAAAGTAGGAAACCTGTCTTTACCTACTTCGTGTCTAACACTTCTACCCGTGTACGAGACGTTTGAGAACCGATATTTAAGCAAGTGAAGACGGATAACATTCGGAAAGATTCAGTGACGTTACACTCTCTATCACCCCTACATGAACAGCCCCATCCCTGGGAAAGTATACTCGTCTTGTGAAGCTAAAGACCAAAGAAATCTAACGTAGGAGGAAAATCACTACTACCTTCATATTATGAAAACTCAGTAAGTGTTTCCTCACTCGTACATTATTGATTATATAAGCATGTGATATTGGGTGATTACATGATTGCTTAAGGTACAATGTACCTCATAGACAATTATGGAATGTTGTCTAACTTACCTCATACCTTTTGACAGAAGAGAATGCCACCCAGACGTGACACAAACACCAGTACGTTACCAAGGACAGAAGCCGAGCTTCAAGAACGCACCTCACAGGCAATTTCACGACATGAAGCCCTCCGTTCTAAACACAACGATGGCATTTCCGGAAATAACCATCCAACTGGCTGCACCTATAAACAGTTCCTGGACTGCAAGCCATTGAACTTTGATGGCAAGGAGGTGTCGTTGCGTTTGTTCGTTGGACAAAAAAAACTGACTCCGTTCTAAGAAAGAGTAATTGTTCGCCCCAGCAGAGTGTTACCTATATTTCAGGGTTGTTTTTGGACGGCGCACTCTCTTGGTGGAACCTTCAGGTTCAGACCCTCGGTGACGAAGCTGCTCATGCACTGAGCTGGGATGAACTCAAGGAAATGATGGAGAAGAAATACTGTTCTAGGGCTGAAATCCAAAAGCTTGAGGTGGAGTTCTGGAATTTGAAAATGAACGGGCCGAAGATTTTGGAGTACGTCCAACGATTTCACGAATTCTCTAGGATCATCCCTTACTTAGTCAAGCCGGAATTCAAGAGGATTGAGCGATTCATTTGGGGACTTGCACCTCAGATCAGGAGCATGGTTACTACCTCAAAGCCCTCGACCATCACAGAGGCTATCGATTTGAGTGTCACTCTTACTGAAGAAGCCCTACGCATGGGAAAATTTTCGAAATCTGAAGATAACAAAAAGGAGACTCATGTGGAGTCATCAGGCAACAAGAAAAGGAAGTCTTCAAACCTAAAGGTGGGCACCCAAGTCAGCTATGGAAGCTCTAAAGCTAACAAAAGAAGGGAAGTGAACCCGCCGCGTGGCAGGAAAGCTTATGGAGGCACTAATAAGGCTGGTGGTAAGGTTTACTTGGGGACTAAGCCGAGGTGCGAGGAATGAAATTTTTACCATGAAGGGCGATGTCTAAGGCCCAAGTGTGGAAAGTGTGGAAAGGAAGGGCACAGCAAGGATGCCTGTTGGGCGAAGGATCCAGACGGAAGAGATAATGGGAAAATTCCAGGCTGCTACAAGTGTGGTGAAGTAGGGCACTTTAGGAAAGATTTCCCTAGGAAGAAACAAGCAAGGAAAGGTCTTCACGATCGAAGCTCGTGAAGCACGCCAGAATCCAGATGTGGTTACGGGTACGTTCCCTATTAACCAACCTTATGCATCTATTTGTGATTAATACTGGCACCAACTTTAACCTTGCATGCGTAGAACCTAAGAAACTGCTTGGCCTAGTTCGAGTAGAATAGACGTCCTGTATTCTTTAGAAATAGGCCCATAGAAGACTAGTTTAAGCAGACAAAGCGATTAAGAATTATATTTTGAGAACTCAGAAGGCCGGAACCTTCTGTTACCATTGACTTGGGAAGTCATGATATGATAGTCAGCATGGATTGGATATCCAAGTATAGAGCCGAAGTCGTTCGATATAAGGAAAATCAGTCGCATCCCTCTTGCAAATGATGAAACATTTATAGTACACAACCTTCCTACAATAGGTGCAGGGGTGCTAGACCCCACAAGGCCGCGGATCTGCGACATCTCTCATTGGTCGAAGAGACACAGAAGCGCCTCCGAGTAGACTGCATAGCCTTCCTAGCTCATGTTGCCGATAAGGAGACCTAGGAGCTGGAGCTGGAAGACAACCCCGTCGTGGAGGAATTCCCAGAAGCCTTCCCTGAATACTTGCCAGGAATACCTCCACAGTAACAAGAGGAGTTTAGGATGAACCTCGTGCCAGGAGCGGCACCAGTGACAAGATGACGCCTTACCGACTAGCTTCGTCCAAGAAGCATGAGCCTCCGATATAACTGCAAGAGCTACTAGACAGAGGGAATTAAGGACATGACATCCTTAGTTAAGGACATGAAAAGAAAGTCGGCGGTTTCCATTTTTCACCAACTTCAGAGAATTGGATATCAAGGACCGGTATCCTTTTTGCCAAGGATTGGCAACCTGATTGGACCAACCGTAAGATTCCAGTTACTACTTAAGGAGTGACTTGAGGCCAGGAAGTCCTCAACTGCGAATACAAGAAGGAAATATCCCTAAAAACGACCTTTCGGACTCGCTTCGAGCGTTACGAGTTCCTTGTCATACCATTTGGCTTAACACATGCATCGACAGTATTCATGGACCTCATGAATCAAATAGCCATACTTGGTTAGATCATGAGTATATTTATTGACTACATTCTTATATGACCAACGACCAAGGAAGGTCGTGAGCAACATCTGCAATTATCTTACGACTCTTAGAAAAAGAACAGTTATGTGCTAAGATGTCAAAAAGCGGATTTCGAATCCATGAGGTAAGAACCTTAAGATACATGGTGGATAAGAACGAGATTCATGCCAACCCTGCAATCAAGAGCTAAGGAGTTAGAGTTGCAATTGTGTGACGCTTCTCAACAAAGTATCGATTGCGCGTCGATGCAACAAGACCACGGCATTGCACACGCGTCACGTTGATTAAGGGATCATGAGAAGAAACTTTGATCTAGATACAGTAATTACGCGCCGCAAATTTGACGTCAGAAAACGCTGCACGACCTTTACTGGTCACAAGGGTTGCAGCACACCGTTGATCGCAAGAACTTAAATATTAACGAAGATGTACTGAGGTACTGAACGATGCGGACTGTATGGACATGTTACATGCTGGTGTGATAAACTCAGATGAAAAGATGGATTACTCACTTGCCCTTAGTGGAGTTTTCCTACAACAGTATTTATCACACCGCTGTTTAAATCGCTTCGTGTGAAGCTTTAGATGGAACATAATAAGTCGATCCCCGTTGCGTTAAACGGAGACCGGAGATAAACAATCTACTGGCCCAAGTTGGTTCAAGAAAAATTTGAGGCAAGATCGTTCAGATATGTGATCACATCAAGTCAGCCCGCAGAATACAGAAAGATCGCGCCGTCGAGCGGCAGAAATCGTAGGGATTTGAGATAAGAAGTATGGCCTTGATGGGAGCCTCGCCTTGAGAAGGCGCGATGCGATTTGGAAAACGTGGAAGGTTGGACCCCCGGTATATTAGACCTTTCGAGATCCTGGTAGGGACCGGGACCATTGCTCAGAAGCTGAAACTTCCAGAAAAGATCAGTAGTGATCGTGACACATTATGTCTAGTCTTTAGAGGAGTCTGACTCAAGGAACAGTCGTTGTTCCCACAAACAAGATTCACGTCAACAACAAACTCCAATTTACTATAGAGCCTGTTAAGGATGCGGACTAAGAGTCCACAAAACACAAGGAAGTCATAGTTGATTTACTTGAGTACATTAGAATTCATATCATGACCCAGAGTTACATGGGACCATGAAGACAAAATTTAAACCTAAGTGACCACATTTGATTCACAACTCCCCTGCGACCGATGGCGTCGCTTGAATTTCGGGACGAAATTCTTTTAACGGGGGGAGTCTGTCACTTTTCCGTACATTCCGTACACTAATTGAACAGTAATCTATGCATTAATAACTGTGCATGATCTAGTTTACAAGACAAATGAATTTCTGATTACTGTTATATACATATAATGGCATTTCATGTTCCAAGACTTTTATCATTACTACATGCAACACAATATAGTTCTAATAATGCACAGAACAGAATTTGCACCATTATCAGACAAACTAAAAGCACTGACGGGAGTTCAGTACATAGACAGACAATGTTTTGAGACCCAGTAGGAGCCAGAAACCAAGTTCTATACTAGTATAGTGTGAAGGGAAGTAAGGACCACAAAACTGCTTTTCTAGGTGATAGATAAAGTGTTGGAAAGTGCCTAAAACTCACCCAAAGTGCAGAATTCTGCATAAATCAGCAAAATTCAGCATTTTAACAAGTTTATTACATGCAAAAATATGACTAAATGGTCCTGAATGCTTTTCTAAGTGTCGGCAATTAAAAGGGTCACAAAAGGGTACATAAAGATCACTAAATGGAATAGTTTAACACTTTAACGAACCGGTACCTAACCGAACAACCGGACATTACCCGAAACACCAAAATTATACTAGAAGCATTGTTTTAATGTTTCTGAGCTAGTTATGACCCCCGAACACCCTAACACACTATATAACACATGTTACACATAAACACTAAACATTATACTTAACTTCTAACTATTTAATCTAACTATGATTTAAACTTACACAAGACCCCCCCCCCCCTTCATATTTACGGTCACCTATGTGACCCCACCCCCAAGATCTCCATAAATCTCCCTTTGATATTGCTAATCTTCCTTGGATATTCTAAAGATTCATTTAGATTGTGTATTGTACTTAACAAACATAAGAACCATTGGGTAACAACATTAGTTGGTGATAAGATGAACTTGATGGATCATTCTCACAACTCACCATCACTCTCCTTCTCCCTCTCCCCACTTCGGCCGAAACATAGCACCACCACCACCACCATTTTCATCCATCATCCAACCATTCCAAGATCATTCTAAGGTGTAAGGAGCCATACAAAGGAGCTCGGTGCTTGTGGATCTTGAAGGACCTCCATCAATTGCTTTTATCCATCATTTTTGTCATCACCATCATCTTGTGTTCTTCCCTAGCCTTGTGCTAGTAGTAAGACTCTCATAACCTTTGTTACTACTAATTTTGATTGGTTAAAAGATGATATACATTGATTATCTTGATGAACAATAAAAGACATAAACATGAATCATAAACATAAGCTTAACATATGATGAAATATTGATGAAACAATGTTGTTTAGTGTATGAATGATACTTGCTTGTTATTTACTTGGGATTATGATGTTGATCATCATAAGGAGCTTGCTAGATTGTGATTAAACACATGATCTAGCAAGAGAGAGGATGATTATGTGATAACACAAGATGATCATCCTCATGTGTAAGCATGAACTTGAAAAACAAAATGATTTCTTGAAAAATAATAATCAAGTGAGTTAGTAATCTTATGGATCTAAGATTTATGAATGTTTTTTTCAAAAGAACCAAGTTCAAAATATGATTTTTAGAAGATCATGGTTCTTACTTAAATATACACTATTTTTGGTGATAAAACAAGTATAAGAACACTTTGTTTACAAGAAAAATTCAAAAGAATGATTTTTGGAAAAATCATCTAACAAGTTGTAAACACTCAAATCTTTCAAGAATGAGATTTTTAAAGAAATAAACACACTTTAAAGGATAACTAAGTCTACTAAACATACTACCAAGTTACTACAAGTTTTTATGAAAACTCAAGTTCATGATCATTATGTAGATAGCCTTGTTTTAGCACTTGGTAAGTGTAGGATGATTGTTGATTGTTTATGATGATTTTTGAAAAGAAAATGATATGCTTTAATAGCATGGACACCTCCATTTTTAGGGGAAACTCTGGCAAAATTTTCTAAAAATACAAACACTTTGAAAAATATTTTCTAAACAAGTATTTACAAGTGAGTTTTAACTATGCTTTTCAATACAAACTTTGCCATAGATTTTGTTATAAAAATACAAGTATCGGAGGTTGGTTTTTATAAATAAAAATGGATAACTATGCATTTAGAATATATATTTACATTATTAACACATTGTGTGTGATTATTTATATGTTTGGTGTTATAGTTATGTTATTTTAGGATTTAAAGTAATATAACTTAACAAAATACCAAGAATTTACAATCCAAAATAATACCAAAAATCACAAGGAATAAATATATAAGTTACACACTTAATAATGTATTGAACGTTTGTATACTTGTATGAAAACATGGTATGTTACTTGTATGAAACAAGTATTTCTGTAAATGTAAGGAAATCGAGATCGCTAATGGTTTGCAAGGCCATTAACATGTGACACGACATAGGAAGCATCCAAACCATAGGCATTTTTAATTGTCGAATCCACGACTGTCGATTCACGACTAGAGACACAAAAGCACTGCTTGGTACTAGTATCACCAAGAGTGTGGCTGCTTGAAACCCAGTAGATCTAACCTTTTGTTCCGCGGTCTTGGTATGTAACTGATTAATGGTGCTTATGGTACCCTATTCGTGACATGATCTAAAGTATCATTCCTTAGTTTTTGTATTCCACATACCATAACACATGTATTTTACCCAAGTTTAAAAAGCATAAAAAAGTTTAAAAGTGGGGACATGAACTCACAACTTTGCGTTTCCTGCGCCGTGAACTTCACCGGGTTTGCTTATATAGCGTCGTGACCTATATGTGTTTTATTAACGTTAGTCACTAGACTTGTATCGCACAAGTACAAGTCACCATCTTTTATGTATATGTTCTTTGTTGTTAAAAATAATTTATATTTTTAACTATGTATCTTACTTATATTATTTTCTCAAAAATAAATATAAGTATCTTGTATTTTTCACCCGAGTTATAGATTTTCATCCAAAAAGACATTTTAAGTTTGTAACTTGTCCAAGTTACATAATCTTTTAAGAAATATATTTTCATAAATATATGTTCTTGTATTGGTCTAAGCATGTTGTATGTGTATTTTTGTATTTCTACTCCTTGGGAGTATTTAGTGTATTTTCAAGTCCTAATACACTATCACATACAATACATATTACATACACTTAGCACAGAATTTGGTGGCCAATAAATATATATATATATATTTTTTCCTCAATAATATACATACTTAATATCACTTTTTATCTTGAAGAAATCATCATATCTTAATCTTGAAATTTACACAAAAATTAGGGAAACCTTGGTAAATATTTTTAGGTAAATTTTTAGCGAATAAGTTTCATCAAAACTTATATTTTTCTAAGTGTCAAAATTTTACAGAAATTTTGACATAGCTACCCCTAAAATGGAGGTTTCCCATGTTTTCAAAACATGTGTTTATTTTCTTTTAAAATCATCATCAATCATCAACAACACAATCAAGACTTACCATGAGCCAAGATCATGTAAATTACACTACATAATGAACTTAAAGTTTTTGTAAAAACTTGTACTAACTTACCATGTCATTTAGTAGGTTTAGTTACCCTTTAAAGCATATTTATTTGTTCGTAAATCACATTATTAAAAGATTTGGTCATTTACAACTTGTAAGATGATTTTTCTAAAAATATTTCTTTTGTATTTTTCTTGTTACACACGTGTTTCTAGTCTCGATTTAACACTAAAAATATAATTAGTTTACTTAGAAACCATGACTTTGTAAATCTTTTAAATAAACTTGATTTCCTGAGAAACTTATTTTTGTAATCATCTATTTACAAGGTTTGTATTTTGTTTAAATCTTCTTTACATATGAAAACAAATTTCATCATTCAAGTTCATGTATACAAAGTATGTTCATCTTGGTTTTCTACAAGATCATCACCTTAACTTACTAGATCATGTGTTTAATCACAATCTAGTTGGTTTCTTATGATGTCTAACATTACTAACACAAATCATCAATCATCAAGAAGCAAATCAACACAATCAACATGTATTCATATGTTTATAAGCTTATGTTAGAGATTTCTGTTTATGTTCCTTAGTGTTCATCGTGTTTAACAATGTTCATCATCTATTAACCACAATATATGAAGTATCAAGGGATCATAAGGGCCTTACTACTAGCACAACGCTAGGGAAGAACACTTGATGTTGTAGATGACAAATGTGGAGGATAAAAGCTAATGGGAGAGGTCCTTCAAGATCCACAAGCTTCCAACTTCCTTAATCACCTTCTTACACCTTAGGATGGTCTTGGAATGGATGGATAATGGATGAAAGATGGTGGTGGTCTAGGATGGTGATCTCGGCCGTAAGTGGGTGCAAGGGAGGGAGGAAGAAGGTGTGAAGATGAATGAGCTCCAAGTTCTAACTTATATCCCATCTAATTCTCTTATCCAATGTATATTGTGTTTCATATAGTACATACATAATCTTCCACTAAATCTTATAAGATCATAGGAAATCAAGAAGGATCAAGTAAGGATCTTGATGGGGGCCACCCCATGACCGTCCACTTTAAAGGGGGGGGGGGGGTAAAGTGTAAGTTTGATGGATAGGTTAGAGAATTTAGTTGGAAGTTAAGTGTATTAATTAGTGTCCATGCCTGTGATATGTTATATAGTGTGTTAGGGTGTTCGGTGATCATAACTAGCTCATAAATAATAAAACCATGCTTCTAGTGTAATTTTGATGTTTCGGGTAGTGTCTGGTTGTTCGGTTAGGTACCGGTTCATTAAAGTGCTAAATTGCACCGTTTAGTGTCCTTTATGTACCCTTTTGTGACACTTTCAATTCCCGACACTTAGGAAAGCATTCAGGACTAATTAGTCATATTTTTACATGTTACTAACTTGTTACAATGCTGAATTTTGCTGAAATATATGAAATTCAACATTTAAAGTGTGTTTCGGGTGCTTTTCAGTGCGTATTTTAGCTTCCGGAAAGTCTATATGTTAACCCTTGTATACATTCTCGGGTTTCAATGTATTTTAGACGTTGGACCTACTCCTAGGCCCCAATTCTACTGTCTGACTGCTTTCTGCAGAATTGCTGACATAATGTGTCTTACCGGTGAGTTTACTAGTCTTTCTGACGCAACGCTAACAGTAATGCATAAAACAATATTTGAAGTATAAAATGTGCATGAATTCACAAGTATAGCATGAAATCAGACGATGTTGACATTTAAGCATATAATTACAGATATTAATTAATAATTAAATTGTACGGAAATTACCGGTTTTGTGCTAGTTGTCACAGTCTCCCCCCGTTAAAAGAATTTCGTCCTGAAATTCAGGCTGATATATCTCTCGCATGAGTTTTCTTGAACAGGTGGGGGTACTTGTCTTTAAACTGGTCTTCACATTCCCACGTGTACTCGGGTCCGTGCTTAGAGTTCCAACGTACTTTTACAAGTTTGACACTACTCCTCCGGGTCTTGTTGACTTTCCAGTCTGTAACCTCAACGGGTTGTTCTGTAAATCGGAGGGTGTCGTCAATATGCACTTCATCCGCAGGGATGATTACTGTTTCTTGGGTTGGACTCTTCTTGAGGTTGGACACATGAAACCTATCATGTACTCCATTAAGTTCTTCCGGTAACTCCAACTTGTACGCTACGGTACCCATTCTTTCCAAGATCTTGAATGGTCCGATGTATCGTGGATTCAGCTTCCCACGTTTTCCGAATCTTGTTACGCCCTTCCAAGGTGAGACCTTTAACAGAACTTTGTCTCCCACCTCGAATTCTAAGGGTTTTCGTCTTCGATCAGCGTAGCTCTTTTTTCGATCTCGGATCTGCATGATTTTGTCGGTTGTCTCTTGAACAAGTTCAGGACCAACCATACGTTTGTCTCCAGCGTCTGCCCAACATAATGGCGAGCGGAACTTGCGGCCATATAGAGCTTCGAACAGTGCGGCTTTTATGCTCGCATGGTAACTGTTATTGTAGGAAAACTCAACTAAACGTAGGTGAGTATCCCAGCTGCCGCCTAAGTCCATAACACATGCGCGAAGCATATCTTCTAGCGTTTGTATGGTCCGTTCGCTTTGGCCGTCTGTTTGCGGATGGAAGGCCGTGCTCAGATCTAGTTGAGATCCAAAGGCCTCCAGGAAGGATTGCCAGATCCTTGAGACAAAACGTCCATCTCTGTCTGAAATAATTGAGACAGGCACTCCATGACGTGCCACGATTTCTTTCAAGTACAGCTCAGCAAGCTTTCCAGTGCTATCCTTCTCTCGGATCGGTAGGAAATGTGAAGACTTTGTTAATCGATCGACTATCACCCATATCATATCGTGCCCTCTTGGGGTCCTGGGTAATTTCGTTATGAAGTCCATCGAGATTTGCTCCCACTTCCAAATGGGTATCTCGGGTTGTTGCAGTAGACCAGACGGTTTCTGATATTCAGCATTAACCTTAGCACAAGTTAGGCACTTTCCAACATAGATAGCAACATCACTTTTAAGCCTCGGCCACCAATAGTATTCCTTCAAGTCTTGATACATTTTGTCCGATCCTGGATGGATCGAGTATCTCGACTTGTGAGCTTCATTAAGGATGACTTCTCGAATACCGCCATAGAGCGGAACCCAAATACACCCCTTAAAGTACAAGGTTCCCTCTTTGTTTGGCACCAAATTCTTCAGCATACCTCGAAGATATTCAGCTCTACAATTCTCCCCCTTAAGGGCTTCTTGTTGTGCATCATGAATGCGTGCAGTGAGGTTCGTTCGAATAGTCATTTCCAATGCTCGAACCCTCAGGGTCTTAACCCTTTCTTTTCGGCTTAGCGCGTCTGCTACAACGTTTGCCTTTCCAGGATGGTACTTAATCTCACAGTCATAATTGTTCAGCAACTCAACCCATCGTCGCTGACGCATGTTTAATTCCTTCTGATCAAATATATGCTGCAGGCTTTTGTGATCTGTGAAGATTGTACATCGAGTACCATATAAATAGTATCGCCAGATCTTCAAGACGAATACCACTGCGCCTAGCTCTAGGTCGTGAGTGGTATAGTTCTTCCCATGCACCTTCAATTTCCTTGAAGCGTAAGCGATGACCTTTTGGCATTATAGGAGCACGGAACCCAAACCTTGACGTGAAGCGTCGCAGTATACCACGAAGTCTTCAGTGCCTTCGGGTAAGGATAGTATCGGTGCATCGCATAGCTTATTTTTGAGCAGTTGGAAGGCTTCTTCCTGCTTGTCACCCCAGTTATACTTCTTGTCTTTCTGCGTAAGGGTAGTCAGCGGTTGAGCTATCTTGGAGAAATTTTCGATAAATCGCCGGTAATAGCCCGCTAAGCCCAAAAATTGTTGAACTTCAGTTGGGGTTTTGGGGGCTTCCCAATTCTTTATTGCTTCTATCTTGGCTGGGTCTACATGAATGCCCTTCTCGTTCACAATGTGACCAAGGAACTGTACTTCGCGAATCAAGAATTCGCACTTTGAGAACTTTGCATAAAGTTTCTCTTTCTTCGGTAGTTCCAGAATGGTCCTGAGGTGTTGCTCGTGCTCTTCTCTAGTTCACGAGTAAATCAGGATATCATCGATAAATACAATCACGAGTTTATCGAGGTATGGTTTGCAAACGCGGTTCATCAGATCCATAAATACCGCTGGTGCGTTCGTCAATCCGAATGGCATCACAAAGAACTCGTAATGCCCATAACGCGTTCTGAATGCAGTCTTTGGTACGTTTTCCTCTTGGATTCTTAACTGATGGTATCCCGATCGAAGGTCGATCTTGGAATAGTAGCTCGATCCTTGCAACTGATCAAATAAGTCATCAATCCTCGGTAGTGGGTACCGATTCTTGATAGTGAGCTTGTTCAACTCTCTATAGTCGATACGCATCCGTAGAGCTCCATCCTTCTTCTTTACGAACAATACTGGAGCTCCCCAAGGCGAGAAGCTTGGCCTTATGAATCCTTTATCCAACAACTCCTGAAGTTGTGTAGATAATTCTTGCATCTCGGATGGTGCAAGCCGATAGGGTGCCTTGGCTACAGGAGCGGCTCCTGGAACCAAGTCGATATGGAATTCAACTTGTCGTTGCGGAGGTAGTCCTGGCAGATCTTCGGGAAAAACATCAGGGAATTCCTTCACCACAGGAATATCTTCGAGTTTCGGCTCCTCAGCCTTCTTATCTACAACGTGCGCCAGGAATGCAACACATCCTTTCCTTAAGCACTTCTGCGCCTTCATACAACTGATGATTCGCAGAGGCGTGTCTCGTTTTTCTCCATGCATGATGAGAGTTTTATTATTCGTCAGAGGGATGCGAATGATTTTCTCATGGCAAACAACTTCAGCCTTGTTCTTGGACAACCAGTCCATTCCGACCACTACATCGACGCTACCCAGTTGAATAGGTAAGAGGTCGATGCTAAATCTTTGCTCACCAAGCTCTAATGTGCAACCCCTAACAACTTCGCCCGATTCAACAAGTTTACCATTGGCTAGTTCTATGGAATAAGGAATATCTAATCTACTAGATTCTATTCCAAGTATACGTTTAAATTCCACAGACATGAAGCTATAATCGGCACCAGTGTCAAATAGTATGGATGCAAAGTGATTGTTAACGAGAAACGTACCGGTGACCACATCAGGGTCCTCGCGTGCGTTCCTTGCTCCAATCACGAATGCTCGAGCCTAAGCATTGTTCTCCCTTGGGCAATCTTTCTTGAAATGGTCCTTGCTTCCACAACCAAAGCATCCTTGGTTCTGCCCTACTCCATTACAAATATGCCGGAACATCAACATATACTTAACATACCTAAAATAACCTTTACATAACTTAGAAATAAGTTTTGAAGGCTTTGGTATGGCAAAAACAAGTTAATTCGCTTACAGGGACTAAACTTGACAAACTGCGAAAGTATGCCAATTTGAACTGTAACAGACATTCTGGAACATGACCATAAGTTAAACATACCATAAATATCCTTCACATAGCTTAGAAATAGGCTTTGAGGGGTTCGGTGTGCTAAAATAAACTTTTGGCTCATTCAGGGACTAAAAGTGTCAAAAAGTGCATAAGTTTGCACTTTCGCGCATAACTTACGTTCTGAATACATCCGGACATCCAAAAATTTATGTAAGCACTAAAAATATTTTATTTTAGTGTTTGGCATAAGAAAAATCCATTCCTCACGCCATTTAGATCGTTTTTCGCGCTTATGCGCATTCCGTCGTAATTAACCGAACATCGCGATCGTACGACCAAACGAACTGACATCCGGCATATTTTTGAGCATGTTTCATGTCCACAATGTTTAGGCATCCTTGTGGAGCCTTGAAAATGATTTAACGAGCCTTAAACATGTCGGAAATGGCCTTAATACGCAACGGGGACTGAATTGGAAGCTTTAGAAACCAATTGCTGAACAGAGGGACCTTAGCGTGACACCTAGCCCCCTTGGCGTCACGCAAGGCCCCTTCTGATCAGCAAAAGCCATTTAAACACATGTTAACAGCCCTTAAACCCTCCAAAGGCCAATGCCATGTGTCAAACTCTTGTGGTGGGGGCAAAATGAGCTACCACAACATTCCAACAAGTATAGGGATGTGATCATTCCCTCTTCTCCAAGAAACGATCCTAACGGTTCGGGAAGTCCTATAAATACCCACCTCAACTTCACTCATTCCTCACAAGAATCTGATTTGAGAAGCTCTAAGTTGAAACCTTTGTTTCATACCTGAGCTACTTGAATCAAGATTAGCATTCGGGGACCCTTCGTAAGTATTCCTTCGTTCTTTTATTGCTTTTCGAGTCCGAAAGTCAAACTTTGTTTGACTTTCTGCATTGACCAGTTTATGGTCAATGCGAAGTTCGTTTGAACTTCGCAACGTGAGTGTAATCACGATGGTTATAGTCCCTTGTGACTATGCCTACTGATTACCACGTTGTTTAGGGTCGTAAGGGTAAGCGATCTAATAAATCGCTTATACCTTCGAACCCGAACCATTTGGTCGATCATTAGAATCCGACCAAATACATTAGGTGACCATAGTATATAGGGAATAACCTTCCGAGGTTATACCTTATGGTCGCTTCGTTTAAGTAGTTGTATGATAGGTAGTTTATATGCCTTAGGTAAATTACCAAAATACCCCTTTGATGCCAAAATTCATTATAAACATATGTGACATAACTTTTGACATCTAAACTGATTTGGCGACAATATTAGGCATGTTAAGGCATATTCTACTTGTCATAGGACTAGTTAGGCGGTCCGAACGCGTTTCACGCGAACGACGCGTTAAAGTAGCATAAGCTACCTAAACGGGTCGTAATGGGTCGTAAGCACTTATGTTAGGTTTCATTTAGTATGTAGGATTTGTTAAACCATATTACACGAGTCTCCATACTCGTTTGGTTTACAAACCCTCATTCTATCTGATCCTCCGATTTAGGTCCGGTTTATTAACATAGTTACCTATATTAGGTGCCGTTTGATTCCGAGATCTCTAGCATTGCTTGGTGGTTATCTTAGGACTTCTGAGCAATCCCAAGTGAGTACATAGACCCCTCTTTTACTGTTTTCCAAACTGTTTTGGGGTGAAACACATGTGCCTACTTGTTACTTTCGTGCTTTCCTGCTTTCACATCATATACTTGCTATGTTCATTAGTACATTTATAGTACACGATTTCATTGTGTTCATGCTATGTATGTCCATTGTGTGCATACTTAGTACATTGTTTTACATTACATTTCATGCTATGTATGTCCATTGTGTGAATACTTAGTACATTCTTTTACATTACATTTCATGCTATGTATGCCCATTGTGTGCATACTTAGTACAGTTGTTTTCATCACATGCTTACATTTTGGTATGACATTTGGGTTGTTTACAATGGAACAATACATTCATTAACATTAGCTACGCCGTTCGTTAGTAGGTAGTGGTACCATAGGAATTGACAACTCCCGTTCCGGACATCCTGGGTAGGTTTGGATGAAAGGAATGACCGAATTCGATACACATAACTTAGATAAACCTTTAATTTGTTTAAGGCTTGGATGTATGCATTTTCACAATACCGCATAAATGTTTGTATCAGTATAGCATGCATTTGTTCCATAAAACATAACTTTGATTTAAACCATGTTTTACTTCAATACCTTGTTTTTGTGCATTTTACATATGGTTTAGTTGATATATTTCACTTACCATACATGATATTTTTGGGTACACATTACATGATCTACATTAAACATAAACATTTTGACATTGATATACACATTTAGTGGTTTACATTGGACATAGACATTTCGATATGGTTTACACATTAACACATAACAATTCATTTATACGTAAACAATTTACATTGGTGGTTGGTTTGAGTAAGTGATTTGAGTAACGAGGCGTGTGTAATATGATACAAGCATGGTGGATACGCCGCTGGTACTTCCTATATATAAGTGTTTGTATGATATTACATGTTGTAGCGTTACTTAAATCATTTCAATATTTGACATATTACGTTTTACATAAACAACTTATTTTCACAAGACATTGATTTACAAAACAACTTATCTTATACAAACTCATTTTACTTGGTTATTCATTTAACCTTACATTATTCTCTTATTTATACATATCATCGCTTTTTGAATGATTTACAAAACAACACAATTTACAAGGTTCATAACTGACTTTTGTTAAAACAACTTTTTCTAAACTCATAAGTCATGAATCCTCTTTTCACAAATCCTATGTCTCTCATAGGCATTTTTATGCTGGCGTACCTATTTTCACATGTGTTTTCAGGAGCTATTGCGTAGGATGATGATCGTGACACTAGGGCGGACCTGTGCCTTAGAGACTAAAAATGAAGATAGACTAGTTTAATTATGTTATGAACTCTTTGTTCCCTGTTTAAGACAATATAACACTCTTGTTTTAATAAATAAAATATAACTTTGTATGCCATGGTTGTGAAACAATTAATTTTGTTGCAACACTCCCCGACGTTTCCGCCACGTTTTGTATGTTCTACGTGGTCGGGGTGTGACAGAAGAGTTGGTATCAGAGCCAATGGTTATAGGGAATTAGGTTATTAGTAATTCTTTGACCTAGACTATAACTTTTCTAGGACCCTAACACAAGCTATCTTGTGTTTAGATCTTAAAACATGCACATCGCCTATCCTTAGGTGATTATCAAAACAAAAACCAAATTTTTCCGAAATGATTTTTGAAAAACAATCATCTGTTTTTAGATGATTTATTACAAGGTTTTGAACCCTCTATTGTAAGGTTTTGAACCCCCTGTTATATGGTTTTGAACCCCTTTGAGTTTTCAAAATCTCGTCAAGGTTTTGGGTTTTAAATAATGTGAACACGTGCAAACTGGAAGGGTGAATGCCTGTACCCTGGGTTTTCTGTCTAAGGCTAGAGTGTTCGTACAAATCCACATAATCGGTCCAGTCACTCTTACCTGGGAACTCTTGGGGTGAGTGTTCACTTATAGGCGAGCATGTCTTCGCGATACATTATTTTTGACCCATTTACCTTGATTAGTCACTGTGTGTTGTTTGTTTGCCTTATGGTAACAAACAAATGACCACCATCTTTGCCATTATCAATTTTTGCATCATCTCATTCTTTTCACCCAAACATCTCACTCGTTTCCTTTCATGTTTTCCTCTTTTAGAATGTCTCCTCGACGCGAAAACCAGATAGCGACTGCCGAACTGGCAGAAATCATTGCGCAGCAGATGGCTACTCAATTCCCAAACCTCTTTGCTCAATGGAACCAAGCCAACAACAACAACAATGCTCTATGCAAATACAAGGATTTTAACTCGGCTAAACCACTCAAGTTTAGTGGTTCTGAAGGAGCGACTGGGCTTCTTCAATGGTTCGAGAGCATTGAGAATACTTTCCGCCACGTGCAGTGTCCTGAAAATCGCAAGGTCGAGTTTTCTTCGAGTGTGTTTCAGAAGAGGGGTCTCACATGGTGGAACGGGGTTATGAGAGACCGTGGTGCAGAAGTTGCTCTAGCACAAACTTGGGATGAACTTAGGGCCCTTATGATGAGGGAGTTATGTCCTCGTCATGAACAGCGAGCTTTGGAGAGAGAGTTCGATGACTTGAAACAAGACAGTGGCGAGCACAGGGCATATACCGATAGATTTGAGGAGTTGAGTCTGCTTTGCCCAACAATGGTTACCCCACTCGACAAGGCTATCGAAAGGTACATCTACGGCCTACTTGACTCAGTGCAAGACATCATTACTGGTAGTAACCCTGCCACACTCCGTCAGGCTATCGAGTTAGCAGCGACATTGACTGAGTCGCAGATTCGGAAGAATAAGTTACACAGGAAGGGTGACAAGGGCAAGAAACAGTCGTCTGACAAGGAAGATAGCAAGAAAGGTCAAAACAAGAATGGAAAGGATTCTAGTTCATCGAAAAGGGCAAGGAAGCGTAAGGCTTCCCAAAACTATGCTGTCACTGCCCAAGCTAACCAGGCAGCTCCCAACCAACCCGCACAGCCTCTAGCGAAGAAGCCCTATTCAGGGAATGCACCTTTGTGCAATAGATGCAACAGTCACCATCAGCCGCAACATCAGTTCCGTTTCTGTAATAACTATGGGAAGTCGGGTCATCTTGCCAATGTTTGTCGGTTTGTTCAGAACCCGGCTCAACAAGTTGCTCAGCCTCCTGCTCAGCAACAGGGTCAAGCTGCACGACCACACTACCCACCAGGTGCTTGTTATAACTGTGGGGATCTGACCCACTACCGCAATCAATGTCCAAGATTGGTGAATGCGAATCCAGCTCAGGCTCCTGCTCGAGGTCGAGTCTTCAACATGAATGCCCAAGAGGCGCAGGCAGACGATAATGTGGTGAACGGTACGTTCCTTATTAATAATCAGCCTGCATCTGTTCTTTTCGATTCTGGTGCCGATAAGAGTTTTGTGTCATTGTCTTTTGAGCCAATGCTTCGCGTGTCTAGAACGAAACTAGGAAGACCCTTGACAGTAGAAGTTGCTAGTGGTGAACCCATTGTTCTTGATTCTGTTCTACGCAACTGCCAGTTGAACCTTAACGACCATCTTTTTCCTATCAACCTCACGCCTATGCAACTTGGAAGCTTCGACGTCATTGTGGGTATGGACTGGTTATCCAAGCATCACGCAGAGGTAGTTCGTTTCGAGAAGATCGTTCGTGTGCCGCTTTCGACAGGCGAGATCCTACAGGTTCAAGGTGAGAAACCATCTAGTGGCCTCAAGCTCATGTCTTGTTTTAAAGCTCGGAAATATCTGCGGAAGAACTATGTGGCCTTCTTAGCACATGTTACAGCAGATAAAGGCAAGTGTAAGTCCATTTCAGATATTCCTGTCGTTCGGGATTATTCTGAAGTTTTCCCTGAAGAGTTACCTGGTCTACCCCCAGCACGCCAAGTCGAGTTCCGCATTGATCTCGTACCTTGTGCAAATCCCATTGCCAGAGCTCCATATCGTCTCGCACCATCTGAGATGCAAGAGTTGGCTAAGCAGCTTCAGGAGCTCTCTGACAAAGGTTTTATCCGTCCTAGCTTTTCACCTTGGGGTGCTCCTTTTCTTTTTGTTAAGAAGAAGGATGGATCTTTTAGGATGTGTATCGATTATCGTGAGCTTAACAAGCTTACCATCAAGAATCGATATCCCTTACCTCGCATCGATGATCTCTTTGATCAGTTACAGGGCGCTTCTTATTTTTCAAAGATTGATCTGCGATCTGGATATCATCAACTTCGTGTGCATGAAGAAGACATTCCCAAGACAGCGTTCCGCACTCGTTATGGGCATTACGAGTTTACAGTCATGCCATTCGGTTTGACTAATGCTCCTGCTATTTTTATGGACTTAATGAATATGGTCTGCAAGCCTTATTTGGATCAGTTCGTCATTGTTTTTATTGACGACATCTTGATATACTCTAAGACGCGAGCTGATCACGAGCAACATCTTCGTCTTACTTTGGAACTCCTAAAGAAAGAGCAACTTTTCGCCAAATTCTCCAAGTGTGAATTTTGGCTTAAAGAAGTTCAATTTTTAGGACATATTGTCAACGAACAAGGTATTCATGTAGATCCCTCCAAGATCAGTGCGATTAAGGATTGGGATACGCCTACTACTCCTACTGAAGTTCATTTTTTTCTTGGTCTTGCGGGTTATTACCGCCGCTTCATTGAGAACTTCTCGAAGATTGCAGTTCCTCTAACTGCTCTAACTCAGAAGAACAAACCCTTTGATTGGGGATTCAAACAAGAGGAAGCTTTTCAAAACTTGAAGCAGAAGCTTTGCGACGCGCCTATTCTGACTTTGCCTGAGGGCAATGATGATTTCGTCGTTTATTGCGATGCATCTAAATTGGGTCTTGGCTGTGTCCTGATGCAAAGGAACAAAGTCATAGCATATGCATCGAGGCAGTTGAAGATACATGAGAAGAACTACACCACTCATGATCTTGAGTTGGGTGCAATTGTTTTTGCTCTAAAGATCTGGAGACACTATTTGTACGGTACAAAATGTGTGGTTTTCACGGACCACAAAAGTCTTCAGCATATCTTCAATCAGAAAGAACTCAACATGAGGCAACGACGTTGGGTTGAGCTTTTAAACGACTATGACTGCGAAATTCGCTACCATCCTGGTAAGGCAAATGTCGTAGCCGATGCATTGAGTCGTAAGGAACGTACTAAGCTTCATTGTGTTCGTGTTCAATCTGTTATTCAAGCTCGATCCGATATCCAAGCACGCATTTCTCAGGCTCAACAATCTTATGTTTCACAAGGTTTGATGGATAAGGAATTTCCCTATCACATAACACCTGATCTAGAACTGAAGGACAATGGATCGTACTACTTCAAGGACCGGTTGTGGGTCCCAAGCCTAGATAACCTTCGCACCTTGCTTATGGATGAAGCCCATAGGTCTCGTTATTCTGTTCATCCTGGCTCAGATAAGATGTATAAGGATCTTTGTATTCGTTATTGGTGGCCTGGTATGAAGAAAGACATTGCCTTATACGTGTCAAAATGCCTTACTTGTCTTAAGGTTAAGGTTGAACATCAGCGTCCTTCTGGTTTATTGGTGCAACCAGAGATCCCAGTTTGGAAATGGGAAAACATTACTATGGATCTCATTACTAAACTTCCGCACACAAAGAAAGGTCATGATGCCATCTGGGTAGTTGTTGATCGTCTTACTAAGTCAGCGCATTTCTTGCCAATCCGTGAGGATTTTTCTGCTGACAAACTTGCTAAAATCTATGTGGATGAAATTGTAGCTCGACATGGTGTTCCTTTGAACATCATTTCTGACAGATATGCTCGTTTCACTTCTCATTTTTGGAGAACCATGCAATCTGCTATGGGAACCCAACTTAATCTGAGAACAGCTTATCATCCGCAAACGGATGGTCAATCTGAAAGAACAATCCAGACTCTGGAGGATATGCTTAGAGCTTGTGTGATCGATTTTGGTGGTAGTTGGGATTCACATCTTCCGTTGATTGAATTCTCCTACAACAACAGTTATCACACCAGCATCAAAATGGCTCCTTTCGAGGCTCTCTATGGTCGAAAATGTCGTTCACCAGTCTGTTGGAATGAGATCGGCGAGGCTCAACTTACTGGACCTGCCCTCATTTTAGAGACAACTGACAAGATTAAGAAAGTTCGTGATAACCTTCAGACAGCTAGAAGCCGTCAAAAGAGCTACGCGGACCCAAAACGCAAGCCCTTGGAATTTCAAGTCGGTGATCGAGTATTACTTAAGGTCTCACCTTGGAAAGGTGTGATCAGATTTGGAAAGAAAGGAAAACTTGCACCTAGATACGTTGGACCATTCAAGATCGTCGAAAGAATCGGTAAGGTAGCCTACAGACTTGAGTTACCTCCTGAACTTGGAAATGTTCATCCAACCTTTCACGTGTCCAATCTCAAGAGGTGTTTAGCTGATGAGAACCTCCACATACCACTTGACGAAATTCGTGTTGATAAAACACCGAAATTTGTCGAGAAACCTGTGGAAATCATGGAACGTGAAGTCAAGTGGCTTAAACGCAAGCGTATTCCTTTGGTCAAAGTTCGCTGGGAAGCTAAACGTGGACCCGAGTTTACTTGGGAACGCGAAGATCAAATGAAGGCGAAATATCCGCATCTTTTCCCACGAGTTTCCTCTAAATAAATTTCGGGACGAAATTTCCACAAGTAGGGTAGACTGTAACATCTGTGCTTGTAATCATTGTGAACAGTTCTATTATCAATAAAACAATGTTATTTGATCCCAATGTTTGTTTGGTTGTGTTTTACATTTTTCATGTTTTGACTTTTATCCAAATTCAAACTCTATATCACTTTCTAGAGAGTTATACGCAAACTGGTGCGTAAACGTACTTAGTTTAACGCGAAAAATACGCCGGAACATCAACATATACTTAACATACCTTAAATAACCTTTACATAACTTAGAAATAAGTTTTGAAGGCTTTGGTATGGCAAAAACAAGTTAATTCGCTTACAGGGACTAAACTTGACAAACTGCGAAAGTATGCCAATTTGAACTGTAACAGACATTCCGGAACATGACCATAAGTTAAACATACCATAAATATCCTTCACATAGCTTAGAAATAGGCTTTGAGGGGTTCGGTGTGCTAAAATAAACTTTTGGCTCATTCAGGGACTAAAAGTGTCAAAAAGTGCATAAGTTTGCACTTTCGCGCATAACTTACGTTCTGAATACATCCGGACATCCAAAAATTTATGTAAGCACTAAAAATATTTTATTTTAGTGTTTGGCATAAGAAAAATTCATTCGTCACTCCATTTAGATCGTTTTTCGCGCTTATGCGCATTCCGTCGTAATTAACCGAACATCGCGATCGTACGACCAAACGAACTGACATCCGGCATATTTTTGAGCATGTTTCATGTCCACAATGTTTAGGCATCCTTGTGGAGCCTTGAAATGATTTAACGAGCCTTAAACATGTCGGAAATGGCTTTAATACGCAACGGGGACTGAATTGGAAGCTTTGGAAACCAATTGCTGAACAGAGGGACCTTAGCGTGACACCTAGCCCCCTTGGCGTTACGCGAGGCCCCTTCTGATTAGAAAAAGCCATTTAAACACATGTTAACAGCCCTTAAACCCTCCAAAGGCCAATGCCATGTGTCAAACTCTTGTGGTGGGGGCAAAATGAGCTACCACAACATTCCAACAAGTGTAGGGATGTGATCATTCCCTCTTCTCCAAGAAACGATCCTAACGGTTCGGGAAATCCTATAAATACCCACCTCAACTTCACTCATTCCTCACAAGAATCTGATTTGAGAAGCTCTAAGTTGAAACCTTTGTTTCATACCTGAGCTACTTGAATCAAGATTAGCATTCGGGGACCCTTCGTAAGTATTCCTTCGTTCTTTTATTGCTTTTCGAGTCCGAAAGTCAAACTTTGTTTGACTTTCTGCATTGACCAGTTTTTGGTCAATGCGAAGTTCATTTGAACTTCGCAACGTGAGCGTAATCACGATGGTTATAGTCCCTTGTGACTATGCCTACTGATTACCACGTTGTCTAGGGTCGTAAGGGTAAGCGATCTAATAAATCGCTTATACCTTCGAACCCGACCCATTTGGTCGATCATTTGAATCCAACCAAATACATTAGGTGACCATAGTATATAGGGAATAACCTTCCGAGGTTATACCTTATGGTCGCTTCGTTTAAGTAGTTGTATAATAGGTAGTTTATATGCCTTAGGTAAATTACCAAAATACCCCTTTGATGCCAAAATTCATTATAAACATATGTGACATAACTTTTGACATCTAAACTGATTTGGCGACAATATTAGGCATGTTAAGGCATATTCTACTTGTCATAGGACTAGTTAGGCGGTCCGAACGCGTTTCACGCGAACGACGCGTTAAAGTAGCATAAGCTACCTAAACGGGTCGTAATGGGTCGTAAGCACTTATGTTAGGTTTCATTTAGTATGTAGGCTTTGTTAAACCATATTACACGAGTCTCCATACTCGTTTGGTTTACAAACCCTCATTCTATCCGATCCTCCGATTTAGGTCCGGTTTATTAACATAGTTACCTATATTAGGTGCCGTCTGATTCCGAGATCTCTAGCATTGCTTGGTGGTTATCTTAGGACTTCTGAGCAATCCCAAGTGAGTACATAGACCCCTCTTTTACTGTTTTCCAAACTGTTTTGGGGTGAAACACATGTGCCTACTTGTTACTTTCGTGCTTTCCTGCTTTCACATCATATACTTGCTATGTTCATTAGTACATTTATAGTACACGATTTCATTGTGTTCATGCTATGTATGTCCATTGTGTGCATACTTAGTACATTGTTTTACATTACATTTCATGCTATGTATGTCCATTGTGTGCATACTTAGTACATTCTTTTACATTACATTTCATGCTATGTATGCCCATTGTGTGCATACTTAGTACAGTTGTTTTCATCACATGCTTACATTTTGGTATGACATTTGGGTTGTTTACAATGGAACAATACATTCATTAACATTAGCTACGCCGTTCGTTAGTAGGTAGTGGTACCATAGGAATTGACAACTCCCGTTCCGGACATCCTGGGTAGGTTTGGATGAAAGGAATGACCGAATTCGATACACATAACTTAGATAAACCTTTAATTTGTTTAAGGCTTGGATGTATGCATTTTCACAATACTGCATAAATATTTGTATCAGTATAGCATGCATTTGTTCCACAAAACATAACTTTGATTTAAACCATGTTTTACTTCAATACTTTGTTTTTGTGCATTTTACATATGGTTTAGTTGATATATTTCACTTACCATACATGATATTTTTGGGTACACATTACATGATCTACATTAAACATAAACATTTTGACATTGATATAAACATTTAGTGGTTTACATTGGACATAGACATTTCGATATGGTTTACACATTAACACAAAACAATTCATTTATACGTAAACAATTTACATTGGTGGTTGGTTTGAGTAAGAGATTTGAGTAACGAGGCGTGTGTAATATGATACAAGCATGGTGGATACGCCGTTGGTACTTCCTATATATAAGTGTTTGTATGATATTACATGTTGTAGCGTTACTTAAATCATTTCAATATTTGACATATTACGTTTTACATAAACAACTTATTTTCACAAGACATTGATTTACAAAACAACTTATCTTATACAAACTCATTTTACTTGGTTATTCATTTAACCTTACATTATTCTCTTATTTATACATATCATCGCTTTTTGAATAATTTACAAAACAACACAATTTACAAGGTTCATGACTGACTTTTGTTAAAACAACTTTTTCTAAACTCATAAGTCATGAATCCTCTTTTCACAAATCCTATGTCTCTCACAGGCATTTTTATACTGACGTACCTATTTTCACATGTGTTTTCAGGAGCTATTGCGTAGGATGATGATCGTGACACTAGGGCGGACCTGTGCCTTAGAGACTAAAAATGAAGATAGACTAGTTTAATTATGTTATGAACTCTTTGTTCCCTGTTTAAGACAATATAACACTCTTGTTTTAATAAATAAAATATAACTTTGTATGCCATGGTTGTGAAACAATTAATTATGTTGCAACACTCCCCGACGTTTCCGCCACGTTTTGTATGTTCTACGTGGTCGGGGTGTGACACCTGTGGCGGATTGGGGTCGCGCTTCTTATTATTGGAACCCTTGTTGTTGCGTGTCACTTGATTCAGGCTCGCATGCTTCCTTTTCTTGTCACCAGACGACTCAGCATGCGTCTCAGTCTTTTCAGCTGGGTTTAGTGATAACTTCTCATTCGGACAGCATCTTCAGTAAGGCTGACAGCCAGAGTTATAGCCTAAGTGATCGTTTCAGGTTTAGCCTTAGTTACCATGCTGCGAAACTCTGGAGCCAATCCCCAGATGTAGCGCTCGACACGCATAAATTCGGGAGTCACCATGTAGGGGATCACTCTTGACAAATCGTGGAACCTTCGGGTATAACCAGTAATGTCTGCACCTTCCATGGTCAAGTGCCAGAACTCAGTCTCCAACCTTTGGAGTTCAGCACGAGAGCAATACTTCTCTCTCATTCGTTCCTTTAGTTCATCCCACGTCATGCCGTACGCAGCATCATCACCCAGAGTCTGGACTTGCAAATTCCACCAAGTCAAAGCTTCGTCAACAAACAACCCCGTAACAAAAGTGACTTGTTGATGTCACACCCCGACCACGTAAAACGAGAAACACGTGGCGGAAACGTCGGGGAGTGTTGTAACAGAATTATTGTTTCACAACCATGGAAATTAAAGTTACATTTTATTTATCAACCAGAGAGTTACATTGTCTTTAAACATGAAACCAAGAGTACATAACATAATTAAACTAAGTCTATCTTCGTTTTATGTCTCTAAGACACAGGTCCGCCCTAATGTCACGATCATCATCCTAAGCGACAGCTCCTGAAAACACATGTGAAAATAGGTACGTCAACATAAAAATGCCTGTGAGATACATAGGTTTAGTGAAAATAGGATTCATGACTTGGGTTTTAAAAGATAGGTTTAATAAAAATTAGTCATGAATCTTGTTAAGTGATTTCTTTTATAAATCGTATGAAAACTCGATAAGAAATCAGACTATATAAAAGAATGGTGTATGGTTAATAAAATAACCGAGTAAAATGAGTTGGATAAAATAAACTGTTTTGTAAGACAATGTCTTGTGAAAAATAAGTTGTTTATGTAATATGTAATATGTCAAATATTGAAATGATTTAAGTAACGCTACGACATGTAATATCATACAAGCACTTATATATAGGAAGTACCAGTGGCGTATCCACCATGATTGTATCATATTACACACGCCTCGTTACTCAAATCACTTGCCCAAACCAACCATCATTGTAATTTGTTCATGTATAAATCAATTGTCAAGTGTTATTGTGTAAACCGTATCAAAATGTCTATGTCTAATGTAATTCACTAAATGTGTACATCAATGTCAAATGTTTATGTTTAATGTAAATCATGAAATGTGTATCCAAAAATGTCATGTATGGCAAGTGAAATATATCAACTAAACCATAGGTAAATGCACAAAAACAGGGTATTGAATTAAACATAGTTTAAATCAAAGTTATGTTTTGTGGAACAAATGCATGCTATACTGATACAAACATCTATGCTGTATTGTTATAATGCATACATTCAAGCCTTGTGACTGTGGTGATAGACCTTTAAACAAATTAAAGGTTTATCTATGTTATGTTTATCGAATTCGGTCATTCCATCCATCCAAACATACCTAGGATGTTAGGAACGGGAGTTGTCAATTCCTATGGTACCACTACCTACTAACGAATGGCGTAGCTAATGTTAATGAATGGATTTTTGTCCCGTTTAAACAAACCAAATGTCATACCAAAATGTAAGCATGTGAAAACAATGCACTAAGTATGTAATCAAATGAACATACATAGCGTGAAATGTAATGTAAAACAATGTACTAAGTATGCACACAATGGACATACATAGCATGAAATGTAATGTAAAACGATGTACTAAGTATGCACACAATGCACATACATAGCATGAAATGTAATGTAAAACGATGTACTAAGTATGCACACAATGGACATACATAGCAAAACAATGTAATGTAAATCATGTACTGTAAATGTACTAATGAACATAACAAGTATATGATGTGAAAACATGGAAAGCATGAAAGTAACAAGTAGGCACATGTGTTCCACCCCAAAACAGTTTGAAAACAGTAAAAGAGGGGTCTATGTACTCACTTGAGATTGCCCAATAGTCCTAGGATAACCACCAAGCAATGCTAGAAGATCACGGAATCAAACGGCACCTAATATAGGTAACTACGTTAATACACCGGACCTAAATCAGAGGATCGGATAGAATGAGGGTTCGTAAACCAAATGAGTATGAGAACTCATGTAATATGGTTTAACAGAGCCTACATACTAAAATGAAACTTAACATAAGTGCTTACGACCCATTACGATCCGTTTAGGTAGCTTATACTACTTTAACGCGTCGTTCACGTAAAATGCGTTCGGACTGCCTAACTAGCCCTATGATAAGTAAAATATGCCTTAACATGTCTACTATCGTTTCCAAAACAGTTTAGATATCAAAAGTTATGTTACATATGCTTAAAATGAATTTTGGCGTTCAAAGGGCATTTTGGTAAATTACCTAAGGCATATATACTACCTATCATACAACTACTCAAACGATGTGACCATAAGGTATAACCTTGGAAGGTTATTCCCTATATAACTATGGTCACCTAATGTGTTTGGTCGGATCCTAATGATCGACCAAACGGGTCGGGTTCGAAAGTATAAGCGATTGATTAGATCGCTTACCCTTACGACCCTAGACAAGCACAAAACTAAAAGTGACGAGCTAAGCATGTTAAAACATGCTTAACTAAGTTTTGAAAACAGGTTTGGTATCAAAACAAACGGTTTTGATAGCTAAGAGTAGTTTGGTTACAAAATACGCAAGAATGCGCATTTTGGCCGAAACTGTAGGTATAGTCACTAGGGACTATAACCATCGTGATTACGCTCACGTTATGAAGTTCAAACGAACTTCGCATTGACCATGAACTGGTCAATGTAGAAAGTCAAACAAAGTTTGACTTTAATGCTAAAAGAATAAAAGAACGAAGGAACACTTACAAAGGGTCCCCGAAAGTTTGATTTCCAAATATTTCTCAGGTATGAAGCGTTTTTACACCTCAACTTAGAGAAGTTTTCAGAAATTAAGTGGGTTTTGAGTTGTGAATCAAAGGGGTATTTATAGGATATGGAACACCGTTAGGATCGTTTCTTGAAAACCGTGATTACATCTCATCCGTACATGTGTTGGAACCTTAAGGATACTTCAATTGGCCCCCCAACATCAGGGATTAACATGTGGCATTGGGTTTGGGAGTGCTTAACAGCTGTAAACAGCTGTTAACAACATTCTGCTGTTCTGGGGATGCCTTACGGACCGTAAGGGTGATGGCTTACGGTCCGTAAGCCAGCAACTTTGCTGAAATGACAGTTTTGGTCCCTGTTATGCATTAAAGCCATTTTCGACACGTTTAAGGCCCGTTAAGCCAATGTTAAGGCCCTAAAATGATGCCTAAACATTTTGGACATGAAACATACTCAAAAATATGTCGGATGTTGGTTCGTTTGGTCGTACGATCGCGATGTTCGGTTAATTACGACGGAATGCGCATAAGCGCGAAAAACGATCCAAATTGCGTGACGAATGGATTTTTCTCATGCCAAACACTAAAATAAAATATTTTAGTGCTTACATAAATTTTTGGATGTCTGGATGTATCCAGAACGTAAGTTATGCGCGAAAGTGCAAACTTATGCACTTTTTGACGCTTTTAGTCCCTGAATGACCCAAAAGTTTATTTTAGCACACCGAACCCCTCAAAGCCTATTTCTAAGCTATTTAAAGGATATTTATGGTATGTTTAACTTATGGTCATGTTCCGGAATGTCTGTTACAGTTCAAATTGGCATACTTTCGTAATTTGTCAAATTTAGTCCCTGTAGGCGAATTAACTTGTTTTTGTCATACAAAAGCCTTCAAAACTTATTTCTAAGTTATGTAAAGGTTATTTAAGGTATGTTAAGTATATGTTGATGTTCCGGAGTATTCATCGCGTTAAACTGACTACGTTTACGCACCAGTTTGCGTATAACTCTCCAGAAAGCGATGTAGAGTTTGAAATTGAATAAAAGTCAAAACATGAAAAATGTCAAACATAAACAAACAAACATTGGGATCAAATAACTTTGTTTTATTGATAACTGAACTGGTCACAATGATTACAAGCACAGATGTTACAGTCTCCCCTACTTGTGGAAATTTCGTCCCGAAATTTATTTGGAGGAAACTCGTGGGAATAGATGTGGATACTTCGCCTTCATTTGATCTTCGCGTTACCAAGTAAACTCAGGTCCACATTTAGATTCCCAGCGAACTTTGACCAATGGAATGCGCTTGCGTTTGAGCCACTTGACTTCACGTTCCATGATTTCCACTGGCTTCTCAACAAATTTCAGTGTTTTATCAACACGAATTTCGTCAAGTGGTATGTGGAGGTTCTCATCAGCTAAACACTTCTTGAGATTGGACACGTGAAAGGTTGGATGAACATATCCAAGTTCAGGAGGTAACTCAAGTCTGTAGGCTACCTTACCGATTCTTTCGACGATCTTGAATGGTCCAACGTATCTAGGTGCAAGTTTTCCTTTCTTTCCAAATCTAATCACACATTTCCAAGGTGAGACCTTAAGTAATACTCGATCACCGACTTGAAATTCCAAGGACTTGCATCCTTGGTCCGCGTAACTCTTTTGACGGCTTCTAGCTGTCTGAAGGTTATCACGAACTTTCTTAACCTTATCAGTTGTCTCTAAAATGAGGGCAGGTCCAGTAAGCTGAGCCTCGCCGATCTCATTCCAGCAGACTGGTGAACGACATTTTCGACCATAGAGAGCCTCAAAAGGAGCCATGTTGATGCTGGAGTGACAACTGTTGTTGTAGGAGAATTCAATTAACGGAAGATGTGAATCCCAACTACCACCAAAATCGATCACACAAGCTCTAAGCATATCCTCCAGAGTCTGGATTGTTCTTTCAGATTGACCATCCGTTTCAGATGATAAGCAGTGCTCAGATTAAGTTGGGTCCCCATAGCAGATTGCATGGTTCTCCAAAAATGAGAAGTGAAGCGAGCATCTCTGTCAGAAATGATGTTCAAAGGAACACCATGTCGAGCTACAATTTCATCCACATAGATTTTAGCAAGTTTGTCAGTAGAAAAATCCTCACGGATTGGCAAGAAATGCGCTGACTTAGTAAGACGATCAACAACTACCCAGATGGCATCATGACCTTTCTTTGTGCGCTGAAGTTTGGTAATGAGATCCATAGTAATGTTTTCCCATTTCCAAACTGGGATCTCTGGTTGCACCAATAAACCAGAAGGACACTGATGTTCAGCCTTGACCTTAAGACAAGTAAGGCATTTTGATACATATAAGGCAATGTCTTTCTTCATACCAGGCCACCAATACTGAATACGAAGATCCTTATACATCTTATCTGAGCCAGGATGAATAGAATAACGAGACTTATCGGCTTCATCCATAAGCAAGGTGGGAAGGTTATCTTGGCTTGGGACCCACAAACGGTCCATGAAGTAATAAGATCCATTGTCCTTCAGTTCCAGATCAGGTGTTATGTGACAGGGAAATTCCTTATCCATCAAACCTTGTGAAACACAAATGTGTTGAGCCTGAGAAATACGGGCTTGGATATCGGATCGAGTTTGAATATCAGATTGAACACGTACACAATTAAGCTTAGTACGTTCCTTACGACTCAATGCATCGGCTACGACATTCGCCTTACCAGGATGGTAGCGAATTTCGCAGTTATAGTCGTTTAGAAGCTCAACCCAACGTCGTTGCCTCATGTTGAGTTCTTTCTGATTGAAGATATGGTGAAGACTTTTGTGGTCCGTGAAAACCACACATTTTGTACCGTACAAATAGTGTCTCTAGATCTTAAGAGCGAAGACAACTGCACCCAACTCAAGATCATGAGTGGTGTAGTTCTTCTCATGTATCTTCAACTGCCTCGATGCATATGCTATGACTTTGTTCCTTTGCATTAGAACACAGCCAAGACCCAATTTAGATGCATCACAATAAACGACGAAATCATCATTGCCCTCAGGCAAAGTCAGAACAAGCGAGTCGCAAAGTTTTTGTTTCAAAGTCATAAACGCTTCCTCTTGCTTAAATCCCCAATCAAAGGGTTTGTTCTTCTGAGTGAGTGCAGTTAGAGGAACTGCAATCTTTGAGAATTTTTCAATGAAGCGGCGATAATAACCCGCAAGTCCAAGAAAAGAACGAACTTCAGTAGGAGTAGTAGGCGTATCCCAATCCTTAATCGCACTGATCTTGGAGGGATCTACATGAATACCTTGTTCGTTGACAATATGCCCCAAAAAATGAACTTCTTTAAGCCAGAATTCACACTTGGAGAATTTGGCAAAAAGTTGCTCTTTCTTTAGGAGTTCCAAAGTAAGACGAAGATGTTGCTCATGATCAGCTCGCTTCTTAGAATAAATCAAGATGTCATCAATAAAAACGATGATGAACTTATCCAAATAAGGCTTGCAGACCCTATTCATTAAGTCCATGAAAATAGCAGGAGCATTAGTCAAACCGAATGGCATGACTGTGAACTCATAATGCCCATAACGAGTGCGGAACGCTATCTTGGGAATATCTTCTTCATGCACATGAAGTTGATGATATCCAGATCGCAGATCAATCTTTGAAAAATAAGAAGCGCCCTATAACTGATCAAAGAGATCATCGATGCAAGGTAGGGGATATCGATTCTTGATGGTAAGCTTGTTAAGCTCACGATAATCGATACACATCCTAAAAGATCCATCCTTCTTCTTGACGAAAAGAACGGGAGCACCCCAAGGTGAAAAGCTAGGACGGATAAAACCTTTGTCAGAGAGCTCCTGAAGCTACGTAGACAACTCTTGCATCTCAGACGGTGCAAGACGATATGGAGATCTGGCAATGGGATTTGCTCCAGGTACGAGATCAATACGGAACTCGACTTGGCGTGCTGGGGGTAGACCAGGTAACTCTTCAGGAAACACATTAGGATAATCCCGAACAACAGGGATATCTTGAATAGACTTACCTTTGCCCTTATCTGCTACAGCATGTGCCAAAAAGGCCACATAGTTCTTTCGCAGATACTTCCGAGCTTTAAAACAAGACATGAGTTTGAGACCACCGGCAGGTTTCTCACCACGAACCTGTAGGATCTCACCTGTCGAAAGCGGCACGCGAATAATCTTCTCGAAACAAACTACTTCTACGTGATGCTTGGCTAACCAATCCATACCCACTATAACGTCAAAGCTTCCAAGTTGCATAGGCGTGAGGTCAATAGGAAAAAGATGGTCGTTAAGGTTCAACTGGCAGTTGCGAAGAACATAATCAAGAACAATGGGTTCACCACTAGCAACTTCTACTGTCAAAGGCTTACCTAGTTTCGTTCTAGACACGCGAAGCAATGGCTCAAAAGATAATGACACAAAACTCTTATCGGCACCTGAATCAAAAAGAATAGATGCAGGCTGATTATTAATAAAGAACGTACCGTTCACCACTTCATTGTCTGCTTGTGCCTCTTGTGCATTCATGTTGAAGACTCGCCCTCGAGCCTGAGCCTGATTCTGATTTGGATTAGCATTCACCAATCTTGGAAACTGATTACGGTAGTGGGTCAGATCCCCACAGTTGTAACAAGAACCTGGCGGGTAGTGTGGCCGTGCAGCTTGACCTTGTTGCTGAGCAGGAGGCTGAGCAACTCGTTGAGCCGGGTTCTGAACTGCCTGATTCTGAGCAAAACGACAAACATCAGCAAGATGACCTGACTTCCCACAATTAGTACAGAAACGGCACGAAAGTTGCGGTTGATGGTGACTGTTGCATCTATTGCACAAAGGTGCATTCCCTGCATAACGCTTCTTCGCTGGAGGCTATGCGGGTTGGTTGGGAGCTGCCTGGTTAGCTTGGGCAGTGACAGCAAAATTTTGGGAAGCCTTATGCTTCCTTGACCCTTTCGAAGAACCAGATTCCTTACTCTTCGTGTTCTTACCCTTCTTGTCATCCTCTTTATCAGACGCCTGCTTCTTACCTTTGTCACCCTTTTTATGCAGCTTTCCCTTTCGAACCTGCGACTCAGTCATTGTCGCTGCTAACTCGATCGCCTGACGGAGTGTGGTAGGGTTACTACCAGTAATGATGTCTTGCACTGAGTCAGGTAGACCATCGATGTACCTTTCGATAGCCTTGTCGAGTGGGGTAACCATTGTTGGGTAAAGCAGACTCAACTCCTCAAACCTATCAGTATACGCCCTGTGCTCGCCACTGTCCTGTTTTAAGTCATCAAACTCTCTTTCCAAAGCTCGCTGTTCATGACGAGGACAAAACTCCCTCATCATAAGGGCCCTAAGTTCGGCCCAAGTTTGTGCTAGAGCAACTTCTGCACCCCGGTCTCTCATAACCCCGTTCCACCACGTAAGAGCCCTCTTCTGAAACACACTCGAAGAAAACTCGACCTTGCGATTATCAGGACACTGAACGTGATGGAAAGTATTCTCAATGCTCTCGAACCATTGAAGAAGCCCAGTTGCTCCCTCAGAACTACTAAACTTGAGCGGTTTAGCCGAGTTAAAACTCTTGAAGTTACAAGGAGCATTGTGGTTGTTGTTGGCTTGGTTCCATTGAGCAATAAGGTTTGGGAACGCAGCAGCCATTTGCTGCGCAATGATTTCTGCCAGTTCGGCATTCGCTATCTGATTCTCGCATCGAGGAGGCATTCTAAAAGAGGAAACATGAAAGGAAATGAGTGAGATGATTGGGTGAAAAGAATGAGATGATAAAAAAAATTGACAACAGCAAGGTGGTGGTCATTTGTTCGTTAGCATAAAGCAAACAAACGACACACATTGACTAATCAAAGTAAATGGGTCAAAAATAATGTATCGCGAAGACATGCTCGCCTATAAGTGAACACTCACCCCAAGAGTTCCCAGGTAAGAGTGACTGGTCCGATTATGTGGATTTGTACGAACACGCTAGCCTTAGACAGAAAACCCAGGGTACAGGCATTCACCCTTCCAGTTTGCACGTGTTCACATTATTTAAAACCCAAAACCTTGACGAGATTTTGAATATTCAAAAAGGGGTTCAAAACCTTGTAATCAATCATCCTAGATCAGATGATTAGTTTTCAAGGCGGATTCGAACTTGATGTTCTCGTTATGGTTATCACCTAAGGATAGGTGAAGTGCATGTTTTAAAATCTAAACACAAGACAACTTACGTTGGGGTCCTAGAAAGTTATAGTCTAGGTCAAAGCATTACTAATAACCTAATTCCCTATAACCCTTGGCTCTGATACCAACTCTTCTGTCACATCCCGACCACGTAAAACGAGAAACACGTGGCGGAAACGTCGGGGAGTGTTGTAACAGAATTATTGTTTCACAACCATGGAAATTAAAGTTACGTTTTATTTATCAACCAGAGAGTTACATTGTCTTTAAACATGAATCCAAGAGTACATAACATAATTAAACTAAGTCTATCTTCATTTTATGTCTCTAAGGCACAGGTCCGCCCTAATGTCACGATCATCATCCTAAGCGACAGCTCCTGAAAACACATGTGAAAATAGGTACGTCAGCATAAAAATGCATGCGAGATACATAGGTTTAGTGAAAATAGGATACATGACTTGGGTTTTAAAAGATAGGTTTAATAAAAATTAGTCATGAATCTTGTTAAGTGTTTTCTTTTATAAATCGTATGAAAACTCGATAAGAAATCAGACTATATAAAAGAATGGTGTATGGTTAATAAAATAACCGAGTAAAATGATTTGGATAAAATAAACTGTTTTGTAAGACAATGTCTTGTGAAAAATAAGTTGTTTATGTAAAATGTAATATGTCAAATATTGAAATGATTTAAGTAACGCTACGACATGTAATATCATACAAGCACTTATATATAGGAAGTACCAGCGGCGTATCCACCATGATTGTATCATATTACACACGCCTCGTTACTCAAATCACTTGCCCAAACCAACCATCATTGTAATTTGTTCATGTATAAATCAATTGTCAAGTGTTATAGTGTAAAACGTATCAAAATGTCTATGTCTAATGTAATTCACTAAATGTGTACATCAATGTCAAATGTTTATGTTTAATGCAAATCATGAAATGTGTATCCAAAAATGTCATGTATGGCAAGTGAAATATATAAACTAAACCATAGGTAAAATGCACAAAAACAGGGTATTGAATTAAACATAGTTTAAATCAAAGTTATGTTTTGTGGAACAAATGCATGCTATACTGATACAAACATCTATGCGGTATTGTTATAATGCATACATTCAAGCCATGTGACTGTGGTGATAGACCTTTAAACAAATTAAAGGTTTATCTGTGTTATGTTTATCGAATTCGGTCATTCCTTCCATCCAAACATACCTAGGATGTTGGGAACGGGAGTTGTCAATTCCTATGGTACCACTACCTACTAACGAATGGCGTAGCTAATGTTAATGAATGTATTTTTGTCCCATTTAAACAAACCAAATGTCATACCAAAATGTAAGCATGTGAAAACAATGCACTAAGTATGTAATCATATGAACATACATAGCGTGAAATGTAATGTAAAACAATGTACTAAGTATGCACACAATGGACATACATAGCATGAAATGTAACGTAAAACGATGTACTAAGTATGCACACAATGGACATACATAGCATGAAATGTAATGTATAATGATGTACTAAGTATGCACACAATGGACATACATAGCAAAACAATGTAATGTAAATCATGTACTATAAATGTACTAATGAACATAACAAGTATATGATGTGAAAACATGGAAAGCATGAAAGTAACAAGTAGGCACATGTGTTCCACCCCAAAACAGTTTGAAAACAGTAAAAGAGGGGTCTATGTACTCACTTAAGATTGCCCAATAGTCCTAGGATAACCACCAAGCAATGCTAGAAGATCACGGAATCAAACGGCACCTAATATAGGTAACTACGTTAATACACCGGACCTAAATCGGAGGATCGGATAGAATGAGGGTTCGTAAACCAAATGAGTATGAGAAATCATGTAATATGGTTTAACAAAGCCTACATACTAAAATGAAACTTAACATAAGTGCTTACGACCCATTACGATCCGTTTAGGTAGCTTATGCTACTTTAACGCGTCGTTCGCGTAAAACGAGTTCGGAATGCCTAACTAGCCCTATGATAAGTAAAATATGCCTTAACATGTCTACTATTGTTGCCAAAACAGTTTAGATATCAAAAGTTATGCTACATATGCTTAAAATGAATTTTGGCGTTCAAAGGGCATTTTGATAAATTACCTAAGGCATATATACTACCTATCATACAACTACTCAAACGATGTGACCATAAGGTATAACCTCGGAAGGTTATTCCCTATACAACTATGGTCACCTAATGTGTTTGGTCGGATCCTAATGATCGACCAAACGGGTCGGGTTCGAAAGTATAAGCGATTGATTAGATCGCTTACCCTTACGACCCTAGACAAGCACAAAACTAAAAGTGATGAGCTAAGCATGTTAAAACATGCTTACCTAAGTATAGAAAACAGGTTTGGTATCAAAATAAACGGTTTTGATATCTAAGAGTAGTTTGGTTACAAAATACGCAGGAATGCGCATTTTGGCCGAAACTACGACTCGTCACTGAGCCTAGATAACCTGGTAATCAGTAGGTATAGTCACTAGGGATTATAACCATCGTGATTACGCTCACGTTATGAAGTTCAAACGAACTTCGCATTGACCATAAACTGGTCAATGTAGAAAGTCAAACAAAGTTTGATTTTAATGCTAAAAGAATAAAAGAACGAAGGAACACTTACAAAGGGTCCCCCGAAAGTTTGATTTCCAAATATTTCTCAGGTATGAAGCGTTTTTACACCTCAACTTAGAGAAGTTTTCAGAAATTAAGTGGGTTTTGAGTTGTGAATCAAAGGGGTATTTATAGGATATGGACCACCGTTAGGATCGTTTCTTGAAAACCGTGATTACATCTCATCCGTACATGTGTTGGAACCTTAAGGATACTTCAATTGGGCCCCCAACATCAGGGATTAACATGTGGCATTGGGTTTGGGAGTGCTTAACAGTTGTGAACAGCTGTTAACAACATTCTGATGTTCTAGGGATAGCTTACGGACCGTAAGGGTGATGGCTTACGGTCCGTAAGCCAGCAACTTTGCTGAAATGACAGTTTTGGTCCCTGTTATGCATTAAAGCCACTTCCGACATGTTTAAGGCCCGTTAAGCCAACGTTAAGGCCCTAAAATGATACCTAAACATTGTGCACATGAAACATGCTCAAAAGTATGTCGGATGTTGGTTCGTTTGGTCGTACGATCGCGATGTTCGGTTAATTACGACGGAATGCGCATAAGCGCGAAAAACGATCCAAATTGCGTGACGAATGGATTTTTCTCATGCCAAACACTAAAATAAAAATATTTTAGTGCTTACATAAATTTTTGGATGTCTGGATGTATCCAGAACGTAAGTTATGCGCGAAAGTGCAAACTTATGCACTTTTTGACGCTTTTAGTCCCTGAATGACCCAAAAGTTTATTTTAGCACACCGAACCCCTCAAAGCCTATTTCTAAGCTATGTAAAGGATATTTATGGTAAGTTTAACTTATGGTCATGTTCTGGAATGTATGTTACAGTTCAAATTGGCATACTTTCGCAGTTTGTCAAATTTAGTCCCTGTATGCGAATTAACTTGTTTTTGCCATACAAAAGCCTTCAAAACTTATTTCTAAGTTATGTAAAGGTTATTTAAGGTATGTTAAGTATATGTTGATGTTCTGGAGTATTCATCGCATTAAACTGACTACGTTTACGCACCAGTTTGCGTATAACTCTCCAGAAAGCGATGTAGAGTTTGAAATTGAATAAAAGTCACAACATGAAAAATGTCAAACATAAACAAACAAAAATTGGGATCAAATAACTTTGTTTTATTGATAACTGAACTGTTCACAATGATTACAAGCACAGATGTTACAGTTGATCTGCGGTACACTTGTTCATACCGATAGTGGAGTCAGTCTTATCTGTCCAGCGTACAAAAGCCACTGCACCTCTAGTGCCATCGTAGTTCTGTGGTTTGCAGTCGAGAAACTGCTTGAAGGTGCAGCCTTGAGCTGTGTTTCCTCCAGATGTATCTCCCTGCCCATTACGTCTAGCATTGCTTGGTCCTCCACTTTGTTCGGTGTGGTTCGCCTCGTATTAAGCGATAGCTGCGGAGATCCTTTCTTCCAGTAGGGCGTTCAGTTCTTCAGCAGTCCTCGGCAGAAGATGAGGATGGGGTTGGTCGGAATCCTGATTGTTCACCGCTCTCCTAGGTGCCATGTTCTGTCAGAACATAACACAATAGGGTTAGACATTTGTTTGATATCGTCATACGAGACAGTAGTAGTACACAGGTATATACCACATAAGTGACATCAAACAATCTGCCAAACGTGTAAATCAATTCATACAGCAACAAGCATGCATAAATAGATAAATACTGATGTGTCATAAGATATTCACCGAGTCTCCACACATATTAGGGCAACTTGTTACATCATTGTTTGCGAAGTAAATAAAATGTATAAGGGTTACATCACCCCATAGTACAAGTTTACTATATGTAAAAGACAAAATATCTTTCTTCACATTGGCGGTTCTTGTCTTAATACCCTAAATCATTACTCCAATAGAGTATTTAATAGGCTGGCGGAGGGGTGAGGTGTTCACGTTTGACCTTTTCTTGTATTGAAGAAATCTCGTTTGATATGTGACAAGACTTGTTGTGGTTTCTGTGCACTGAATTCCATAATTATGTAAGCATCCATAATTACGTAACTCCTTGTACAGTCCGCACAGTTCGTTTCATCCTAGTATCACTTCCTTCAGACAGGCCACTGTTTTCAGGTGAAGACACGAGTACCTGAGATATTCTGTTTCTAGTATATATATATATATATATCAATTATTGCACATAGTTGCAAGTAATTTCTAGTCAAAGACGAGTGCTACTCCAGTGCACCCTAAGTTTCGTAGTGTCCTTACTTGACTCCTTGAAAACTGTTTCAGGTAGTGGATGTCGCGGGAAGTTTTATGCAATGAAAACTTTTGAAAAATTGTTTTCGTGAGAGGATCCTAAAGATTGTAGTATAGACTCGAGAAGGAATCCTGGTTCACTACAATCGCAGCTCTGATACCAATCTGTCACACCCCTTTCTAAGGCGAAAGCACGAGGTGTGATCTTGAAAGGTTCTCATTGCATACGAAAGGTAAACATACTACATGATCGTAAAATAACTCCAAATTCCATTAACAAAACATAAGTTAAGTGTTTACAACACAAATACGATAATGTCTGACAAGTTTACAACTTTATTTAGAGATGAACATCAAGGATTAGTCGGTATATCACCACATGAGGTGGGATATATCAACCAAATCCCGCAAAAGAGGCATCGGAGTCTTGACATAACATAACTAAAACATAAACAACGTCCAGGAGCAAGAGTATGACCGCGCGCACATCCACTTTAGTTACCTGAAATACATGTGAGTTTTTGAAAAATTGTCAACATAATGTTGGTGTGAATTCATGCAGTTTTTGTATTGAACGTTTGTATACTTGTATGAAAACATGGTATGTAACTTGTATGAAACAAGTATTTCTGTAAATGTAAGGAAATCGAGATCGCTAATGGTTTGCAAGGCCATTAACATGTGACACGACATAGGAAGCATCCAAACCATAGGCATTTTTAACTGTCAAATCCACGACTGTCGATTCACGACTAGAGACACAAAAGCACTGCTTGGTACTAGTATCACCAAGAGTGTGGTGCCTGAAACCCATTAGATCTAACCTTTTGTTCCGCGGTCTTGGTATGTAACTGATTAATGGTGCTTATGGTACCCTATTCGTGACATGATCTAAAGTATCATTCCTTAGTTTTTGTATTCCACATACCAGAACACATGTATTTTCCCCAAGTTTAAAAAGCATATAAAAGTTTAAAAGTGGGGACATGAACTCACAACTTTGCGTTTCCTGCGCCGTAAACTTCACCGGGTTTGCTTATATAGCGTCGTGACCTATACGTGTTTTATTAACGTTAGTCACTAGACTTGTATCGCACAAGTACAAGTCACCATCTTTTATGTATATGTTCTTTGTTGTTAAAAATAATTTATATTTTTAACTATGTATCTTACTTATATTATTTTCTCGAAAATAAATATAAGTATCTTGTATTTTTCACCCAAGTTATATATTTTCATCCAAAAAGACATTTTAAGTTTGTAACTTGTCCAAGTTACATAATCTTTTAAGAAATATATTTTCATAAATATATGTTCTTGTATTTGTCTAAGCATGTTGTATGTGTATTTTTGTATTTCTACTTCTTGGGAGTATTTAGTGTATTTTCAAGTCCTAATACACTATCACATGCAATACATATTACATACACTTAGCACAGAATTTGGTGGCCAATAAATATATATATTTTCCTCAATAATATACATACTTAATATCACTTTTTATCTTGAAGAAATCATCATATCTTAATCTTGAAATTTACACAAAAATAAGGGAAACCTTGGTAAATATTTTTAGGTAAATTTTTAGCGAATAAGTTTCATCAAAACTTATATTTTTCTAAGTGTCAAAATTTTACAGAAATTTTGACATAGCTTCCCCTAAAAATGGAGGTTTCCCATGTTTTCAAAACATGTGTTTATTTTCTTTTAAAATCATCATCAATCATCAACAACACAATCAAGACTTACCATGAGCCAAGATCATGTAAATTACACTACATAATGAACTTGAAGTTTTTGTAAAAACTTCTAATAACTTACCATGTCATTTAGTAGGTTTAGTTACCCTTTAAAACATATTTATTTGTTCGTAAATCACATTATTAAAAGATTTGGTCATTTACAACTTGTAAGATGATTTTTCTAAAAATATTTCTTTTGTATTTTTCTTGTTACACACATGTTTCTAGTCTCGATTTAACACTAAAAATATAATTAGTTTACTTAGAAACCATGACTTTGTAAATCTTTTAAATAAACTTGATTTCTTGAGAAAATTATTTTTGTAATCATCTATTTACAAGGTTTGTATTTTGTTTAAATCTTCTTTACATATGAAAACAAATTTCATCATTCAAGTTCATGTATACAAAGTATGATCATCTTGGTTTTCTACAAGATCATCACCTTAACTTACTAGATCATGTGTTTAATCACAATCTAGTAGGTTTCTTATGATTTCTAACATTACTAACACAAATCATCAATCATCAAGAAGCAAATCAACACAATCAACATGTATTCATATGTTTATAAGCTTATGTTAGAGATTTATGTTTATGTTCCTTAGTGTTCATCATGTTTAACAATGTTCATCATCTATTAACCACAATATATGAAGTATCAAGGGATCATAAGGGCCTTACTACTAGCACAAGGCTAGGGAAGAACACTTGATGTTGTAGATGACAAATGTGGAGGATAAAAGCTAATGGGAGAGGTCCTTCAAGATCCACAAGCTTCCAACTTCCTTAATCACCTTCTTACACCTTAGGATGGTCTTGGAATGGATGGATAATGGATGAAAGAAGGTGGTGGTGTGGGATGGTGATCTCGGCCGTGAGTGGGTGCAAGGGAGGGAGGAAGAAGGTGTAAAGATGAATGAGCTCCAAGTTCTAACTTATATCCATCTAATTCTCTTATCCAATGTATATTGTGTTTCATATAGTACATACATAATCTTCCACTAAATCTTATAAGATCATAGGAAAACAAGAAGGATCAAGTAAGGATCTTGATGGGGGCCACCCCATGACCGTCCACTTTAAAGGGGGGGGGGGGTAAAGTGTAAGTTTTATGGATAGGTTAGAGAATTTAGTTGGAAGTTAAGTGTATTAATTAGTGTCCATGCATATGATATGTTATATAGTGTGTTAGGGTGTTCGGTGATCATAACTAGCTCAGAAATAATAAAACCATGCTTCTAGTGTAATTTTGATGTTTCGGGTAGTGTCCGGTTGTTCAGTTAGATACCGGTTCATTAAAGTGCTAAATTGCACCGTTTAGTGTCCTTTATGTACCCTTTTGTGACACTTTCAATTCCCGACACTTAGGAAAGCATTCATGACTAATTAGTCATATTTTTACATGTTACTAACTTGTTAGAATGCTGAATTTTGCTGAAATATATGAAATTCAGCATTTAAAGTGTGTTTCAGGTGCTTTTCAGTGCGTATTTTAGCTTCCGGAAAGTCTATATGTTAACCCTTGTGTACATTCTTGGGTTTCAATGTATTTTAGACGTTGGACCTACTCCTAGGCCCCAATTCTACTGTCTGACTGCTTTCTGCAGAATTGCTGACACAATGTGTCTTACCGGTGAGTTTACTAGTCTTTTTGACGCAACGCTAACAGTAATGCATAAAGCAATATTTGAAGTATAAAACGTGCATGAATTCACAAGTATAGCATGAAATCAGACGATGTTGACATTTAAGCATATAATTGCAGATATTAATTAATAATTAAATTGTACAGAAATTACCGGTTTGGTGCCAGTTGTCACAATTTTGGTACTTGGCATGGTATAACGCCTCTCGCCGCAACGTGGGGCTTAATACTTTGGATCCCGCCGCAACGCACGGGTGTGTAAATATCTAGTTTTAATTTAAATAAGTGAAACTATACTTTTGATTTCAAACATTAAATCGGTATGGACTACTTTGTTAATCATTTTGTTTGGGAAACTATCGTTCACATTTACACAAATGTCGATATCCAAAAAATCTATCCAAAACCTGTGATGGAGCAATAAGTTATTCTACAAAGCCTCTTAATAATAAGAAGTGTAAAAAGACACAATGGATCGCACAAGATGACACAATGTCGAGCAAAATATAACACAATGCCGAAAAATATAACACAATGTCGAGGAAAAAAGTCACAAAGAGTCGCAAAAGACACAATGACGCAAATATAGAAAAGACAATGATAAATACCAGACACAATGATAATAAACAAAAATACTAAAATCTACATCTATAAATCCAAACGTGAAAACCTAAAATCTCACACGTAGAGTTCGATTTGATAGTTCCAATGCCGCTTTAATGGGGTCAATCAGAGTTCGCTTGATACCCTTTGTATTTATTCTACCCACAAGAAAAATTTAGAATCTAGAAAACTTTCAAGAAAGGCCAGTAATCTTCCTACCCTAGAAAATTCAATTGATATCTTCTAAAAGCTTCTTACCAATCACTAAAGTAGTAGAGAAGCATCAAGATGGAAGGAAAATAAGGATTAAAATGATGATTCTTCCTTAAAAACTTCATATCACCACATATCACAAACCCAGTAGAGAAGCAAATGGAAGCTTAAAATACATAGTAGCCTCAAGATGGAAGCTTAAAATACATAGTAGCCTCTAATCTTCCCAAACCCATAGACTTAGAGATCACAAGCTACTTACAGATTATATGATATGAAGACAGAGAACCTTTCTCTGAAGTCAAGAAGGATGACTTTGATGAAGATAAAGGAATTGTCTAGGACAATAATTACATCAAATCTTATCAAGGACTCTTCATCAACTCAACTAACAGAATAAAAGACATGCTTTGATAAGTGTGATTTTGGCATCAACAGATCTAGGGGTGATAAGATCTGCTGATGATGAAAGCCAAAACCCAAGGGAACCATCTTTCCCGGCTAATGAAAGAAGTTGAAGTACATTCTTTTGTCACACCCCCAAAATCCACCACGCGGAGTATCACCGCTTGGAGGTGTAACATGACCAGGATCGAGCCACCAATCATATTGAACAACGTAATTAAGTAAAAAAAACCAACCACAATATAATTGGTGACCTAAAGCTAGTTAACCAATTTCAAATTAAACAGCGGAAGCATAAAAGATAAAACCCAACGCATAAGTTCCATAGTTCATAAGTTTAAAGTCCATTACGTAAGTTTAATAAGTTCATAAGGGTTAAATATTTAGCACGGGACATAACAGTCCATATCCCACAATGACCTCCTCCTCGTGCTAGCTCCACAAGCATCTAGCGACTGTAAGGCATGTAACAACGAGTCAACAACAAAGTTGAGTGAGTTCACGGTTGGTTGTTTAGTTTTTAGTTGTTCCGAAAACATGGTTTGTCTTTCGTTGGCTTACTTGCCGTGGGGGTTACCCCAAAGTTGAAAGTATGATTAACCAGTTCCTTCTTTATTACCCAAACCATATCCATAATTAGTGGGGGTTTCCCCATGTGAACTACTTAACCGTTAAGATATCGACAACTAACGAACAATAGTTGTGCCCTACGTCAATGTTCTATCATCATTGATAGTTTGCCATAGTCCATTAGTACACGCCCGTTTGGATGACACGGTGTGAGGTTTGTTAAACCTAATAGCGCTATTAACTAATGACCCGCTCGCCATTGGCCTCGACGATTAAGTCGATATAAAATGAGGGACTTCATGATAGAGTTTTGTCTAGTAAGTTTTAAGGTTGTTGTCCTACCCAAGGAGGACGAACGTACGTATTCTACCCAAGGAGAATACGCAGGATTAATATTGGCATCCTACCCATGGAGGATGGTCGTACATATCCTACCCAAGGAGGATATGTAGATTCCATTTTAGTTTCTTAACCCATTCCCAAACCACTGGGAATCCCATGCCTTGTAGAAAGTGTGAACTCACCTTGGTTGCTCGGTTTAACTCTAAAAAATAGCTAACAGTCAAGGTCGGTCAATCACGTCCTAGTAATATTACAACTTAGTTTATTAGTGACTTCAAATAAGCACAAAGTTCCTACACGCATCTACCACATAACATGCATCACTTTAACGGTTCATGCCCATATAAACTTCCCATCTATTCCCGTTCATAAGCAAACATACGACATTGCACATAACACTTTTATTGACATATAACATGTTAGATTATTCTCAGGTAACCTACCCGACATTTAGACACGCAAATTACTACTTATGTCGTTTCAGCTTTTATATTCAAAACTGGGCTGTTTTTGGGGATTTTAATAAAATAGTTAACTTGTTCCAAAAATTCTCAACTTTTTACAAAATGTCTTAAACAATCCAAAAATTATTGTGTAATAATCTCGGGATCCAATTCATCACCAATATTTTATAAAAATTCATTTACCGGGCTGCAATCAGATTCATCACTTTCTGACTGCAGTCCACAGAATAATTTATTAAAAATTCATCGTAAGCCCGATTGATGAAATTCCAGTGGGAGGATTACAAATACATCAGTGGTCATTTACAGTACAAATTTCATGACCTAGTTCTACACAGGCTTCAAGTTATGATGAAGAATATAACACATATTTTCAGCAGCAAAAATGCAGCTTTTGCTGCTGTTACAAAACACCCTTTATTTTTCAGCTCTTAACTTTCTAACGCGTGCTCGATTGATTCCGTTAACATGTTCAGCGAATAACAACAACATTTTGTGACAACTGGCACAAACCGGTAATTTCCGTACACTTTAATGATTATTTAATGACTGCAATTATGTGCTTAAATGTCAGCATTGACTGATTTCATGCTAAACTAGTGAATTCATGCACGTTGTATACTACAAAATATTGCTTTATGCATAAACGAGAGCGTTGCGTCAGTTATACTAGTAAACTCACCGGTAAGACACTTTGTGTCAACAGAACTACAGAAAGCAGTCAGACGTTAAAATTGGAACCTAGGTGTAGGTCCAACGACAAGAAATACATTAAAACCCAAGAATACATACAAGGGTTTATATATATACTCTCCGGAAGCAAAAATACGCACTAAAAAGCACCCAAAACGCACTTTAAGTGCAGAATTTTATATAATTCAGCTCTAATCAGCATTTAAACACATGAATATTATGCAAAAATTACGTTTTATTATCCAGAATACTTCCCCAAGTGTTAGGAATTGAAAAGGATACAAAAAGGTACTTAAAAGACACTAAAAAGTGTAATTTAGCACTTTAACGAATCGGTATCTAACCGAACAACCGGACATTACCCGGAACACCAAAATAATGCTAGAAGCATTGTTTTTATTTTTCTAAGCTAGTTAGGGTCCCCAAACACCCTAACACACTATATATTACTTAACACACTAAGTCTAACATTTAACATGTAACTAGACTAGTAACTAACCATTACCACTCAACTAAGCCAACCCCCCCCCCCCCCCCTAACCGGTTATGACATGTAGTACCCCCCCCCCCCCCCTTGATCTTCTTTAAATTATTTAATGGATCATGTTGGGTACTTGTGGGACACAAAGACTTATGGTTAAAGACTTGATGGAAGAATATAAGACTAACCACTAGACATACCATCCCCATAACTTCAACACTTTCCTTCCTTCTTCTTTCCCCCTTGGCTACGGCCCTAACCACACACACACACACACACCCATTGCAAGCTCCATATCAAGCAATCTAAGGTGACTCCAAGGTGTAAGAAGCTAAGTTAGGAGGTGTGGAAGCAACGGAACTTGAAGGACCTTCTTCGTTTGCTATTAACCACCACTTTTACACTCTTGAACTTCCCTAGCCTTGTGCTAGTAGTAAGTGCTTCAAATCTTCATCTTGTTCTTATTTATGGTGGTTAATAGTTGTTTGAATGGTTAAAAGTTAAGAAACACTAAAGAACTTACATTAAAGTCTTGAACATAAGTGAATCTTGTCTAGTTGTGATTATTTGATGTTGTTTGTTAGTAAAAGTTGAATGGATCATCATCTAGACATGCTAGGTCATGTTCAAGAACATGAACTAGTAGGATGTTAGTGTAGAAATAAGAAAGATGATGAAACCATCCACCATGAGCTTGAACTTGAATAAACATAATTTTTCTTGTAAAATGAAGTTGTAAACTTGTAGATCTAAAGATCTACAAGTGGTTTTTCGGAAGAACCAAGTGAAAGATGCAAGTCTTGTTAAAACCCGGATATTTTATGAACTAGAAGTATTTTTGGCAAATAAACAAGTGTGTAAACACTTGTGTAACAAGAAAATTTAACAAAGAAATGTTTGTAAATCTTGACTAGAAGTTGTGAAACTTCATGTTCTTTAAAAATAAAGTTTTTAAGAAACTAATTTTATTTTTAAAGATAACAAAACCTACTAAATCCGCTAGTGATTTACTACATATTTTTACAAACTTTCAAGTTCATAAGTTTTTGGTATATGCTTGTTTTGACAAGTTTGGTAAATAAAGATTGTGTTGTTGATATTGTTGATGATTTAAAAGAAAATAAACACATGTTTTGAAACATGGGAAACCTCCATTTTTAGGGGAAACTCTGTCAAAATTTCTATAAATTTTGACACTTAGAAAAATATAAGTTTTTGAGAAACTTATTCCCTAAAAATGTATTTAGGAATATGACCAAGGTTTCCCTATTTTTTTGTGATAAGAAATGATGATTTCTTCAAGAATAAAATAGATATTAAGTATGTATATATTTTGAGAAAAATATATATATTATTTGATCACCAACTTTTGTGCTAACTGTATATAGTATGTGTTATACGTGCTAGTGTATTAAGACTTAAAAATACACTAAATACTTATGAGTAGTATAAACACAAAGATACACATACCACATACAAGATACATAATTCGGGTGCAAAGTGCAAAACACGAGATACTTATATTAAATTTTGAGAAAATAATATAAGTAAGATACTTAGTTAAAAATATAAAATATTTTTAACACAACAATACAAATACAAAAGAGAGAGACTGTACTTGTGCGACACAAGTCTAGTGACTAACGTTAAGAAAACGCGTATAGGTCACGACGTTAATTAAGCAAATCCGGTGAAGTTTACGACGCAAGGAACGCAAAGTTGTGAGTTCATGATCCCCCTTTTCTTTTAACTGTTTTTAGTTTATAACTTCGGGGGTGAAATACATGTACAAATATTACTATGTTTACAAATGGTATGATAACAAGAAACACACTTGGTGAGGACGAGAACCAAGTATGATGCGTTTTGAGGAATGATACGAGAAATTGTGTCACGAATAGGGTACCATAAGCACCATTAATCAACAATATACCTAGACCGCAGAACAAAAGGTTAGATCTAACGGGTTCCGGGCATCCACACTCTCTGTGAGGGCGAGTATCGAGTAGTGCTTTTGTGTCTCAGAATATGCCAACTAGAAAAATGCCTAAGGTTTGGTGACTTCCTATGTCGTGTCACATGTTAATGGCCATGCAACCCGTTAACAAATCCTGATACTTACAGGAATACTTTATTTACATAAGATTCATACCATACTAAAACTTGATTTATACTTGAGTACGTGGGGTACTCAAGAAGACTTGATTTATACTTGAGTACGAGGGGTACTCAAGAAAACTTGAATTATACATGAGTACGTGGTGTACACATGAAAACTTGATTTATACATGACACAAACTATGTTTTCATACAGAGTATACAAACGTGAAATACAAAAACTGCATGAATTCACACCAGCATTATGTTGACGTTTTTTCAAAACTCACATGTATTTCAGGTAACTAGGATGGATTTGCGCGTTGTCTTACTCATGCTCGTGGATGTCGCTATGTTTATCATTTAATAAAGTTGTAACTTTTAAAACAATATGCTATCTCGTGTTGTAAACACTTGACTTATGTTTTCAGAAATGTAATGTTTGAAGTTACTTTTGAGCATGTAGTATGTTTACTCTTCGTATGCAATGAGAACCTTTCATGATCACACCTCGTGCTTCCGCCGCAGAAAGGGGTGTGGCAGATTGGTATCAGAGCTGCGATTGTAGTGAACCAGGATTCCTTCTCGAGTCTAGTCTACAATCTCTAGGATCCTTTCACGAAAACAACTTTTCAAAGAGTTTTCATTGCATAAAACGTCCCGCGACATCCACTACCTGAAACTGTCTACATGAGTCTAGAAAAGACACTACGAGACTTAGAGTGCACTTGAGTAGCACTTGTCGTTGATTAGAAATTACTTTCAATTATGTGTGATAATTGACATTTACACATGCTAGAAGTAGGATGTCACAAATATATGTGACTTTACCTGAAAGCAATGGCCTACCTGAAGGAAGAGATACGAGGATGAAACGAACTGTGCGGACTGTGCAAGGAGTTACGTAATTATGGATGCATACATAATTATGGAATTCAGTGCACAGAAACCACAGCAAGTCTTGTCACGTGTAGATTCCCTCAGTGCAAGCCTACTAAGTACTCTGCTAGAGTAATAATTGTTTGATGTCACTTATGTGGTATATACCTGTGAATATATATATGCTACTACTATCTAGTGTGACGATATCAAACAAATGTTTAACCCTGTTGTGTTATGTTCTGTCAGAACATGGCACCCAGGAAAGCTGTGAATGCTCGCAATGATGATCAACCTCCTCCTCCCCCACTGCCAAGAACTGCTGAAGAGCTGAACGCTCTACTGGAAGAAAGGATCTTCGCTGCTATCGCCCAGTACGAGGCGAACCGTACTCAAGACAGTGAAGGACCAAGCAACGCTAGGCGTAATGGGCATGGAGATTCGTCTGGAGGAAACGCAGCTCAAAGTAACCTTAGGATGATTTGCTAAGCATGGAGAAATTTATGAACGGTCTTTGTTTCATTATTTCTTCGATTGCTCACATGTGAATTGGTTAAATCAATTCCAGGCTGCACTTTCAAGCAGTTCCTCGACTGCAAGCCAATGAACTATGACGGCACTGGAGGTGCAGTAGCGTTTGTACGCTGGACGGAGAAGACAGAAGCTACTATCCGCATGAGCAAGTGTACCGCGGTTCAACAAGTCACCTTTGCTACTGGGTTATTTGTCGATGAAGCTCTGACTTGGTGGAACTTGCAAGCCCAAACTTTGGGTGATGATGCCGCTTATGGCCTAACTTGGGATGAACTGAAGGAAAGAATGAGAGAGAAGTACTGCTCTCGTGCTGAACTCCAAAGGCTGGAAACGGAGTTCTGGCACTTGACTATGGAAGGTGCTGACATTAATGGTTATACTCGAAGGTTCCACGATCTGTCTAGAGTGCTTCCCTACATGGTGACTCCCGAATTCAAGCACGTTGAACGCTACATTTGGGGATTGGCCCCAGAGTTTCGTGGCATGGTAACGTCGGCCAAACCACAAACAATCACCGAGGCTGTAACTTTGGCTGTCAGCCTTACTGAAGATTGTGTTCGTATGAAGAAGTTATCGCTAAACCCCACCGAGAAGACCGAGACGCATGCTGAGTCGTCCGGTGACAAAAAGAGAAAGCATACAAGTTTGAACCAAGCAACTCGCAGCAACAAGGGTTTCAGCAAGAAGCGCGACTCTAACCCGCCTCAGGAGACGAAAACCCTTGCAACCAAAGGATACCAAGGCACCATGCCTAAATTCCAAAAATGTAAGCATCATCATGAAGGAGCTTGTCGCATTCCAAGGTGCGACAAATGTGGTAGGTTAGGTCATCAAGCAGAAGACTGTTGGGGTAAAGGAAAGAACCGGAATGGAAATGGTGCTGGTAACAAGAATGGTAACGGGAAGGGGCAGAACAAAGGATGCTTCAGATGTGGAAGCAATGATCATTTCATGAAGGACTGCCCAGAGGGAAACAATGCTCAGGCTTGAGCATTTATTTGTGATTGGAGCAAATAACGCACACGAGGACCCTAACGTGGTCACCGGTACGTTTCTCATTAACAATCACTTTGCATCCATATTATTTGACACTGGCGCCAATTATAGCTTCATGTCTGTGGAATTTAAACGCATGCTTGGAATAGAATCTAGTAGATTAGAAATTCCTTATTCCATAGAACTAGCCAATGGTAAACTCATTGAATCGGGCGAAGTTGTTAGAGGCTGCACATTAGAACTTGGTGAACGAAGATTTAACATCGACCTCTTACCTATTCAATTGGGTAGCTTCGATGTAGTAGTCGGAATGGACTGGTTGTCCAATAACAAAGCTGAGGTTGTTTGTCACGAGAAAATCATTCGCATCCCTTTGGCGAATGATGAAACTCTCATCGTGCATGGAGAAAAACGAGACGCACCTCTTCGAATCATCAGTTGTATGAAGGCACAGAAGTGCTTAAGGAAAGGATGTGTTGCCTTCCTAGCACACGTGATAGACGAGAAGGCTGTGGAGCCAAAAATCGAAGACATTCCTGTGGTGAAGGAATTCCCTGAAGTTTTTCCCGAAGATCTGCCAGGACTACCTCCGCAACGACAAGTCGAATTCCGTATAGACGTGGTTCCAGGAGCCGCTCCTGTAGCCAAGGAACCCTATCGGCTTGCACCATCCGAAATTCAAGAATTGTCTACACAACTTCAGGAGTTGTTGGACAAAGGATTCATAAGGCTAAGCTTCTCACCCTGGGGAGCTCCAGTATTATTCGTGAAGAAGAAGGATGGAACACTGCGGATGTGTATCGATTACAGGGAACGGAACAAGCTCACTATCAAGAATCGGTACCCGCTACCGAGGATTGATGACTTATTTGATCAACTGCAAGGATCAAGCTACTATTCCAAGATCGACCTTCGATCTGGATACCATCAGCTGAGAATCCAAGAGGAAAGCATACCAAAGACTGCATTCAGAACACGCTATGGGCACTACGAATTTCTTGTGATGCCATTCGGGCTGACGAATGCACCAGCGGTCTTTATGGATCTGATGAACCACGTATGCAAACCATATCTCGATAAATTCGTGATTGTATTTATCGATGATATCCTGATTTACTCGCGAACGAAAGAAGAACATGAGCAACATCTCAGAACCATCTTGGAACTACTGAAGAAAGAGAAGCTTTATGCAAAGTTCTCGAAATGCGAATTCTGGATTCGCGAAGTACAATTTCTTGGTCACGTTGTAAATGAGAAGGGCATTCATGTAGACCCGTCCAAGATCGAAGCAATAAAGAATTGGGAAGCCCCCAAAACCCCAACTGAAGTTCGAAAAATTTTGGGCTTAGCGGGCTATTATCGGCGATTCATCGAGAATTTCTCAAAGATAGCTCAACCGCTAACGACCCTTACTCAAAAAGACAAGAAATACGACTGGGGTTACAAACAGGAAGAAGCCTTCCAGTTACTTAAAAACAAGCTATGCGATGCACCGATACTATCATTACCCGAAGGCACTGAAGACTTCGTGGTATACTGCGACGCCTCACGACAAGGCTTGGGTTGCGTGCTTATGCAACGCCAGAAAGTCATCGCTTATGCTTCAAGACAGCAGAAGGTACATGAAAGAAACTATACCACTCACGACCTGGAGCTAGGCGCAGTGGTATTCGCCTTGAAGATCTGGCGACATTATTTATATGGTACTCGATGTACAATTTTCACAGATCACAAAAGCTTACAACACATATTTGATCAGAAGGAATTGAATATGCGCCAGCGGCGATGGGTCGAACTGCTAAATGATTACGACTGTGAGATCAAGTACCATCCTGGAAAGGCAAACGTGGTAGCAGACGCGCTAAGTCGAAAAGAAAGGGTTAAGACCCTGAGGGTTCGAGCGTTAGAAATGACTATTCGAACGAACCTCACTACACGCATTCGTGATGCACAACAAGAAGCTCTTAAGATGGAAAACCGTAAAGCTGAATACCTCCGGGGTATGTTGAAATACATGGTGCCAAACGAAGAGGGAGCCTTATACTTCAAGAAGCGTATTTGGGTTCCACTCTATGGTGGCATACGAGAAGTCATCCTTGATGAAGCGCATAAATCGAGATACTCGATCCATCCAGGATCGGACAAAATGTATCAAGACCTGAAGGAATATTACTGGTGGCCGAGACTTAAAAGCGATGTTGCTGTTTATGTTGGAAAATGCCTAACATGTGCCAAGGTTAAGGCAGAATATCAGAAACCGTCCGGCCTACTACAACAACCAGTGATACCCATGTGAAAGTGGGTGCAAATCTCGATGGATTTCATAACGAAATTACCCAGGACCCCAAGAGGGCATGATATTATATGGGTGATAGTCGATCGGTTAACGAAGTCTGCGCACTTCCTACCGATCCGAGAAAAAGACAGCACTGGAAAGCTTGCTGAGATATACTTAAGAGAAATTGGGGCACGTCATGGAGTGCCTATCTCAATCATTTCAGACAGAGATGGACGCTTTGTCTCAAGAATCTGGCAATCCTTTTAGGAAGCCTTTGGATCTCAGTTAGATCTAAGCACGGCATTCCATCCACAAACAGACGGCCAGAGCGAACGGACTATACAAACGTTAGAAGATATGCTTCGCGCATGTGTCATGGATCTGGGCGGCAGCTGGGATACTCATCTACCTTTAGTTGAGTTTTCCTACAATAACAGTTATCATACAAGCATAAAGGCCGCGCCGTTCGAAGCTCTGTATGGCCGCAAGTGCCGATCGCCCTTATGTTGGGCAGATGCTGGAGATAAACGTATGGTTGGTCCTGAACTTGTACAAGAGACAACCGACAAGATTGCGCAGATCTGAGAGCGCATTAAGGCGGCTCGAGATCGACAAAAGAGCTACGCTGATCTGAAAAGAAAACCAGTAGAATTCGAGGTGGGAGACAAAGTGTTGTTAAAAGTCTCACCTTGGAAGGGCGTAGTCAGATTTGGAAAGCGTGGAAAGCTGAATCCACGATACATCGGACCATTCAGAATATTGGAAAGAATTGGTACCGTGGCGTACAAGTTGGAATTACCGGAAGAACTTAATGGAGTACATGATACGTTCCATGTATCCAACCTCAAGAAGAGTCCAACACAAGAAAACGTGATCATCCCGGTGGATGAAGTGCATATTGATGACGCCCTCCGATTTACAGAACAACCCGTTGAGGTTACCGACTGGAAAGTCAACAAGACCAGGAGGAGCACTGTTAAACTTGTCAAAGTACGTTGGAGCTCTAAGAACGGACCCGGGTACACATGGGAACGTGAAGACCAGTTCAAAGAAAAGTATCCCCACCTATTCAAGAAGACTCCAGCGAGAGTTAGTTCAGCGTGAATTTCGGGACGAAAATCTTTTAAAGGGGGAGACTGTGACAACTGGCACAAACCGGAAATTTCCGTACACTTTAATCATTATTTAATGACTGCAATTATGTGCTTAAATGTCAGCATTGACTGATTTCATGCTAAACAAGTGAATTCATGCACGTTGTATACTACAAAATATTGCTTTATGCATAAACGAGAGCGTTGCGTCAGTTGTATAATAAACTCACCGGTAAGACACTTTGTGTCAACAGAACAGCAGAAAGCAGTCAGACATTAAAATTGGAACCTAGGTGTAGGTCCAACGACAAGAAATACATTAAAACCCAAGAATACATACAAGGGTTTATATATATACTCTCCGGAAGCAAAAATACGCACTAAAAAGCACCCGAAACGCACTTTAAGTGCAGAATTTTATATAATTCAGCTCTAATCAGCATTTAAACACATGAATATTATGTAGAAATTACGTTTTATTATCCAGAATACTTCCCCAAGTGTTAGGAATTGAAAATGATACAAAAAGGTACTTAAAAGACACTAAAAAGTGTAATAAAGATTGTGTTGTTGATATTGTTGATGATTTAAAAGAAAATAAACACATGTTTTGAAACATGGGAAACCTCCATTTATAGGGGAAACTCTGTCAAAATTTCTATAAATTTTGACACTTAGAAAAATATAAGTTTTTGAGAAACTTATTCCCTAAAAATGTATTAAGGAATATTACCAAGGTTTCCCTATTTTTTTGTGATAAGAAATGATGATTTCTTCAAGAATAAAATGGATATTAAGTATGTATATATTTTTGAGAAAAATATATATATTATTTGATCACCAACTTTTGTGCTAACTGTATACAGTATGTGTTATACGTGCTAGTGTATTAAGACATAAAAATACACTAAATACTTATGAGTAGTATAAACACAAAGATACACATACCACATACAAGATACATAATTCGGGTGCAAAGTGCAAAACACGAGATACTTATATTAAATTTTGAGAAAATAATATAAGTAAGATACTTAGTTAAAAATATAAAATATTTTTAACACAACAATACAAATACAAAAGAGAGTGATTGTACTTGTGCGACACAAGTCTAGTGACTAACGTTAAGAAAACGCGTATAGGTCACGACGTTAATTAAGCAAATCCGATGAAGTTTACGATGCAAGGAACGCAAAGTTGTGAGTTCATGATCCCCCTTTTCTTTTAACTGTTTTTAGTTTATAACTTCGGGGGTGAAATACATGTACAAATATTACTATGTTTACAAATGGTATGATAACAAGAAACACACTTGGTGAGGACGAGAACCAAGTATGATGCGTTTTGAGGAATGATACGAGAAATCGTGTCACGAATAGGGTACCATAAGCACCATTAATCAACAATATACCTAGACCGCAGAACAAAAGGTTAGATCTAACGGGTGCCGGGCATCCACACTCTCTGTGAGGGCGAGTATCGAGTAGTGCTTTTGTGTCTCAGAATATGCCAACTAGAAAAATGCCTAAGGTTTGGTGACTTCCTATGTCGTGTCACATGTTAATGGCCATGCAACCCGTTAACAAATCCTGATACTTACAGGAATACTTTATTTACATAAGATTCATACCATACTAAAACTTGATTTATACTTGAGTACGTGGAGTACTCAAGAAGACTTGATTTATACTTGAGTACGTGGGGTACTCAAGAAAACTTGAATTATACATGAGTACATGGTGTACACATGAAAACTTGATTTATACATGACACAAACTATGTTTTCATACAAAGTATACAAACGTGAAATACAAAAACTGCATGAATTCACACCAACATTATGTTGACGTTTTTCCAAAACTCACATGTATTTCAGGTAACTAGGATGGATGTGCGCGTGATCTTACTCATGCTCGTGGATGTCGCTATGTTTATCATTTAATAAAGTTGTAACTTTTAAAACAATATGCTATCTCGTGTTGTAAACACTTGACTTATGTTTTCAGAAATGTAATGTTTGAAGTTACTTTTGAGCATGTAGTATGTTTACTCTTCGTATGCAATGAGAACCTTTCATGATCACACCTCGTGCTTCCGCCGCAGAAAGGGGTGTGACAGATTGGTATCAGAGCTGCGATTGTAGTGAACCAGGATTCCTTCTCGAGTCTAGTCTACAATCTCTAGGATCCTTTCACGAAAACAACTTTTCAAAGAGTTTTCATTGCATAAAACGTCCCGCGACATCCACTACCTGAAACTGTCTACATGAGTCTAGAAAAGACACTACGAGACTTAGAGTGCACTTGAGTAGCACTTGTCGTTGATTAGAAATTACTTGCAATTATGTGTGATAATTGACATTTACACATGCTAGAAGTAGGATGTCACAAATATATGTGACTTTACCTGAAAGCAATGGCCTACCTGAAGAAAGAGATACGAGGATGAAACGAACTGTGCGGACTGTGCAAGGAGTTACGTAATTATGGATGCATACATGATTATGGAATTCAGTGCACAGAAACCACAGCAAGTCTTGTCACGTGTAGATTCCCTCAGTGCAAGCCTACTAAGTACTCTGCTAGAGTAATAATTGTTTGATGTCACTTATGTGGTATATACCTGTGAATATATATATGCTACTACTGTCTAGTGTGACGATATCAAACAAATGTTTAACCCTGTTGTGTTATGTTCTGTCAGAACATGGCACCCAGGAAAGCTGTGAATGCTCGCAATGATGATCAACCTCCTCATCCCCCACTGCCAAGAACTGCTGAAGAGCTGAACGCTCTACTGGAAGAAAGGATCTTCGCTGCTATCACCCAGTACGAGGCGAACCGTACTCAAGACAGTGAAGGACCAAGCAACGCTAGGCGTAATGGGCATGGAGATTCGTCTGAAGGAAACGCAGCTCAAGGTAACCTTAGGATGATTTGCTAAGCATGGAGAAATTTATGAACGGTCTTTGTTTCATTATTTCTTCGATTGCTCACATGTGAATTGGTTAAATCAATTCCAGGCTGCACTTTCAAGCAGTTCCTCGACTGCAAGCCAATGAACTATGACGGCACAGGAGGTGCAGTAGCGTTTGTACGCTGGACGGAGAAGACAGAAGCTACTATCCGCATGAGCAAGTGTACCGCGGTTCAACAAGTCACCTTTGCTACTGGGTTATTTGTCGATGAAGCTCTGACTTGGTGGAACTTGCAAGCCCAAACTTTGGGTGATGATGCCGCTTATGGCCTAACTTGGGATGAACTGAAGGAAAGAATGAGAGAGAAGTACTGCTCTCGTGCTGAACTCCAAAGGATGGAAACGGAGTTCTGGCACTTGACTATGGAAGGTGCTGACATTAATGGTTATACTCGAAGGTTCCAGGATCTGTCTAGAGTGCTTCCCTACATGGTGACTCCCGAATTCAAGCACGTTGAACGCTACATTTGGGGATTGGCCCCAGAGTTTCGTGGCATGGTAACGTCAGCCAAACCACAAACAATCACCGAGGCTGTAACTCTGGCTGTCAGCCTTACTGAAGATTGTGTTCGTATGAAGAAGTTATCGCTAAACCCCACCGAGAAGACCGAGACGCATGCTGAGTCGTCCGGTGACAAAAAGAGAAAGCATACAAGTTTGAACCAAGCAACTCGCAACAACAAGGGTTTCAGCAAGAAGCGCGACTCTAACCCGCCTCAGGAGACGAAAACCCTTGCAACCAAAGGATACCAAGGCACCATGCCTAAATGCCAAAAATGTAAGCATCATCATGAAGGAGCTTGTCGCATTCCAAGGTGCGACAAATGTGGTAGGTTAGGTCATCAAGCAGAAGACTGTTGGGGAAAAGGAAAGAACCGGAATGGAAATGGTGCTGGTAACAAGAAAGGTAACGGGAAGGGGCGGAACAAAGGATGCTTCAGATGTGGAAGCGATGATCATTTCATGAAGGACTGCCCAGAGGGAAACAATGCTCAGGCTTGAGCATTTATTTGTAATTGGAGCAAAGAACGCACACGAGGACCCTAACGTGGTCACCAGTACGTTTCTCATTAACAATCACTTTGCATCCATATTATTTGACACTGGCGCCGATTATAGCTTCATGTCTGTGGAATTTAAACGCATGCTTGGAATAGAATCTAGTAGATTAGAAATTCCTTATTCCATAGAACTAGCCAATGGTAAACTCATTGAATCGGGCGAAGTTGTTAGAGGCTGCACATTAGAACTTGGTGAACGAAGATTTAACATCGACCTCTTACCTATTCAATTGGGTAGCTTCGATGTAGTAGTCGGAATGGACTGGTTATCCAATAACAAAGCTGAGGTTGTTTGTCACGAGAAAATCATTCGCATCCCTTTGGCGAATGATGAAACTCTCATCGTGCATGGAGAAAAACGAGACGCACCTATTCGAATCATCAGTTGTATGAAGGCACAGAAGTGCTTAAGGAAAGGATGTGTTGCCTTCCTAGCACACGTGATAGACGAGAAGGCTGTGGAGCCAAAAATCGAAGACATTCCTGTGGTGAAGGAATTCCCTAATGTTTTTCCCGAAGATCTGCCAGGACTACCTCCGCAACGACAAGTCGAATTCCGTATAGACTTGGTTCCAGGAGCCGCTCCTGTAGCCAAGGCACCCTATCGGCTTGCACCATCCGAAATGCAAGAATTGTCTACACAACTTCAGGAGTTATTGGACAAAGGATTCATAAGGCTAAGCTTCTCACCCTGGGGAGCTCCAGTATTATTCGTGAAGAAGAAGGATGGAACACTGCGGATGTGTATCGATTACTGGGAACTGAACAAGCTCACTATCAAGAATCGGTACCCGCTACCGAGGATTGATGACTTATTTGATCAACTGCAAGGATCAAGCTACTATTCCAAGATCGACCTTCGATCTGGATACCATCAGCTGAGAATCCAAGAGGAAAGCATACCAAAGACTGCATTCAGAACACGCTATGGGCACTACGAATTTCTTGTGATGCCATTCGGGCTGATGAATGCACCAGCGGTCTTTATGGATCTGATGAACCGCGTATGCAAACCATATCTGGATAAATTCGTGATTGTATTTATCGATGATATCATGATTTACTCGCTAACGAAAGAAGAACATGAGCAACATCTCAGAACCATCTTGGAACTACTGAAGAAAGAGAAGCTTTATGCAAAGTTCTCGAAATGCGAATTCTGGATTCGCGAAGAACAATTTCTTGGTCACGTTGTGAATGAGAAGGGCATTCATGTAGACCCGTCCAAGATCGAAGCAATAAAGAATTGGGAAGCCCCCAAAACCCCAACTGAAGTTCGAAAATTTTTGGGCTTAGAGGGCTATTATCGGCGATTCATCGAGAATTTCTCAAAGATAGCTCAACCGCTAACGACCCTTACTCAAAAAGACAAGAAATACGACTGGGGTTACAAACAGGAAGAAGCCTTCCAGTTACTTAAAAACAAGCTATGCGATACACCGATACTATCATTACCCGAAGGCACTGAAGACTCCGTGGTATACTACGACGCCTCATGACAAGGCTTGGGTTGCGTGCTTATGCAACGCCAGAAAGTCATCGCTTATGCTTCAAGACAGCTGAAGGTACATGAAAGAAACTATACCACTCACGACCTGGAGCTAGGCGTAGTGGTATTCGCCTTGAAGATCTGGCGACATTATTTATATGGTACTCGATGTACAATTTTCACAGATCACAAAAGCTTACAACACATATTTGATCAGAAGGAATTGAATATGCGCCAGCGGCGATGGGTCGAACTGCTAAATGATTACGACTGTGAGATCAAGTACCATCCTGGAAAGGCAAACGTGGTAGCAGACGCGCTAAGTCGAAAAGAAAGGGTTAAGACCCTGAGGGTTCGAGCGTTAGAAATGACTATTCGAACGAACCTCACTACACGCATTCGTGATGCACAACAAGAAGCCCTTAAGATGGAAAACCGTAAAGCTGAATACCTCCGGGGTATGTTGAAATACATGGTGCCAAACGAAGAGGGAGCCTTATACTTCAAGAAGCGTATTTGGGTTCCACTCTATGGTGGCATACGAGAAGTCATCCTTGATGAAGCGCATAAATCGAGATACTCGATCCATCCAGGATCGGACAAAATGTATCAAGACCTAAAGGAATATTACTGGTGGCCGAGACTTAAAAGCGATGTTGTTGTTTATGTTGGAAAATGCCTGACATGTGCCAAGGTTAAGGCAGAATATCAGAAACCGTCCGGCCTACTACAACAACCAGAGATTCCCATGTGAAAGTGGGAGCAAATCTCGATGGATTTCATAACGAAATTACCCAGGACCCCAAGAGGGCATGATATTATATGGGTGATAGTCGATCGGTTAACGAAGTCTGCGCACTTCCTACCGATCCGAGAAAAAGACAGCACTGGAAAGCTTGGTGAGATATACTTAAGAGAAATTGGGGCACGTCATGGAGTGCCTATCTCACTCATTTCAGACAGAGATGGACGCTTTGTCTCAAGAATCTGGCAATCCTTTCAGGAAGCCTTTGGATCTCAGTTAGATCTAAGCACGGCATTCCATCCACAAACAGACGGCCAGAGCGAACGGACTATACAAACGTTAGAAGATATGCTTCGCGCATGTGTCATGGATCTGGGCGGCAGCTGGGATACTCATCTACCTTTAGTTGAGTTTTCCTACAATAACAGTTATCATACAAGCATAAAGGCCGCGCCGTTCGAAGCTCTGTATGGCCGCAAGTGCCGATCGCCCTTATGTTGGGCAGCTGCTGGAGATAAACGTATGGTTGGTCCTGAACTTGTACAAGAGACAACCGACAAGATTGCACAGATCTGAGAGCGCATTAAGGCGACTCGAGATCGACAAAAGAGCTACGCTGATATGAAAAGAAAACCAGTAGAATTCGAGGTGGGAGACAAAGTGTTGTTAAAAGTCTCACCTTGGAAGGGCGTAGTCAGATTTGGAAAGCGTGGAAAGCTGAATCCACGATACATCGGACTATTCAGAATATTGGAAAGAATTGGTACCGTGGCGTACAAGTTGGAATTACCGGAAGAACTTAATGGAGTACATGATACGTTCCATGTATCCAACCTCCAGAAGAGTCCAACACAAGAAAACGTGATCATCCCGGTGGATGAAGTGCATATTGATGACGCCCTCCGATTTACAGAACAACCCGTTGAGGTTACCGACTGGAAAGTCAACAAGACCAGGAGGAGCACTGTTAAACTTGTCAAAGTACGTTGGAGCTCTAAGCACGGACCCGAGTACACATGGGAACGTGAAGACCAGTTCAAAGAAAAGTATCCGCACCTATTCAAGAAGACTCCAGCGAGAGTTAGTTCAGCCTGAATTTAGGGACGAAATTCTTTTAACGGTGGGAGACTGTGACAACTGGCACAAACCGGAAATTTCCGTACACTTTAATCATTATTTAATGACTGCAATTATGTGCTTAAATGTCAGCATTGACTGATTTCATGCTAAACAAGTGAATTCATGCACGTTGTATACTACAAAATATTGCTTTATGCATAAACGAGAGCGTTGCGTCAGTTGTATAATAAA
>JARYGA010059828.1:0-87156 GCA_030545235.1 Helianthus tuberosus
CTAATTACGACAAAACTGCGAAACGAACGTTGGTGACCGCCCGGATAATATTTAAATCCCAAAAATATTCTGTTATGGTTAAAATTTTATTTTTAATCAGGTTCGTGCTGAAAAATAAATTAAAACGCTTAAAAACGTTATTTTTTTCCAAATTTAAGCGCGTACCGAGTGTTACTGCGCAACACAGTGCTTATACAGCAAAACGCAGACAACACAGCCAGTCTCGGCAACTGAAATTTATTTCAGTAATATTTTGGCGAGTTTATTTTTATAGAATAATAAAAATAATTTAGAACGCCATAAACCGGGATTTAAACGCTAGATAAAATACCCGGTATCCAGTTAAATACCTTACCTGTTTTTATCTAATTTACCAAACAAACTTACACTTTAACCCCCCCCCCCCTTCAAATTTACGGTCACATTATGTGTGGCCCCCACCAAAAGTTTTGCTAGATCTCTCAATATCTTATTTGATCCTTACTTGACACTTGTTGTTGCATGCTTCACTCCATATCTCTTTATATCTACCAAATTTCTACATAAATCTTCCAAGATCATTCTTCACTCAACAAGATCACTCAACCCCTTCTCCTCTCTCCTCCCATAACCGTAACAATCACCACCACCTTCATTCCCAACCTTTCAACTTTGTTCTTCAAGATCCAACCCATTTCAAGCTAAATTCAAGTTGGTGTGAAGATCCAAAGGTGTTTCCAAGGTGCTTTCAAGTGATTTCAAGCTCCATATCATCAAAATCTCATCCAACAACTTACTTGAATCTTGAAGGTATAAAGTTTATGTTTAAATCATACTCTTGATTCTTGGTTGCTCTTGATGATTTGAAGTTTCTCTTGAATCTTGGAATTTTTCACAAACTTGAAATCTAAAAGAAATGGGTCTTGATACAAATAAAAATGGTGATGTTTATGTGTGTATATAACCGTATACATATATATATGTGTGTATGAGCTTCGAGTTTGATTTCTTGATAAATACTTGTTTAAGTTGTCGCTTGTTCTTGAATGATAGTTGAAATGCAAGTGTTGGATGATTTGTGTGTGATATGATAAATGTTCAAATACATCAGCAAATAAACATGAACAAATTACATATTTGATGCATTTAGATTCATATAAAATGATGATGATATGATAGAGTGCTTTAGACACTTGTACATGAGAATACATGTTGATTTAAAGCTCAAGAAGTGATAAAAAGATGGTGTATGACAAAAATGTTTTAGAACAGATTATAAACACTAAAAATAACATTATTTGATATATTATAATGGCATGAAACTTTGACATAGGTTTGATAGCTTTGCATGTTGTACATATAGCTTAAAAAGTGGTAAAATATGTGAAATTTGCATGATTTATGTGCTTTATGTGAGACCTGAACTATCATGAGTATAACCACTATTTTATTCAGTAACTAACATGGGTTATGTTAAAATATCAAGTCATTTCTATTTGGGATGGTTAGGGTAACGTTTGATGCAAAACTATACGGTAAAACGGTTAAAAATCGGCTTTTCGGAGGATTTTTATAAAACTGTTTTAGATCAGTAAGTAAGCTGATATTTTTGATGTAAAAATAATTATTTTAACTTATATTAAGTTTACTTGGTGTTTGGTTAGTCATACGTGACTTCCGGCACCCAAAAATGTTACCGGATCGCTAAAATAAGTGTTTTTCGGCATACACTATAATGGGTTGTTCATGGGTAAATTTTATGTGTTACAATGTGCTATGTGTTTTACAATATATGTATGATGATGTGTTAATGTTAACAATATTATGTGTTTTACGATATTAAATTCATGTCACGTTTGAGTATATATATTACGACGCGCAAATCGTAGATATATTACTTATAACATGATGAGGGTCACCTATAAAATCGTTCAAGTCGCAAAGTTTTTAATATATATATGAACCCATATATATAAATACACCAAAATAATCAAGAATAATAACTTTTCGAGAAATCTCAAAGTTATGTGAAAATTCTAAGTATCGGAGAAACTTATGTATTTTTGTGGGTTTTTTATTATTAATTCATTCTTATTTAATTTAGGACAAATAAACAATTTGAGGGATTGTGTTTACATATAAAAACGCACCCAAAGGTGAGTACATAGATCCCCTCTTTTACTGTTTTCGATTGTTTTGGGGTGATTCATATGTATCAAGACGATTTCGATATTTTACGATAATTTCAAAAACGATTATGATGGTTTATACTAAATTAATAACGATTTCGACAATGTGAACGAACTTGTTGGTTGTAGTTACATAACGAATGACATTCATTAATGTTGGCCGAACCGACCAGTATTAGGTTATGGTACCACAGGATCCGACAAATCCCGTTACCAGACTGCACCCATGGTTATGTGTGGGTTATGTGGGTAACGACTGAACCTGTTGATTGTTAACTTACCCTTTGGTGGTTTGTTAATACGAGTTGAACGATGAACGAGTTACGAAGGTTTGAATGTTATAAGCGAGACGACCAAAAGTAGTTTTCACAATTAAAACGAGAACGATATTAAACGATTGAACGATTTTGAACGATTGAACGAGAACAATTTGAAACGATGTCAGACAAACAAAGTTTACTAAACGATATAAACCATACGAGTTTTATTACGAGAACGATTTATGATTTGGTTACTTAAACAAATGTTTTGAGTTAAGATTCATGGCATCAAGGTTTATAAACTATAACCAATCTGTTTGACTTAGTTATTCATTTTACAATACAAATGGCTTACAAAACAAGGTTTTCTAATATCGATTAACGAGGTTGTACGAGTTATTTAAACAAATAAACGAGCCATGAATCTGACACTCACACAAAACCTATGTGCTCGCCAACATTTCTTTGCTGACTTTGTTTTTACATATGTTTCAGATGATGTCGCTTAATGTTGATTGCTAGGATGCATTAGTCACATAGGATTTGGATGAGACCTTAGTGACATGATACTCGATAAATAACTTGTTTGTTTCATGCTAAAACAATGTAAATTACTTATTGAATAAATAAAACGAAACTCTTTTGTATCCATGGTTGTGAAACGATAATTCTGTTACAACACTCCCCGACGTTTCCGCCACGATTTGTTGTTTTACGTGGTCGGGGTGTGACACTTACCCTGTACGGGTTTGGCACGCTAAGTCGAGTTGGTTATTCAAGAGTCGTCGATTCGTAATGATTTTTATGATATTCCCCTCCAGGGATGGGATATGGTATCGGGGGTTTCGTGGTTGGCTACGCTCAGACTTGTTGTCATTGATTGACAACCTTTTAATTCATCCATCAAGGTACGACAGTTTGTTGTAAGGGCAATTCACCTAGTTCAGCGCAACCCATCCAATTCAATAGGTTAAAACATCTGTGGCACACTGATTTCGTCGGTCGGCTGTTCATTTGCCTTGGATCCCACCGCTAGTACACCTACAATAACTTACCTGACTGAATTACAACAATTATTATATCAGTTTGCACAGGTTTTTCAACCTCCTCAAGGGTTACCAACCGAAAGATCCCAAGACCACCACATTACCTTGACACCAGGTTGCTCCCCTATTTCCTTTCGAACCTTTCGGTACCCACATTTTAAAAAACAGGAGATTGAATGCTTAGTCCAGGATATGTTATCTCAAGGAATCATCCGTCCCAACACTAGTCCCTTTTCGGCTCCAGTTTTATTAGTGAAAAAGAAATATGGTGCTTAGCGATTTTGTGTTGACTACCGAGCTCCCAACACTATTACACTTCGGGATCGCTTCCCAATTCCTACCATTTATGAGTTATTCAATGAACTTTATGCCACTCGATTATTCGCAGAACTTAATTTGATCGCGGGATACCATCAAAGTCATATTACAGGTGACAATGTCTTAAAAACCACTTTCGCACACATGACGGGCATTATGAGTTTTTGATCTTGCCCTTTGGGCTTTCTAATGCCTCGTCAACATTTCAAAGGTTGATGAATGATATTTTCTGACCCTATCTTCGAAAATTTATCCTTGTTCCCGAAGGCTCTCCATTGTGTCAACAATTATTACACGAATTTCATTTGACTTTAGTTGGTGGTCACTCGGGAGTCACCTATGCATATCAACGAGTGGTTGTGAATTTTTATTGGTAGAACCTCCTTGCTAATGTTAAAAAAATTGTTCCTCACTGTCAGCTATGTCAACAAACAAAATCCTTTTTTTACGGCCGGCAGGGCTTCTTTAACCTCTGCCTATACCAAATTCGGTATTTGAGAATGTGGCTATGGACTTTATTACTTGTCTTCCCTTATCACAAGGTAAAACCGTCATCATGGTAGTGGTGGATCGGTTGTCCAAATATGGTCATTTTATAGGACTTCCTACAATGTTTACAAGTGAAACTGTGGCTCAGGTCTTTGTAGCTGAAATTATTCATCTTCATGGGGTTCCGCTTACTATTGTGTCCGACCGTGATGCTCGATTCATGACAACTTTCTGTAAGGACCACTTATAGGGACTAGCCTCTCGTTTCGTACCGCATACAACGCTCAATCCGATGGGGAAACCGAGGCGCTTACAAAAGTTTAGAAATGTACTTGGGGTGCTTTGTTGTGGATACTCCTAAGGATTGGATGAGGTTTTTGCCATAGGTTGAACACTAGTACAACACTTCTTTTCACATGGTTGTTAATATGAATCAATTCAAGGTTCTCTATGGTCGCAAGCCTCCCTCTATTGTACATTATGTACGCGATTCTACTGGTCATACCACGATTCTACTAGTCATACGGTTCTGAACTCCCTATTACTAGAGCAAGATACCATGTTGCAGCTACTTAAACAACACCTGTCTAAAGCCTAGACCACTATGAAACGCTCTGCTGACAAACACCGTCGCCCCCTCACATTTCAGATTGGTGATTGGGTTTATGTGAAACTTCAATCGTACAGCCAAGGGTCCATTCGCCTCCGTCGACACCATAAGCTAAGCCGTCGATACTTCTAACCTTATCGGGTGCTGGCCCAAATTGGACCCATGGCCTATAAATTGGACCTTCCAGACACAGCTAAGAGCCAGAATGTCTTTTATGTCTCATTACTCCGCAAGTGTTTAGGTAAACTAGATCATTAAATCAATCCCCTACATCTTGTGTACTCTACTACCACTTTCGTTCTACAACCTCAATAGGTCTTGGCACAACGAACTATTCACAAGGCTGGCCACTTGATTCCGCAATCCTTGATTCATTGGGAAAGCCTTTCTGCTGAAGCTGCTACTTGGGAGACAACGCCATTCTTTGATCCCAGTTTCCGGGTCTACACCATGAGGGCAAGGTGGAGCTTAATGGGGGCGGTAATGTAATGAATCCAGACCCGGGGTCAATTAATTCGGGTCATATACAACAAAGGAGGAGCACCCAAGTCCGAAAAGTACCTGATATATTTTGGGAATTCGTTAAAATGACCACGCCAGCTAAGGAACGCACTGTAGACGATCTCCAATGGGTCCTTGGAGATTATGTCCTTGGATGCCTTTAAAGACCCTTACCATTGGAGTTCATCCATCATAAAGAGCACTTAGTTGATATACCCTTGGACAAGGGCATGACTTTGTCTCGGTTCATGCGATGAGGTGGGCCTAAAGTAAAAAAAAAAATTATTATTTTAATATTGTATGTATTTGGTAGGTGATGAGGTGCAAATTAAGAAATCTAAGGATATTGTAGGGATGGAAAAAAAATTGAAGTTTGTAAGGATTCGTAAGGATATTATGTGGCAGATGACATGACAACTAAAAACACCCAAGGACGCATATAGCATTGGAGATGGTGTTATAGAGAGCATGACTAGTGTGAGTTACTTAGGGTATACGGTGTGGTAGTCGGCAAAGGGTGGCAAACGGGTTTGCCAATCGGCAAACACCGCCGCCGACCCGATGCCGACCCGGCAAGGCAACACGATCGGGGACAGCATGCCGATTCGGGGAAGAAGACGATTGAGAGAGAGAGGGTATTGTGGGTGGGGGTCCATTCCTATCTCAACCAATCACACCTTTTTCCTTTTAAAAAAAAAATAGTTTACCACTTCACCAAGTGTCTAAACCATTACCAACACTTTTCACCAAAGTTTAAACACTTTTGATTGATTGACATGGCGCGCTCTGATTGGTCAGTTTTTTGGTTTGCCACTCCAAAGTGTTTAACCACTCCCTACACCCTTATGCATAATTGTTATGAGTTTTCTCTCTCCTCCCAATCCTGAAATTCTTTCAGTACTCTCATCTCTATCTTATGTAATTTCTTTCTTATGTAATGAAATCTGAGCCTACTTTCCATTAATTGGGTGTTCACTTAATTCCAGTTCATTTCAAATTCAACCCCACTCTAGATACCACAGTGTTGGTACAAGGTCTCAAAACGTAGAACAAGAATAAAGAATAATTAAGAAGATAGCAGATGACTCAAAGGTTCTCTAATTAAACGAAAGTAGAATTGCATACATCATCCGAAGATAACAAACACCTAAGTATGGTAAAACTAGCAACTAGAACATAAGATTCTCAATAAGTAAACAAACTAGCTTAAGTGACTTTATTCAAAATACTTTGCGATAAACTTGTTAAGTCCCATGTGCATATCACGTACATGTGACTTCTTCAACCTTGATTCTCCCATGTGCATGCAAATGAGTTTAATTCCTTCATCAATAATAGAAATAATCTAAACTACCACAAGATGCTTGTGGCAATTGAGATAATTGATCACAAGTTCATTCACCATGTCGGGGAATTGCTCGGGAAGAAAATGAGATCCGTGAGGAACGTATATAGTCTCTTGGTTGGGCACATATTTCTTCACCTCTCCACTCTTTATGTATTCACCCATTCCTGGAATTTTCAACAAATACTCTGCCTCACCGATGATCACAGTTGTTGGAACTTCGACTTTAGGATTTTGTACTTCTGACCCAACTGTGTTCAGTGTCCTACAAAGATTTTGTCATATAAATAGAGATAAATATAAAATGTTTGAAAATGTGATAGGTTTGACAGTAGAGTCAAAATACACACCTATAGGGAACTTGGAGTGCAGTTCGAAATCCAGACTTTTCGAATGCAGCCGCATAGGTTTCAATATCCTCCTCAGTGAACCAAGAGGGTAAAGGAGTCGAAGGTTTAACCAAATCCATTATCTCTTGGTTTTCATGGGCTATCTGCAATTCACTTTGAGAAAACAAAATGTAGATGTTTCTCACCACAGTTTTAACATCAAAGCGACCAAAATCAGCTTCGGCTCTTCCAGGTTCCTAATCAAAGTTTCAAATAATATAAATACCATGTTAACTTTTAGAGTTTAGGGTTTAGGGTTCATAGATTATACAGACTTGCCATCTTCGAGGGTAGAAGCCATCCGGGAGGACAAATTGCTCGGTGAAGGCACCTGGGGGCATAAATGGCAAACCGAGTGTAATAATCCCAGCTACTTTCTCTGGGTATTGAAGGGCCAATGGGTAGGCAACAATTGCTCCAAAATCTTTGCCAATCACAAATACCTGAGAATTACATGTTCAAAACAGGAAACTGAAAATGTGTATATGTTCAGTTATGAAAAGCATACCTTAGAGATGGCAAGAGAATCAAGGATAGAGGCAGTATCATTGACAAGATCAGTGAAGGAGGCCTTCTCGGGCTCTGCAGGTGAATCCGACAGACCGTATCCTCTGAAATCGGGTGCAATTGCTCTAAAACCAGCCTTCGCCACGGCAATCATCTGGTGGCCCCAAGTGAACCATATCTCCGGGAATCCATGAAGGAAAATAACTGCTGGAGACGACTTCGAACCGATCTCAGCTACATGAAGCTTTAGCCCGTTCACTTGTATGAATTTGTGTGCAATTTGATCCATCGCCATATAATGTGTATATATGTGTAATGTGTTTGTGTTCTAAGCTGATGCATGCATTTTATAGGCATTCAAGTGTACACAAAAAACATTGCTCTTGATGATTCAACTATTAGGACGGCTGTTAAAATAATATTGAATGATTTGATTCGAGACAATACTATAGTTACAAAAAAAAGAATTATAATTTAGCCATGACAATATACTATTCTTAGTAAAAACAACTTAATAATTAAGTTTTTAAAGTTTAAAAGCCTTAAAATTAGGGCTGTCCAAACTGCTCGACGATCGCTCGAAAAATGCTCGTTCGATTTCCGCTCAGTTTGTAAATGAGCCGATCGGATCGGTTCGATTCAAATTCAATCCGAGCATGAGCATAGCTCCGCTCGCTCGTCGATCGCTCGGTTTCGATCGAATTATTTTTATTAATAATTAATATATATATTTATATTATAGATTTTATAGATTAAAAACTCAAAAAATATAATAGCCCAAAAAAAATTAAAAGCCCAAATCACATTCAACCCAACCCAACTTAATATTTAATACGTAAATCTAAGTATCTAACCCTAAATCCTATTCAAAAGAGTATTCAGTATTCACTCACAATTCAGTCGCCGCTCCTGTGTTTCGCTCTCTAGTCTCCGACACAAACTGAGCGGTCTTCAATCTGCAATTGTTCGTCGGACGGTCTTCAATCTCCGGTCTTCAGTTTGCAACAGTTCGTCGGACGGTCTTAAATCGTTTGGTATGTTAAATCGTTCAGTCGTATAACTTCAGTCTAATCGTCTGTTATGTTTCTGTTTGTTATGTTAAGCAGATTGTTTCTGTATGTTTAGCAGATTATTTCTGTTTATATGTTAAATCGTTTCTATTTGGTAACCAGTTGGTTTCTGTTATGTTTCGTTTCTATTCGCACTTTATTTTGTGTTGCTTTTGTATTCGCACTTTAAGTTAGAATTTGTTTTTGTTGAACGAAGCCTTATTATTCAATCGAGCGAAAACGATCCGCTTGCTTTTTTTTAGGATTTGATAAAAACCGAGCGAAACCGAGCCGATCGATTCAAAACCGAGCTGATCGATTCAAATTCAATCCGAGCATGAGCATCACTTTTGCGATCGGTTTTACAAATTTGATCCGCTCGGATCGGATCGGTTGTAATTCAATCCGAGCATGAGCAGACCCTCGATCGGATCGGATCGGATCGTGAACACCCCTACTTAAAATATATGTAATTAACTTGGTTTCTGGTAGATTTGAGAAGAATATGGTTGTAGGTTAGCAAGTGTACTTTATAGGCACTGAGTAATAAAAATATAAATAATAATTTTTTTAAGTTAATGAAAAGTTGAAAATGATACAACTAGGATAACAAATGAAAAGAAACAAATATAATAAAATACAATAACTAACATCTACTCCTGTATCTCTATACATATAAATATAAACTAGCTTTCGACCCGCACGATGCGGCGGCAAAGGCAATTTATAATAGGATTCTCGTTTACCTTTAGTTTATAGTCGTTTGGTGATATATTGCAGGGGTGATCACGGTTTGGTTTCAAATCGTAAAACCACCAAAACAGGTCTTCAGTTTGGTTTCGCGGTGTCGGTTTCAAAATCTTCAAAACGTAGCGACTGGTTTGATTTTCGGTTGTATACCAAAACATGCCGTATAAAATCAGACCAGAGTGTTTATATACAGCAAAAGTATAATCAGCTCAAAGTTAGCCAGAATTAATGCAGCTTCATTCAAACTAATTCTGATGTGGGCTTCAAGATAAAAATAAGAATGAAACTATAATGTATGTTTTTATCATAAAAGACCATATAAATTCTAAAACTCTTACAAAGCCTAAAATATCTTTATAAATACAAAGTTTAGTTTAGATGTAAAACTCGTACATTCAAAACCTCACAGAAACAAACAAACACATAATCAGATAAGAATGTTGACCCATCACTTGTTGTAGAGTCTCGTCCACTTGAATGCCTTTTGTCCCCATCCACCTGAGAAAATGAATATTAGCTTATTAGAGGTGAACTATCATCGCATCCTACATAGCTTGCAAATGATATCTTATCCTACTTAGTATATTCGGTGTGTCCTCCCGAATACCCATTTTGACCCCGACCCAACCCGACACGACACGACACGACACAACACAACACAACACAACACAACACAACACCACACGACCCAACCTAGCCATATTGTCATCTCAAGCTGAAGTTGTAATGATGGAGCAAATACATACCTTTCGAGTCATCAGGTGCCAGCAATGAAATTCCTATGAATATTGTCATCTCTAGCACTTATCCAGAGTGGCTTCCATGTCGCAATTTGCATATAGCCCCAAACACCCTTTAACTCAGCTTTTCTTGCAAGGCGCGCATAATATACTTTCTTGATCTTTAGAGTACAAGTACCAGGGATCAGAGTACGTAGACCAATGGGATCATAAAAATCGACCATAACAACACCGTAACTTTCTTCAGGAGCAACTTTCAATGGATATTGGCTTTGTCCACCAGACACTTACTCTTTGCCGCCGCTGATTTGACAACAGCGAGCTGCTGTATTTCTATTTGTTTCTCACAAGCGTGATACCACCCATGACCTAACATTAGAAGCATAAGTTAATTAAGGTTTTTTTTTTGGAAACTTTAACGTATATAGGGATGTAACACAAGCTTTTAGTGATGTGTTTTCTGAGTTTACTAATTATCTTTTTTGCTTTATTACATAGAAATGGTCATTACTTAGTTTGATCCAAACAATCAATTAAATCCCTGAGTCCATAAACTCTTAATTTCAATTCACAAAGCCACATTATTACTGAAACAATATACATTTTGGAAGCGTATTTGACACAACAATTATGAATAAGAAATTAAAAATAGCTTGGACAAAAAGTGTAAGGGTCAAACGGGCCCGACTTGTTTTGACACATTACCCAAACAAAAATAAGTATTTTTACCAACTACAAAAGCATGTACATATAGGAGGATAATTTACCGCTCATGAAAAGCCTGTAGATTTGCGCACACTTTTGTATCATCATAGAGCCCAAATGCCATCAACGGATTTTAGACAAGCTTCCCATCTGTATAAATATATGAAGACAAATCATAAGAATGTGAACACAAATATAGCCAACCAGAAAAAGACGCTAAAACTGCCAAAGCTGTAAAAGGACATACTAAGTGAAACGCTGGTTATAGAGGCCTTACCATTCGCCTGGCGTGTGAATCCAAAATTAGTGTTTTTTTTTTGTTAAATGTGATGTAAACCCCACGAAAAATTACTCATTACCTCATTGAACTTGAGGCTGCAAAAAAAAAAAAAAAAAAAAAAAAAAAACCACGCTTATATCCTAAATCAAAAGATTCGCATTCTTGTTTGATCCAACTGAAAAGATTTTTGTATAAATACTATGTTAAAGTTCTACAAGAAACAATGTATGTAAGCTCTGTAATCACCCATTACATATAATCTAGCAATTTATTAAACAATACAAATATACTCACCATAACCACCATTGACAACTGTTGTATCATCAGCAAATGTTCCAGATTCTAAAATTTCTGATCCGCTTTCAAGTATACGTTCCTAGGACCCGTTTCACCCAAATTTATAGACATCAACTTGTTTCCTCCTTTTGAACAAGAAACAACTGAATCATTGAGCAAATCCAACACCTCTGATCCCAAAACAACCCTTTATCATCAACATTTAGGGTTTCATTCATACCCACTTCAAGATTTCCATTAGATTTATCAACACATCCCTCAATATCAGATTCACCTGCTTTTTTTAAACCAAAAGTTGATTTATCAAAGCTCAATGAAAGTAGGCAAAGAATCGTTGATTGATATTTCACCATCTAAAATAATATATAGAGATACAATATGCCTATCTAAATATGACAACAATATTTGCTATAAATGTGTACATCTATCACATAATTATCGGAAGTCTAATACTCAATAATAACCTCATTTTATTAGAACCATCTTGATTACTGAGGACTGAATCAATTTTGGGTTTTACCCCTTTCAAAAGTTTCAGTTTTGTGTTTTACACAACATCAACTCTTCTCTAACTCAAAAACAAATCTCAGTTGTTACATTGCATGATCATCTAAAGCTAAATAGTAATAAACTGAAGATAAAACCCTAGGATTATTTTATCAAGCACTTACAAAACCCCCGAAATCCAAATGTAGCCCACTGGAAACTGGGTGAGGTGAAATAAAAACAGCTGACAATTGATTCTTCATTTGAAACTTGTATAGCAGCAACAAGACTCCTAATCACTCTGTATATTTAAGAGAAAAACATGTAATTAGCCATTGTGATCAATTTTAGAACAAACCTATGTACTAAAGTTATAATAAATTTAATGGCAATAAGGGCAGAATTACCTACTCTTTCTCAAGTTCTTGTAGCTGCACATGAACTGATTTTTCTTCACAGATTTCCTCTGAGTTTTGCCTTTAGGCTCTCTATGTTTGGATCAGACTGCAGATATAGCACATTATGCAGCCAAAATCAAGAACTTATAGTTAATATTTTTATAACCATATATAACTCATTGAATGGATTCACTTCTCTACTTTTTAAAAAGCAAATAAAAAAATTTCAAATAGCCAATTGTGCAACACATTGATTATCATGTGAATATCAAATCACTGAATGCAATGAAACAATTACAGAATATACATTCATCAGGGGCCATGACCCTTTCATCATAACTTCTGTAAGCAGTAGATTGACCATCAGAAACGACTCCTCTTCTCTACATACAGGTCCCTGACCATTTTTACAACTTTCGCACTTAATCTAAACAAATATGTGAAAATAAAATTCAGCAATAAACACCATTGATGAATAAAAATGTGAGATATAAGAAAAAACGTCTTTGAATATAACAGAATCAACACTCAACAATTAAAAACAAGAATATTTCTAATAGAACCATCATGGAGCCTCATAGAAAAACAAACTATATCTCATTAGTAAAGATGAAACCCTAGATCTCAAAAAATCATATGAAGTTACCAGAAACATACCAGTAATTCAAGAATTATGATATCCTTCATCAAGAGCTTTGCAAGTGCGTCAAAACTTGCACCCTGAAATAAAAAAAAAAAAATTTAATCCATTCAAAATGAAACAAACGACAAATAAAGATGGGCATATGAAGTTAACAGACCTAAACGGAGATCTGGATCATCATAGCCTTCAACATAGAAGAAATCACATCTCAGGTGAACCTAATGCCATAATCATCTACTGAACAACGGAAAAAAATCAAAAAACTCATAAACAGATCAGAATATTTGTAAAAAAAAATATAGGGTTTACAACCATGAGTTCAGAAGAATTACGGTAGCCATCAACATAATCCAAATCCAGAATCAAGTAGACCATAGAAATCATACCTGAATAGGCTTAGAGCATTAGAGGTCCAGCAAACCTTCTAAACAATTATTAAAAAAAACCCTAACTAAAATCAGAAACTGTACCTGTAGCAAGACGTTGGACTCGAATTAGAGCTTCATTCGAGCCAATAAGCAAAAGAACACTAATAACCTTACCCTTGAAACTCCGAACAAAACCCAGTTCGTCACTGCCCTTCATCCTTCTTTCGATTATGAGAAACCAATACCTCTCAGCCTCTTGTTCGTTTGATTGTAGCCCCCTAACAGTGATTTAAGGACTAAAATCTTTCAAGATTTGACTAATCTTGCGTTTTAGGGTTTCTGTGAGAGAAGATGAGAGAATACTGAGACAAACTCAAAAAGTTGATAGTGAGAGTAATGAGTTTCTTGGGATGAGTAAAGGGAATTCAAAAAGGGGTGCTTATTCCCACATACCCAATATCTTATTTTCACATCCCCTATTGTATACGGGCCGTATACAATTATACGGCTCGTATAGAATGTTTTTGAATAGGAAAATGCGCAGAGAATGTTTTTTTTGGTTTTATTATATACGGCCCGTATACAGTTATACGAGTCGTATACATGTGTATACGATTTGTAAAACGTATACGGCTCAATTGATTTATTTTTGTGGGTTTTTGATGTTAGGACATGTATACGGGCCGTATAACTATATACGGGCCGTATATATTGGCTTTTTTTCAAGTATCACATTTTATTCCCGTAAAAACACAATCATTCTAGGGTTTCTAAAACTCTTCATCACCTTTAACAATGTCGATAAACGTTGATCGGAACATGCCGCTTAAATCGGAGCACAGGTAGAGTAACGTTACCGATCAGTCCGTTGATGAAAACCTTAGCGATCGCAGAGATCTTCGTGTTGGTTATTTATCGATTCCGAGTAACTTTTCATTTTCCTTCAATTTCTAAAACATTCTCTGTTACATGAAGACGTGTCAGGTTCTTCTACTAGTGGTATTTTACTGAAGTATTGAAGATTGAGGCGGGCATTGTTTAAATCTGAATATAACTAGATGTTAAGTGTATCAGCGTTGTTTATCACCCTGTGTGAGCATTGGAAACCCGACAAACAGTCTTGACAACTGTGACATTTTATCTATCTATGTGTGTCACATCCATCCTGTTATTGCAATCGATATGATTAATTTTTTCAGATTTTTTTCTAATTAGTGTTGTTAACTACCAAAAGAATGCATACACAAATAGTTCTAGTAGACGAAGCAAAGAGACCGTTGTGTATCTGAATCAGGTTCTCAAACAAACACTACCAAAGATGGGTTGGTGAAAAATACCGGAGCTGTTATCTCGGTTGTTCAGTACTCTCCTATATCAACTTGAACGGTTGATGGTTACAAGGATCGTTCTAATAGATTAAAGAGAATAAACCATTTTTTACCAATTTTCACTCCAGTAGTTGAAACTTGAGCGCAGGAATCAATTCAAAACCCTCACCCTCAAAAATCAACCAGAAACCAAAGGAAAAAAGGGCTGATAATGGCTGATGGTTCTTCGTTGAGGAAACCAAACGTAGACGGAGATGATAGGCCTGGTAACCGGAAGAGAAATCAATTGTATTTTTTTAGTTGCTTCTCTTGTTAAGTTTCTGAACCAACCGAAATCCACAAATTCCAACAGTTTCTTCATAGATTCCGTCCGGTTTCCAAACTCTTTCACACAAAGTTAATATTCACTGTGGTGGATGCAAGCATAAAGTTAGAAAAAATACTCAATTGTGAGTGGGAATATGGCTATGAAGAATAGTATGGATCAACAAATTGTGAGTGGGAATATGGCTATGAAGAATAGTATGGATAAACAATCACCGTATACGGGTTTTTCTGCTAGTTATTCGGAATGTTTCGAATCATCACAGAAGACGTGTCGGGTTCTACTGCTAGTAGTATGAGTCTGAGTCCATTGTGGTTCGTGAATGTTTCGAATCATCACGACAAGGATCGTTCTGATAGATTAAAGAGAATAACCCTTTTTTTACCATTTTTTACCCATAGTATACGAGCCGTATAATAATATACGGCCCGTATACAACCATCGTATACATTGTATACGATCGGTAAAAATATTTTTTACCAATGGTATACGGCCGTATAAACCATATACGACTCGTATATATATGGTAAAAAATGGTAAAAACCTCTTTAATCTATTAGAACGATCCAATAAATGAAGAAACCAAACGTAGACGGAGATGATAGGCCTGGTAACCGCAAGAGAAATCAATTGTCTCAAACACTACTAAACATCTGCTTTCTGAATCTGACAAACACATTGGTATTTTCTCAAAATGTGCAAACTTGAAGAATCTCACATTAAAGGAGTTTGCAACAACGGGATCAGATGGTTTGAGTATCTTTCATCCTCGTTTGGCTAATCTCACACTTGAAAATGACCACATTGGTATTTTCTCAAAATGTGCAAACTTGAAGAATCTCACATTAAAGATCTCTACACAAACTCTTCTACATCTTTTAACCAGTTGTCCATCACTTAAGACCTTGAAAGATTTGTTGAAATCGAAGCATTCACGAACCACGATGGACTCAGACTCATGTTCAAGTAAGTGTCTAAAAATCTAAAAATTCAGGTTTACCTTGTAAATTTCTCAAAACAAACTCTCGTTTCTTCATCTTCATCTTCATTTGTTGAGAAACCATTATCTTGTCTTTCAGAAGAGTTTGCAAGAGAATGGCGAGTTATTTTCAGTTATTTCTGTTGAATCACAAATTCCATTGTTTAAACCAGAATCGGGTTCTCATTACAAGGATCGTTCTAAGAGATTAAAGAGAATACACCATTTTTTTACCATAGTATACGAGCCGTATCAGAATATACGGCCCGTATCCAATCATCGTATACATTGTATACGATCGGTAAAATTTGTTTTTTACCGAGCGTATACGGCCGTATAAACTGTATACGGCCCGTATACATATGGTAAAAATGGTAAAATAAGGTCTTTCTTTCCGTTTTTTAGTTGCTGTAATAGAGAAATCATCCTATGTCTTTTATCAACCGAAGAGGCAGCAAGGACAGATAATACTTCATTTGTCGAGAAACCATACTGTCAAGAAACTAACATCTTTTAATACTTCATTGCGTATGTGCTTGTGCTGTAGAAACCGGTGATGAATTTGTGTATCTAAATCAGGTTCTCTGCCTTAGATCGGTCATTCCTTGTGATACATGAACGTTGTATTCTTGTCTTTCAAGACAAGGATCGTTGGAAGGATTGTAGTAGCAGGACATTGGTACCACTGTAAAAATTGCATCAGGAGGGGAGAGAGTCTGATACAATAAGAATGTTGGGAATTAAACGCATGTACGTGACAAAATAAGGATGTTCGCATAAACATATATTCGTTTCATAACCTCCTCCTATAAATCAACCACAACCGACAAAGAGCCTGTATTAAAAGCCATCCTATGTCTTTTACCAATCGAAGAGGCAGCAGAAGACGTGTCGGGTTCTTCCAACATTCACGAACCACAATGGACTCAGACTCATACTACTCACCCTCCCCTGAGGAAAAGTTTTCCCGACGACTCAACAAAATCCTGATAGAGAAAAAACATCAACAACCATTTTTTCTTTTCCTTCAATTTCGAGAACATTCTCCCTCTGTATGTGCTTGTGCTGTAGAAACCGGTGATGAATTTGTATACACAACTGAACGTTAATTGATATTGTTTTAGACAACAACAGATAATGAACGGATTGTTGGTGGATAACGCAAACAAGTTCTCCACAGTTTGTTATTCAGATCTCTATTCGGTCATCTTTCCAAACTACAACACACGATAAGTTTAAACTTTATAGTGTGTGATTTGACCAGGAAATGATTGGAGGTGAAGGTTCAGTGCACGAAAAGTTTCTTACGAAATGTACGTGACAAAACAAATATGTTGGGAATTAAACGCATGTCCGTAATCCCGCGTTGATAGCTTCCGTTTTATTCAGACTCCTTACAACTCTCATCAAATGCCTCACCCTTCCTTTTATTCTATAAATATTAAATAAAGAATAACACCATGCCCGTAATCCCGCGTTGATAGCTTCCGTTTTATTACAGTCATACGACACGTTTTCTTGTTCTTCAATCTTTATTACTTTTTGATGTTTTATTTTGAGCACCTCACCACTCTAAAATATTTTAAAAATCAAAATTTCGTTCTATACGGGCCGTATACCGTTATACGGCCCGTATACACGTTCGTATACATTGTATACGACATGGGAAAACTTATTTACACATGGTGTATACGGGCTGTATACTGTTATACGGCCCGTATAGAATAAAAACAACTGACAAAGTCTGCTGGCACAGACTTTGTCAAGTTGTTTTATTCTATACGGGCCGTATAACAGTATACGGCCCGTATACACCATGTGTAAATAAGTTTTCCCATGTGTTAATATTAGGACCCTTCAAAAATTGAACGACAGATCTGGCCGCCCAAATAATCCATTGCTTTAGAGCATTCACATCCTAACCATCAAATTATGTGAGGAGGGGTTTTTATATTATAAAGGGTATAAAAAGTGGTTGTGAGTAGAGGAGAGAGAAAATGTTACTGTTCTTCTGTATATTTTGGGGGACACTGTTCACCCGTTATAATTTTTTAATATATTTTGAAAGTGGTTATGAGTGGAAGTGAGAGAAAAATGTAATGATAATATTATTTAATTGAAAGGAGAGAGAAAAAGTATTTTTGTTTTTAGAGGAAATATATTGATATAGGAGTTGTTTTTTAGTGGAATGTATGTATAATTTGATGGATTGGAGGGATTGAGTTAACTGCCATTTTCGTCCCTGTGGTTTGGTCACTTTGGCCATTTCAGTCCATTTTTCAAAAATGCGTCATTTTCGTCCCCCACGTTCTAGAAAGGTGCCATTTCAGTCCAAAAATCATAACCCAGATAAGTCAGTTTGTAAATAAGGACTGATTGTGTAAATTTGTAACATAAAGGACTGATTGTGTAAATTTGAAAAATGGACTGAAATGGCAGTTAACACCACCACCACCACTAGCCCTGCCACCACCACCACTCCGCTGCCACCACCGCCACCACAGCCCTGCCACCACCACCACTCTGCTGCCACCGCCACCACCATCAACGTCATCATCGTCATCATCATCGATCATCATCGACCTTCATCATCATTTGGTCTTCTCCGACGAACAACCACCCGACACCCCCCTTTTTTCTTGGTTAAACAGTCGGCCACCACCATTTGGTGGTGGCGTACGGCGGCACGACAGCGAGAGAGAAAAAGGAGGGAGGAACAGAGAGATAGAAAGGGGCGACGAGACGGAGAAAGGGAGTGCGACGGAGGTGGTAATGCAGCAGGTTGCTGGCGGCGGTGGGGTACTGTGGCGGTAGTAAGGCGGCGGTTCGCCGGTGACGATGTTGCAGCAGGGCTCCGGTGACCAAACAATAGTCAATTTAACGAGTGGCCATTGGCCAATGATTTGCATCTCCACGAGAACACATATCCCTTCTACCTTCCACCCAATGAGAAATAAATTTCTCATTCACAATTACGTCATATCAATTTAAGAGAGGCCACATTCCAAAACTATGTCACCCACATTCCAAATCTTTTTTTTTTCTTCTTGTCTTCTTCTAGTTTATTCTTATGTTGTTGCATCCTATTTTCTTACAATCTTCTGATTGTGTTACCAAGTTCTAGTACGTGGTTGTGTTACCCTCACCTATACAATCGATATGTTTACCCAAAACAGAACAAGAAACGCTCACCGGAGCCCTGCTGCACTACCATCGTCACCGGCGAACCGCCGCCTTACTACCGCCACAGTACCCCACCGCCGCCAGCAACCTGCTGCACTACCACCTCCGTCGCACTCCCTTTCTCCGTGTTCGAAGTTCTCGAATTTCTCGATCATCATCGTATCAGCAACATCGCTCCTTCAAATAACCATCATCATCACACCTTCAACCATCTTCACTGTTCCGTTCGTCATCAGTCTCCGGTCACGTTCATCACCTCCGTTTCGGTATCGAGTTCAAGTCCATTTTTCAGTCCATTTCAGTGGTGGCGGTGGCAGCGGAGTGGTGGTGGTGGCAGGGCTGTGGTGGCGGTGGTGGTGGTGGTGGCAGCGGAGTGGTAGTGGTGGCAGGGCTAGTGGTGGTGGTGTTAACTGCCATTTCAGTCCATTTTTCAAATTTACACAATCAGTCCTTTATGTTACAAATTTACACAATCAGTCCTTATTTACAAACTGACTTAACTGGGTTATGATTTTTGGACTGAAATGGCACCTTTCCAGAACGTGGGGGACGAAAATGGCGCATTTTTGAAAAATGGACTGAAATGGCCAAAGTGACCAAACCACAGGGACGAAAATGGCAGTTAACTCTTAGGGATTTAATATTTTTATTATTTGTGTTTTAGATGATTGTACAAGATGCTTTAAAGACTTGTACATGTTAAAAAAGTGGCAAATGACCATTTTTGTCCTTTGGATATGCTTATCTATACTTACTATCTATTAAAGGAGCTTAGAGGCTGACCTCACTTTGCTTACGTGTCAGCCTCTCAGCTATGCCACATTGCCCATGCTTATGTCATAATTTCGTTTTTTTATATATATAAAAACTATACTATCTAAATATTATCTATATAATAATCAGATTTTTATTTATTGTATTGTTTTTTTAGGAGGCAAAATTTGAAATGCATAGGGAGTTGTTTTGGCCATTTAATGCACTCAGAATATATCATATCTCCATCCAACTCTCTCTTTCTTCTCTATTCAATATCACAGGCGATGTTTCTCTCTTTCTTCTGTTTTCAAAATCCCCAAATCTATGAAGTTCCAAGAAGATTCTGACCTCCTGCTTCCGAGAACAACCTGTAGCCGCTCCAAATCAAGGTAAAAATCTTGAATCCAAGTCGACAATCGCCTTCATCTTATTATCTTCTCCTATTTCTTAGATTTAGGGTTTTTAATGGAGATTTATATACCTGGCAATTCAAAAGATGTAGGAGGTGGATTCCATCTCTAACATGTATCGATCTAGGGTTTGACATCTTGATTTTGTAGGGTGAGTTGATGAAGCTGCTTAAAGTGGAGAATCCTTATATTAAGTCTATTGCTGTTGTGAGTGGTTTATTTGAATTAAGGCTTTGTTTTTGGTTTTTTTATTGTTGATCGATTTGATTTATAGGTTTTGATTTTGTGTTTATATGTGATCAATTTATAGGTTGGGAAAACTGGTGGGGTGAAATTGAAAGCCATGTCTACTTCTGTAAGTATTGCTTGCCTATAATAGTTTTGATTTTATTCTAATATGTCATTTGTAGCAAATAAATGATGTAAAATGTAATTGTTTTGTTTTCAAGTGGTCATTGGAAAACAGAGCTGGTCATTGGAAAAAATAGATTTAAAGCCTCAAAACATCATTTGAAGCCTCGCGATTTCATTTGAATCTTTGACCAGGTGTTTGAGGGATCAAAATAACACCAATAAAAGAATTACGAATATTTTTAGTAGGTATGCTTCTACTCAAAATTCTTTACTGTTTACAATTATATGCCTATTTTGTGGTTTTGATAAATTAATGTTTTAAGCTTTGTTGATCACATACATGTTGCCCATGCTTATGACATTATAATAAATCCATTGAAAGGGGAAACTTAACTGATTAGGTTATTGTTCTTTTAACATAACTGATTTGTGTTTGGTTAGAGAGCATTGTGTAATTATTGATGTAATAAGTGTTTAAGTGGATTTAGATTGGGTAAAGTGGTTCGGATTTGGTGTTTGTGATAGAGCTGATTGATTTGGGAGTAGCATATTTGATTTGATCTTTTTTAGTGAACGACCACCAGATAACGAGCAGCAGTTAACGAACAACAAAAGATAACGAGCAGCAGTTAACGAACAGCAGCAGATAACGAGCAGCAGTTAACCAACAGTGGACAATATGTACGAGCAGCAGTTAACTAACAGCAGCTAACAGCACTTAACAGCAGTTAACGAACATCATTAACTGTATCTCGACCACTTGTGCAGCGTTAATATATGAAATGAAACCTATAATGACAGCATTAACTGTATAATGAAACCGAAAAAATATACAATGACAGCGTTAAATTAAAACATATAAGGGCATTTAATAACCTTGTAAAAAAGGGGGTAAATTAAAAGAATGACTAAATTACCCCTCTTCAATTTAATATTCTTATAGTCTTAGTCATTTTTTGATGTATCTAGCAACTTTTTAAAAACCTCAGTGGTCTCTATGAGGAAAAAACTTTTTGGGGTGGATTTAGCAAATGTGAACAAACGTCAGGGATGATTTTAGCGATTTACTCTTCTTTTTCGGACATCTATGTTTCTCATTTTTTATTTGGTTACTTAACAGGTTTTGTGGTTTCGTTTTTTGTTTGTTGTAGGAAGTTTGCTTCTTAAAGGAGGTTAACCGGATTCTAGCGTCGAATCGTCTGGAGCCATTCTCAAGGCTGGCAAGTGGAAAGTTCACCTACTTCTCAAAGGATTGCTTACAACCCTTCCAAGAAAGGTATAATTTCCATAATACAACTTATCGTCATTGTTTACACATCTAATATTGTGGTATTGTATCATGTAGGGTTTTATTTTGGTTGTAAGTTTGATTTACCATCACTTTCAACACTCACACTATTTGCATAGACAGTTATGCTGGTAATATTTGTTACCAGAATCTGAAGGATTGATTTGTCTTGGCAGTTTTAACTTTTTCTTTAATGGATCATTGGATTGTTCAGTTGTTTCATTGGTAAAGAATTTAGGCATGTGTTTTGTGCTATATGATATGAGTATCTTATTATGTGTCCATGTTTTGTGCTATTGTTATTGTTCACAGCTTTCTGTTGAAAGGCTGAGTTCCATGAAGAAATACGTTTTTTGATTGGGTTCTGCTCAGGTAACTACAAATAATCTGGTCTATACATTTTGTGTTGTGCTACTGTTTATTTTAATTTTGTTGGTGATACACTGATACAGGTGTTGGCGACAGCTGGTGTGGTGGGATTAGTTGCTCATATTGTATGCAGACTGCCAGGACCTGCTGCAATTTTCATCCGTAATGGGTTGGCATTATTTTCTACAGCAGTTGTCCTGCAGGTAATCATCGATCCAAAAATGAGTACTGCTGTTATATTTTATATTACCATCTTATCATATAGCTTTACAAGATGAACCTGTATTGCAGGTATTGCAGGAGCGAGGTGAGAGCACATCACGTCATGGACGAGCCACATTTTCTGTTTTACTCTTCCAGGTATGTAATGTAACAACTTTATGGGCGTTAGTGTGGATATATGTAATTTTTAAAACGTTCCAAGAAAGCATTGCGTTTAACACGATTATTGTTTGATGTCAGGATTTAGCCGTTGTTGTCGTGTGGACCTAAAGTCCCATTACAAGTTTTTGAAAGTGGAGGAGACATTTGGGATTTCAACCATCATCGCTGGTCAACAGGGAGATCAGCCTATTTACTTATGAATGGTACAACATAAAGCTTAGACAAACACATGTTAAACACTATTGCATAAATGCATCATTGCATGATGTGTCCCACTGTTTTGTTTGATTAGTTGCATCTGGTAACCAGGTACTTTGGTATTTTGAATCTAAGACGTTTTCGTCAACCATATGATAACATTATAAACTGCTTAATTTCTATGCAGGTATCATCATCTTCAAATGGATCAAATGTTATACCCAAGGATCTTCTTGAACTATACAAAAGGTTCATTATAATATTTTATATATTCTTTCTTCACTAGCTCGTGTATTTGCTTATGCTTTTTTATCGCTTCGAGATTTGCATGTAACTCTTCTACCCTATTATTTCAAAGCACACTTTAAAAAAAAATAAGATTTTGTTACCTGTTTACTGCATCATATTTTGACAGTTATAGGGCTTTTCCTTGTGTACAGATGCCACCAAATCGGCAAGAATTCTGTAGCAGCCAAATGCAACGCCTGCCATAGGGTATCTACTCTGGCAACACTCCTTGATTGTAAAATATCATTTTGTGATAGGTGAGTGTTTTTTGCCGCATTTTTGCATATAAATTGTGTTTCTTTTGCCGAAATTCTTCTATATGTTTTGTGGGTTATGGTGATTAATTAGTGATTGTCACAGGTTAAATGTTGTAAATCAAGTTGTAAGTTGACTGATATCAAAGATCTTCTTGCTTGTCACTTTTGCTTTTGTTGGTGCATATGTTTGTTGACTCCGTCTTATATCGAGTCTTGGTTATGTTCCAGAACTAAACAAGAATGATGTCATCATATTAAATGATGACATCATATCGATGACATCATCTCTTGCATCACATGAATTCAACATCTCACAAAACACGAAACAGTGCAAGAAATAAGATTTTTATATTGTTTTTTATGTAAGTTCGCTTGAATTGAATTATAAGCTTTCGCTTGAACCGTCAAGTGTTTGTTTCAAGCGAAAGGTGTATGCCTATATATAGGTGATGTTAGCTTCTCATTTGTACCAATCCCATTGTTCTTGTACCGAACTGCTGCTGGTTTGTCAAGTCATATATGAATGAGAAGTGTAGTTTAACGTGATATCTTCTGTTTCTACTCATTTCTTTCTGATTCAAAACAGTTTGATTGTTTCCGCCACTCAAACTGTCGTGTATTGACTCAAATTGACTCATTTGATCGTCAAAAACGATCCTACAATTGGTATCAGAGCCAGTTATGAGTAAATACACTTGAATCAATTGATTTTTATACACAAAATTTGATTTCTGGACTTTGACACGGACAAAATGGACTGAATTTTGGACAGTGTGTGTAAAACTGAGTTTTAACAAACCCTTGAGAATATCAGCTTAAAATTCGAAGTAAAACTTGTAAAAATGACCTGAAAACTACCTTTCGCTTGAACAAACAGTTGGGTTTCGCTTGAAAAAGTGGTGCTGTTTGAAGCGAAACACAGGCTTTCGCTTGAATATTTAGGTTTCGCTTGAATTTGTGAGGTTATTTCAAGCGAAACCGACTATTGTTGTGGTTTCGCTTGAAATCAGCATTCGCTTGAGTGTACGTTAAGTTCGCTTGAATTGTGAAACGGTGAAGTTTGAAAATTGTGAAACAGTTTACGAGGTTATCAGTAATTGGGAAAAGAGATCTTGTGATTTGTGACATGTTGCATCGGTTTGATCAGTCATAAGTGCATTGATATTATCATTTCATTTTTATAGTTTCCAGGTCTAGTAAATTGAAGTATTCAGGCTCCATGTGATCGGTTTCATTTTACTAGGTGTTGAACAATTAATACACATTGAGGTCCAATCAAGTCTCATTGTTAATTGAAACTTAAAAGTCTTAACGTCTTTATTGAATAGCCAAATACATCTGTTGATATCGAGGACTGTATGTTTGCATGTGTTAAGTGTCAGCCATTTATTACATCAATTCATATAGTGCATGTGATTGTGTAACAGTGATCGATGAAGAATAGATTCCTTTGGTGATTTGTGTTTATACGAAAGAGAAAAACATTTATTGTTGCATGTGATCTGACAGTTTTGTTATGTGCATCTGATATTCATAACAGTTGTTATCAAGAATCATTGTAAAGTGCATGTGACAATTTGAGAGGTTTATTTGAAATACAATTAATCAGACTTTGCATGTGAGTTCATCGGCCCAAGAGTCAGAGATCACGGACCAATCATATTTGAGCTGTGAAATTGGTTGTCGGTTTTAGTGGATTATTCGGCCCAAGTCTCACCATCATTAACGGCCCAAAGTTGTATTTGATTTGATTAATTGTTTCATCGGCCCATGTGTTTTGATCTTATTAATTGGCTCAATCATCATTGAGTATTAATCGGCCCAACACTGTCCATTGATTGATCGGCTCTTTCAGTCAGTAATTTCACCCGAACAACATTGGAACGAGTCCGCAAATCTTTGACACGAGTCTTAGATTGATTTCATTAACACATACTTTCACGTATTCAGTTCGTTTAAAACTGATCGTTTGTTTGTTTGTTTGCAGGTGATTCGAGGTGATTTACAAGGTGCAAATACCGAGAAGTTAAAATTTGATGGACTTTGAGCTAAAAACAATTTAAAAAAAAAACCATGTCATTTAACAAAGAAAGTGTGGTTAAAATGTTTGACGAAGAGGAAAACTATAACCTTGAAAGGTTAAATGATTGGTTTGATGGGGTTTGGGGTAGTAGATATCAGAATGAGAATAAGAATGTTTGGGATAAAAGATTTGAATGTTTTTTGTGTATGAAAAATGAAACAGTGGATGTGTTGGAAAAACGGTTTAATTATCTAATTGAAAAATAAAAAATGTACGAGATAAGGATGTCAGATGCTGAAATGATATCAAGATTTGCAGACGCGTTACCGTCAGAGTGGGATGAATTTTTGAATAAACTGAAAAATGATTCTAGATTTTCAAATTGTTATCCAAAAGTATTCATCAGAGAACTTAAAACACATAATCTTGAGAATAATCAGAAAAAGAAAAATTTGATGAATGTAATAGATAAAAATCTAGACAAAATAAGTTTGGATGTGATTGTTGAAATATGCAAAAGAGTCAATATGTGTCTTGTAGCAAAAGATGTTATGAAATATGATATTAAGAGGGGTTGTTATCTAGATGAAAGTATGAATCCTCTTGATTTTGTTAAAAATTTTTGTGTAGGCACATACAAGACAGAGACAGAGGTAGTGTTGAAAAATGAAGAATCCGAGAAAAATGAAGCTTCAAGTTCTGAACCAGTGTGCTCAAAATGTGATAAATTTGAAGCTGACAATATCAAAATTTTGAAGAATTTGGAGAGTTTGACATTGGAGATAAAAAATTTGAAGGATGAAAAGAAATCGGATGATAAACAGATTCCTGGGAAATGCGTAAACTGTGAAAAATCTGAATCAGACAATGCCAAATTCTTGAAGAATGTAGAGAGTTTGTGTCACACCCCGAAATTATCAGAGCATTGGCGTGACCGGACTGGTATCTTCATTGCACAGCGGAAGCAAATATAGCAAAGACTTCTAGAAAATGAACGCCCACTAAGTACTCGAGTCTCCAATGGTTCTCCTATTCCAACCGTGCCTTGTCTTAGAACTGTAACCTGAGAAAGAAACATGCGAAAAAGTCAACATAAAGTTGAGCGAGTTCATAGTTTGTTTGTAAAAGATTTGAAATAAATCTTTTGAGTTGTGAAAGATTTGAAATAAATCTTTGGAGTAACCGGTTTTTGAAATAGTATTTGAGAAAACGAATTTAAAAATCATTTTCTTGCCAAGTTATATGGAAACGTTGTGTTTGTAACACGTTATGTTCATAAAACCATGTATTTGTAAAGCCTTGTATTTGTAATGCTCGCAAAACTGTCAATGCCCACCCTGACTTTGACTCCATACCCGCATAATGCTTTGAATTTGTATAAAACATGGTAGTTAATTTGTATGAACAAGAAGTTTCCGTAAGTATAAAATCCCTAGTATGTAGAAAATAAGGAAAAAGAGATCACCAATGGTTTGCAAGGCCATTGATATGTGTGAAGTGCAAGTAGGAAGACTCAAACCTAGCGGATTTTGCGTTGGGCACAAAGTCACCCCGAGGTCCGTTCTGCTGGGCCTGGGGTTGGGCTCGCTACACCCAGATAGATCTACCGCTTACGTCCCTCGGTCCTACAATGAGGATTAATGATCCCAAGTTGCGCCTACCCACTCACATGATCTAAGTAGTAACCCTCCTTACGCTAAACATACCATGTATAAAATAAATCCCTGGTCACCCTAACCAGATCCCTGGTCACCCTGACCAGATTCCCGGTCACCCTGGCCGAATATCATTCACATTTCGAAAATAAGCATTTGTTTTGTAAAAACCGGTATATTTAGTATAAACCTTTCGTAAATCATTTGTGTCCCCCGAAATCCCTTTCGTAATATGATTTAGAAATACGAGTTTTGCGTTAGTTCAAAACTTCGTATGTTTTTGCAAAACGTGCATGTCTTTCCACCCCGAAAACATTTATAAAAATGTAAAGCCGTAAAAAGTGGGGTTATGAACTCACCTGAATATTCCTGTGCAAAGCTAGCTAATTACGACTTCTTGATGTCGTTTCCAAGATGAGACTCGCTAGCGTGCATTCTACAATATTCCTAACACGGAATACCTAATAAGTTTCTAAATAAAAGCGGTAACTAGTCTACGTGTCACCGAGCTCTACCGAATCGTTAATCGAACGATTCAATGGTAAGTTGTTAACTTAATGGAAAAGATTAAGTTATACGTGTTAAGTCTCGTTTAATGTCAGTAGCAGTTTAATAAGTCTTGAAAAAGACTTAGTTTCCGAGAGACTTAAAAAGAATAAATATTTATATAAAAATATATAAATATATCGTTGTAGGTGTGTTAGCCGTCTCGAGTAGTCATACGTGTATAAAAGAATATTTTTATGAAAATATCATATAACAAACTCGTATCATATATCGCGTTTCGTATGAAAGTAATATATAATAACTTGTATTATATATATCACGTCTTGTGTATATTTGCCAAAAATATACGTATATGCCGTTTAGGCGTATAAAATAAATATGAAGAGTTATATTTATTTTATAGAGGAATCGTCGAGTTGTTATGTTTGAAAATAAATATATAAACCATATTTATTTTTGTAGAAGAATTTGCGTTGTACGGCATTTAGAATAAATATATAACTATATTTATGTGTTGTAAATAATCTCCGAATCTTTGATAAGTTGTTGTCTAAAAAGACTTTATATTCGTATCTCGTTTTATAAAAGTCGCTCAGAAAGCACGTTTTGTTTTATAATAAAACTTGGATTTTCTCGAAAAACGGGCAGAGTTTCCTCTATTTTTGGACGCCCCGACAACTAAAGTGTCGAAATTTTTATCAAGATTCAACTAAACTATAAATGTAATTTCGGCAAACATATATGTATATATCAAATGTAACTTATAAATAGGTCGGTTCGAGCTCGTTATCACGTGAAACGTTAAAACTATAATAAATGAATCGAGTCACTAATCTTTACCAAATCCTCGTGTCGATTTGCAGAAATGTTTGACTGAGTTGACCGAGTCAACTGAGTTGACTGAGTCGACTCGGTTGACCGAGTCAACCAAATCCGAAGCTGAGTCTGACCCAGCCGCTTGACTCGAGCCGTTGACCGAACTACCCTTGAACCGAACTGAACCATGGCTGTCCCACAACCGAGCCGTGACCCGAGCCATCATCTAACTCGAATCATATCTGACCCGACTAAACCCGTTGACCCGAACCTGTTGACCAGTTGACCGTTGTTGACTGTTTGACCGCTGTTGACTCGGTCTGACCGAGTCAACCGAACCGAAAGCTTTGAACTATAACTCGAACCTACTGACTCGACCCGAACCACACTAGATCTGACCCGGGACCCGAGACGTCACCCGAACCTTGAACCCGCTGAACCGCCAGCTGAACCGAAGCCGAGTCAGACCCGTAACACCCGAACGCATGAACTTGAGCCGAGCCGAGACATGAAACACGAGCTGAGACTCGACCATGGCTGTTGTCGCCGTCCGCTGCCGCCACTCACGGCGGCGCTGTTTCTTCTCCGCGTCATCTCTCTCACTCTTCTCAGTCGCTCTCTCTCTCTCTCTCCGCTTAGTCTCTCTCTTTCCCCCGTCTCTGTCTCTCTTTGCCGCCGCTCACCACCACCGGTCAGTGGTGGTGGTTCGTTTGGTTGCTCGAAAAAGAGAGGGGGGTTGCTTGAGGTGTCGGCCTTGAAGGGGTGTGGCCGGAGCCACCGGTTCCGCTCCGTGTGGCTGAATTGCCGGAGAACCGAGAGAGGTAAGGGGTGGTCGGCTGGGTTGGGTTTTGTTGTTGTCTGATAATGGAACCGAGAGAGAGAGAGGAAAGACCCCCTTTTCTTATGTGTGAAATGTGCAGACAAATCAAAGAGTAGAGATATGGTCATATATAGTGGTTTAAAGATTTGAAGAATCTTGTGAAATCTGGTTAAAATATTTTGTACAGATTTACCAATCTATAGAGATTTTTGTCTAGATCTTGAAGGGATTTTGTTGATATTTGAAGAGATGTTATTTATACAATCTAATATATCATGTGTAGGTTTAGGCTTGGGCCCAGGGCCCACAAGCTCAACCCCCGTGCGTAAGTGGCCCGTAAATCCTACGAGACCCGTTGTCAAAACCCTGAACTCCGTTTAACGTCAAAAATTAAAATACACAAAAATACGGTCGGTAGTCGTTGTTTGCACGCCCGTTCGTCGATCACGGTAATAATCGCGAAAAATTGTATCGTTGCCGTCTTTAATCCATTTTTTGATCCGGTTTCGACTGTAGTCACAAAAATATAATTACGAAGCTAATATATATCGTAAAAATTTAATATTTGTCTGCGTTGTCAGTATTTTGTACGGCATCAGTTCGTTGTCGCTAGATATTCAGCAGATTTTCCGTAAATCACCACACGCGCACTGTATAGTCGAATAAACGCTCCTAGTCATTCCCAAGGCCTAATTAAGTTAATTTGCGCTGTAAACACTATTTATTATCGCGTTAATTACCTGTTAATCACATAATTAGGAGCCGTAAATCACGGGTTGTCACATTCTCCCCCTGTTACAGAAATTTCGTCCTCGAAATTTAGACTATGTTATCTCCTCAGAATTGTGTTGTTCGCAGGTAAGTCCGAATAATAACAAAGTGAATGACAGCGTAATCGAAACAAGACTTATCCGAATCATGACATTTCTCAACAATAAGAACCCAACGGTAAAAGCAATGTGTCTCAGTAATTTATGTCAAAGGAAACGAGACGTAATGATACAGTCACCAGTGTGACTAAGTTAACAAGGATCCAACAATGAACAGGAACTTCGACCAATCGAATTCCATATTAACGTTTATAACATGTAAATGAGTTCTAGAAGCAATAACATCCACTAGATGAACTTAGAATCAACAATCTCAAATATAATAGTTTGCATGAAACGCTCGATCGTGATCAGCGCAAGCTGCAAGTCATATCGACGCCACAAGGTGTCGCAATGAATGAAACAATTCAATAATAGGGGTGATCGAACAAGTATCACCTGTGTTTTGCATGAAACGCTCAATCATGATTTGCCCAAGCTACAAGTTTGTACTGACACCACAAGGTGTCGTATTCAAATAATTCAATAATAGCGGTGATCAAACAAATCCACCGTGTTTGAAGTCACATGAAAGCGTAATAAAGTGAATCCGAAAGTTTGTTTCAAATGACATCGTAGAATTTTCAATTGAAATTCGAACATCAAAGAAATAATGTTTTCGATCGAAGGTGAAGAAGCAATGAATGTCGCAAAGCATTCGATCGATGTTGAAAGAACCGTTATGAGGTACACCGGAATATGAGATGAATTTGTGTACCATTGTCTTAATGCACGATTGTGTTAAGACTGCTTTAATATGATAATTCAAAGCGGATTTAAAACAAATTAATAAAGAAATAATTAAATCCGTGCATGAGACGCGTAAACGAGTTTAGCGCAAGCTTCAAGTTAATGAGTACACCACCACAAGGTGTCGAAATCAACAAATGATTTATTGGAGTCGTAGACCAAACAAGTCTACTACGACTCGGAACAAATGAAGTGTTCGTTAAAAATTGATTTGAATATGATGCTCCCAATACATCATATGGTGTCTCGAATCGAATAAGTGTAATGAGCAAGTTCAAACAATTGAACTTGGTTTTAGCGCAATCCGACAATAGATATATGTATCGATAAGAAAACTTTCGGCATGGTCACAACGAAAAACCATGTATGTAACTTGTAAAGAAATGATCATGATACAATGACCCTTAAGAGGAGTAGAGATACGAAAATCTACTCAGTAAATGTAAAAGTCGAAATTTCAATAAAAGAAATTTTGAGGACTTTACCCGGGGTTTCGTGTGACGACCAATTGTTAGGTGACATTACCATGGAATGTCAAACATATCGTACTTGTCATTAGCTAGGTAGGGGGGATGCGGAGACAATCGTCTTCTCCCTGGCGTGATTCGTGTCGTTGCAGGATCGCGTGACAAGTTGTCGTTTCCTGATCGTTAGTTCTCCTGCTGACAGGAATCTAGCGTCGTCGTTAAATTGCGTCATCGTTCCTTCTCAAAGGCCTCGCCTCGATAATCGTATGTGTCGTACTTCAATCTCCGTTGATGTATAGCTTAAGTTTCACGTATACCTGTGCACTAGCGTTGTGTGCCGCGTAGAAGGTGATGTACCCCGACATCCGTTGGCGTAAAATTTGAGTTCTATGCATTCTCATGCGCTAGCGTTTTGTTATGCGTAGGATGCCTGCTCGGGAAGTTAAAATATCATAGGCAATATGGATAATAGGGTGTGCCCGAGTTAATATTCGCGGTTCCTACGTGATGACCTTTAATAAACACACACATGCGCAAATAATCAATCATATAATCAAATAGTCCTCCTAGTCCCACTAGCCTCCCAGCCTCCCAGACTGAATCTCCTAGTCCCACTAGACTATCCTCCCAGCCTCTCAGACTGAATCTCCTAGTCCCACTAGACTATCCTCCCAGCCTCTCAGACTGAATCTCCTAGTTCCACTAGCCTCCCAGACTGAATCCCTGTTCCGAAGGTCTTAAATGCATGTTTCCTAAACTCTCAGATTTTTGTGTACTGTATGTAATCGTTTTGTGTACCGTGTATAAAACACCACTTTAGCGTATGTTTGAAAACAAAATTTTTGACTGTTTGTTTTTCGGCAACGGTTGGAGACCATATTCGAGTACTAGGCGTTCTGTATGTATTCAACGTCTTAATAGTCTAAGTCCCAGAGAAAAGTGAGGTTAGAGCCTAGGTATCACAACAGGAACCTAATTCGCTGTAACCTATAGCTCTGATACCAATCTGTCACACCCCGAAATTATCAGAGCATTGGCGTGACCGGACTGGTATCTTCATTGCACAGCGGAAGCAAATATAGCAAAGACTTCTAGAAAATGAACGCCCACTAAGTACTCGAGTCTCCAATGGTTCTCCTATTCCAACCGTGCCTTGTCTTAGAACTGTAACCTGAGAAAGAAACATGCGAAAAAGTCAACATAAAGTTGAGCGAGTTCATAGTTTGTTTGTAAAAGATTTGAAATAAATCTTTTGAGTTGTGAAAGATTTGAAATAAATCTTTGGAGTAACCGGTTTTTGAAATAGTATTTGAGAAAACGAATTTAAAAATCATTTTCTTGCCAAGTTATATGGAAACGTTGTGTTTGTAACACGTTATGTTCATAAAACCATGTATTTGTAAAGCCTTGTATTTGTAATGCTCGCAAAACTGTCAATGCCCACCCTGACTTTGACTCCATACCCGCATAATGCTTTGAATTTGTATAAAACATGGTAGTTAATTTGTATGAACAAGAAGTTTCCGTAAGTATAAAATCCCTGGTATGTAGCAAATAAGGAAAAAGAGATCACCAATGGTTTGCAAGGCCATTGATATGTGTGAAGTGCAAGTAGGAAGACTCAAACCTAGCGGATTTTGCGTTGGGCACAAAGTCACCCCGAGGTCCGTTCTGCTGGGCCTGGGGTTGGGCTCGCTACACCCAGATAGATCTACCGCTTACGTCCCTCGGTCCTACAATGAGGATTAATGATCCCAAGTTGCGCCTACCCACTCACATGATCTAAGTAGTAACCCTCCTTACGCTAAACATACCATGTATAAAATAAATCCCTGGTCACCCTAACCAGATCCCTGGTCACCCTGACCAGATTCCTGGTCACCCTGACCAGATTCCCGGTCACCCTGGCCGAATATCATTCACATTTCGAAAATAAGCATTTGTTTTGTAAAAACCGGTATATTTAGTATAAACCTTTCGTAAATCATTTGTGTCCCCCGAAATCCCTTTCGTAATATGATTTAGAAATACGAGTTTTGCGTTAGTTCAAAACTTCGTATGTTTTTGCAAAACGTGCATGTCTTTCCACCCCGAAAACATTTATAAAAATGTAAAGCCGTAAAAAGTGGGGTTATGAACTCACCTGAATATTCCTGTGCAAAGCTAGCTAATTACGACTTCTTGATGTCGTTTCCAAGATGAGACTCGCTAGCGTGCATTCTACAATATTCCTAACACGGAATACCTAATAAGTTTCTAAATAAAAGCGGTAACTAGTCTACGTGTCACCGAGCTCTACCGAATCGTTAATCGAACGATTCAATGGTAAGTTGTTAACTTAATGGAAAAGATTAAGTTATACGTGTTAAATCTCGTTTAATGTCAGTAGCAGTTTAATAAGTCTTGAAAAAGACTTAGTTTCCGAGAGACTTAAAAAGAATAAATATTTATATAAAAATATATAAATATATCGTTGTAGGTGTGTTAGCCGTCTCGAGTAGTCATACGTGTATAAAAGAATATTTTTATGAAAATATCATATAACAAACTCGTATTATATATCGCGTTTCGTATGAAAGTAATATATAATAACTTGTATTATATATATCACGTCTTGTGTATATTTGCCAAAAATATACGTATATGCCGTTTAGGCGTATAAAATAAATATGAAGAGTTATATTTATTTTATAGAGGAATCGTCGAGTTGTTATGTTTGAAAATAAATATATAAACCATATTTATTTTTGTAGAAGAATTTGCGTTGTACGGCATTTAGAATAAATATATAACTATATTTATGTGTTGTAAATAATCTCCGAATCTTTGATAAGTTGTTGTCTAAAAAGACTTTATATTCGTATCTCGTTTTATAAAAGTCGCTCAGAAAGCACGTTTTGTTTTATAATAAAACTTGGATTTTCTCGAAAAACGGGCAGAGTTTCCTCTATTTTTGGACGCCCCGACAACTAAAGTGTCGAAATTTTTATCAAGATTCAACTAAACTATAAATGTAATTTCGGCAAACATATATGTATATATCAAATGTAACTTATAAATAGGTCGGTTCGAGCTCGTTATCACGTGAAACGTTAAAACTATAATAAATGAATCGAGTCACTAATCTTTACCAAATCCTCGTGTCGATTTGCAGAAATGTTTGACTGAGTTGACCGAGTCAACTGAGTTGACTGAGTCGACTCGGTTGACCGAGTCAACCAAATCCGAAGCTGAGTCTGACCCAGCCGCTTGACTCGAGCCGTTGACCGAACTACCCTTGAACCGAACTGAACCATGGCTGTCCCATAACCGAGCCGTGACCCGAGCCATCATCTAACTCGAATCATATCTGACCCGACTAAACCCGTTGACCAGTTGACCGTTGTTGACTGTTTGACCGCTGTTGACTCGGTCTGACCGAGTCAACCGAACCGAAAGCTTTGAACTATAACTCGAACCTACTGACTCGACCCGAACCACACTAGATCTGACCCGGGACCCGAGACGTCACCCGAACCTTGAACCCGCTGAACCGCCAGCTGAACCGAAGCCGAGTCAGACCCGTAACACCCGAACGCATGAACTTGAGCCGAGCCGAGACATGAAACACGAGCTGAGACTCGACCATGGCTGTTGTCGCCGTCCGCTGCCGCCACTCACGGCGGCGCTGTTTCTTCTCCGCGTCATCTCTCTCACTCTTCTCAGTCGCTCTCTCTCTCTCTCCGCCTAGTCTCTCTCTTTCTCCCGTCTCTGTCTCTCTTTGCCGCCGCTCACCACCACCGGTCAGTGGTGGTGGTTCGTTTGGTTGCTCGAAAAAGAGAGGGGGGTTGCTTGAGGTGTCGGCCTTGAAGGGGTGTGGCCGGAGCCACCGGTTCCGCTCCATGTGGCCGAATTGCCGGAGAACCGAGAGAGGTAAGGGGTGGTCGGCTGGGTTGGGTTTTGTTGTTGTCTGATAATGGAACCGAGAGAGAGAGAGGAAAGACCCCCTTTTCTTATGTGTGAAATGTGCAGACAAATCAAAGAGTAGAGATATGGTCATATATAGTGGTTTAAAGATTTGAAGAATCTTGTGAAATCTGGTTAAAATATTTTGTACAGATTTACCAATCTATAGAGATTTTTGTCTAGATCTTGAAGGGATTTTGTTGATATTTGAAGAGATGTTATTTATACAATCTAATATATCATGTGTAGGTTTAGGCTTGGGCCCAGGGCCCACAAGCTCAACCCCCGTGCGTAAGTGGCCCGTAAATCCTACGAGACCCGTTGTCAAAACCCTGAACTCCGTTTAACGTCAAAAATTAAAATACACAAAAATACGGTCGGTAGTCGTTGTTTGCACGCCCGTTCGTCGATCACGGTAATAATCGCGAAAAATTGTATCGTTGCCGTCTTTAATCCATTTTTCGATCCGGTTTCGACTGTAGTCACAAAAATATAATTACGAAGCTAATATATATCGTAAAAATTTAATATTTGTCTGCGTTGTCAGTATTTTGTACGGCATCAGTTCGTTGTCGCTAGATATTCAGCAGATTTTCCGTAAATCACCACACGCGCACTGTATAGTCGAATAAACGCTCCTAGGCATTCCCAAGGCCTAATTAAGTTAATTTGCGCTGTAAACACTATTTATTATCGCGTTAATTACCTGTTAATCACGTAATTAGGAGCCGTAAATCACGGGTTGTCACAGTTTGACATTAGAAAACAAGGTTTTGAAAGAAAAAGCAAAAGAGTTTGAAAATGAAAAATTAAAAATTGAAAAAGATTTTCAAAGTCAAATGAAGGTTTTAGAAGATGAAAAATCTGTTATTTTTAAAAATAATCTTGAAAAACAGATTGAAATAAATTCTCATCTTCAGAAAATCATTCGGCTTGAAAATGAAGCTGGAATTGCTCGGAATAAAATTGATGAGCTTGAAAAGAAATTGACAGGTTTTGTGAATACGTCATCAGCACCAGATCTTATATGTCCAAAACCGATCAATGAGATTCCAATAAGTGACAATGTCACAAATTATGACAAAGTCATAATTGAAGATTGTGATGATAAAGCTGATGATGAAAAAGAGAAAAAGAAAATATTTTTGGAATTAAAAGAAAAATTTTAAGAAACTGTTTTACATTCGACTGAAATAGGCTCAAAGCAAAAACCTGTTAAGAAGAAAGTAGAACAGAAACAAAAAGTTAAAAATTCAGAAAATTTTCAAAACAACAATAAAAGCTCATCAGTTCAATCATCCAATCAAGATAAAAAACCACAAAAATTGAAAAACCAAAACTCACAAAAAGTTGGTAATATGTGGTGCAGGTTTGACCACAGTGCTTCAAAGATAAATCCAACTTTCAGGAGGAGTGATGATTACCACAAAGCCAGACAATGTTATGATCTGAGCGTTTGGTGTGAAAGTGGTGAATGGTACGATAACAGAGTGTGCTACACTTGTGGTGTTCAAGGACACATTGCTGTTAACTGCCAGAATCAGTGGTATGAGATAAGAAGATGCTATAATTGCCAAATCAAAGGACATATTGCCAGAGATTGCCCAATGAGATCAAAGGGAAGATCGAGGGCTGAATCTCAGAAAAATAAGAAAAAATCAGTCAAAGTCGATGAAAAGCCCAGAGCACAGAAACAACAAGAAGTGAAAGAACAGAAAGTGAAGCTTTCACAAGGGCAGAAAGATCGACTGAGAAAGAAAAGAAAGAAAGCACGAGAGTATCTCGAAAGGATTTTGTCCTCGGATACAACAAGAAAATCAGATAAATGTTATGATAAATCGTCTTGCTCTCCAAAGAATGACAAATCAAGCAAAACGAATTCATCAGATACAAATCTGAGGACAGAATGGTGTGTGAAGAAAGAAAAAGTTCCTGGCGATGATTTGTTTCTTCGGAAGCAAAAGAGCCACGTTCTGGCAATGAATCTGATTCGTCAAAATCAGAGGAGACATCTGTTGATTAAAAAGGAGAAAATTCAGTTACGCCAATGGATGATATCAACTTTCCACCATTGCGGACTGAAAATTTTAAACAAAAAGATGGGAAAGTGAAAATTTCGAATCAGTTCTATTCTGAAAAGAAAGAATTTGATGTCGAAAAGGCTTTCAGTAGCAAAGTAAAAAATATTTTTGGAAAGATGGTTGAGGGTAAGGTAAAAGGGGTTAAAGAATTTTATGAAACAAAAAGGAATGTTCAAACCCTGAATGAAAATAACTCAAATACACCCAAGGACTGTCAGGCTTGGGTGAATCTTTTTAACTGAAAAACCTGACTTGCCGGAGCTCCCAGGTTGGTAAGTGTGGAGCAGGAATCGGCATCTTTATTGAGAAATTCACTTCAGTGATATTTCGACTTTCAAAAGATTAATTAAGGACATTAAGTTGTACTTGATTCATCTTTCCTACAAGTGGTAATTTGAAGAACAAGGTGATGAAACCTCGAGTTTATGAAATGGCACACAAAACTTATTTTCTGGAAAATCCATTTTGATTAAAACAAACTTAAGTGTTTTGAAATCATAATGGGAAAATAGTTTGTTGTCAGGGGGAGTTCTGATTGTTTATGCCAAGTGGATGGCGAATTGAAGCAATTCGATATCATGTTGTCATGTTCTTGTACAGTTTGTTTTCAAATTTTCTCAGAAAATCAAAATTGAAACATATTTTGATTTTAGGGGGAGAAAAATTTTTAAAAATTTAGAAAATTTGAAAATGCCAAAAACATTGAAAAATTAAAAATGAGTTTTGTTGAGAACAAAAGGAAATGATAGTAAATCAGTGGACTATCACAGCATGCTAAAGAAATGAAATGTCAAATGTGATAAACGGTCTCACTAAAGATGTGACGATAGGCTCAGCTAGACTAGTAGATTTGTGATAACGATACAAACTTAAATGAAAAAACCTAGTTCTAGTGGGAAACATGGTCAAAAGCATAGTACTTAGTTTTGTCCTTCTTGATTGTGTGCCTACTCAGTAATAGCTTATTGTGGAAAAACATAAAAACTGGTTAAGTCTGTGAACTTTCACAACTTTGCTGAAAAATCGTTGTGATTGTGCATTTCATTTTGCAAAGATTTAAACTTGTTTGATTTCTTTATTTTGTTTAAGCATTGGACATCCTCTGCGTATACGTGAGTATCGACCTGGTTGTTAATGCCTAAACGTTCTGTTTTATTTTCTTTGGTGTTTCGTTTAAGCTTTGGACCTCCTCTGCGTATACGGAAGTATCGACCTGGTGGTTAAAGCCTAAACAATTTCAACTTGTTTTATTTTTCTTATTTTGTTTAAACATTGGACTTTCTCTGCGTATATGGAAGTATCGACCTGATTGTTAATGTTTAAACATTCTGCTTTGTTTTCGCACAAATCACAGTTGATAAAAGTTTAAAGGCATTACTCGAGTTAGTGTATTGCATGATGAGGGGATATGCAGAGATCGTGGGGTCCATAAGAATTTAGTGCAAAATTAATATACCCTAACGAATCGGTAAGCATTTTGAAAGTTTTTATATTGAGCTTAAGAGGACAACTATATCGTCAATCAACGTGAATCGTTTAGAACTTAATATGTTTAAAGCTTAATGGTGATAGTGATTTGTCTCAATGATATGATCCTCTTACACAAACTCACAAAAATATTGTCTGTATATATTTCTTTACTGCATTTCATTAAAAACAAAAATCCAAAAAGATTTTAGTGTGTTTTAGCAGAAATTTTTGAAAAAGCCAAAAAGATTTTCGACAACTGATGTTGAAGAGCAGATTTTCAAAATCTCAAGTGCTAAACATGATGAATGATATTGGATTGGGAAAGTTTATTTGAGTTGAGAAAGGTTTTTGAAATGGATAAATGGATCATTAATTTGAAACAAATTTAATCATTTTAAATTCAAGAGGTAAGCATAAAGTCAAATCTTACTGTTGGATGGAGTGTATGCAGGTATGCAGCTAGTGAATTCCAGACTGCGATCCCAGCTTGTCGAAAGGGGGAGTCTGTAGACGTAAAAGCCAGGTTCCTGATCTTGTTGCTACGGAGAGCCAGGAGATGGTCCTGAATCTGTGAAAGCTGCTAATGCTGAGAAGATAGAGAGTGCTATATCAGATTACGATCCCGAAACAACGTAAGGGGGAGTCTGTTAGCAATAGGGTGATTGAAGAGAGAGTGTGAAGACTGATTAAAACTGAAGTTTTGACATGCTAACGTCTCGTACTGAAGACTCCGTCAACATCCAAGGGGGAGACTGTTGGTGCATATGTCTATTGACTCCGTCTTATATCGAGTCTTGGTTATGTTCCAGAACTGAACAAGAATGATGTCATCATATTAAATGATGACATCATATCGATGACATCATCTCTTGCATCACATGAATTCAACATCTCACAAAACACGAAACAGTGCAAGAAATAAGATTTTTATATTGTTTTTTATGTAAGTTCGCTTGAATTGAATTATAAGCTTTCGCTTGAACCGTCAAGTGTTTGTTTCAAGCGAAAGGTGTATGCCTATATATAGGTGATGTTAGCTTCTCATTTGTAACAATCCCATTGTTCTTGTACCGAACTGCTGCTGGTTTGTCAAGTCATATATGAATGAGAAGTGTAGTTTAACGTGATATCTTCTGTTTCTACTCATTTCTTTCTGATTCAAAACAGTTTGATTGTTTCCGCCACTCAAACTGTCGTGTATTGACTCAAATTGACTCATTTGATCGTCAAAAACGATCCTACAGCTTTGATAAAGCCTTTGACAAGTTCTATGACATGTACAACACAACCTGGTATGTAACTATTTTCATGAAAATATAGAACTTTGTTTTCGCTTCGTAATCGTAAACCAAGAATATGTATGTCTTAACAACTCATAACATGTGTTTCTAAATCTTGAATATTCAGGAAAGCAGCAGGAATTTCAATCATCGTAGGCTCCGTTTGTTGTGAAGATCACTTTGCTTGGTATGGTTCACATTTATCACAATAGTTTTTTATGTACATATAATTTTTTATTGTGAATTAAATTACTAAAATTGTTCCTTTTTTTAAAGCTCTCCAATATGTTGATTCAATTCATATACTTTTCAGTAATGTTAGTGGTTTAGCTAATCCAGATGCAATCAAGTAGCCCATTTGAACTTTGTTTATCAGCAGTTGACTTTTTAACTTTGACTTTGATGAAAGTTAATCTGGCTCAAGGGAAAAATTGTTTAAGTTCAGTGTAATTATTTTACAAAAAAATAAATGAAAATGTGGAGCTAAATTGCAATCACTATCTACATCAGTCTTGAATAAGCGAAGTCAACTCGAATTATGGGACAACGTCTTTTCACTATTATGTGGATGTTTTACAGGCACCGGATGAATTGCTTGAATGCAGGAGTGGAAGATAGCGCTTATATTTTCAACAAGCACTAGGTAAATGAGAAACAATCTCAGCTCAGCGATTTCATATTCTAAAAGCATGTTTATGACTAAAAGATTGGTTTTTAATGATCTATTTTTATATTCTTATATGAAAAGTTATACAAGGCATTTTGGTACATATGTAGCCTGTGATAGCATAGACATTAGGCACCAACAACATACAAAATTATATGGTATACAAAAGAGAGAAATCACAATGTTGAATTTCCGAATAATGAATTGCTTTTGTTTTTTCTTTCTTATTCTTTTGGTTGCATGCAAAAATATTTATTAATATATTACAAGAATTCAGGTTCTTCTAAATTTTAAATTAGTCAATAGATGTTTCAACTATTCTTTTGGTTTCATATTTTAGTAGTACACCCCAGTCAGCCTTCTTATAATCTATACATATTTCTTTTATTGATATGGATTAGTTGTGTTTGACTTTGTGATTCTACAACTGATCAATAATAGGGTTAAGAAGAAGAACTACGGTTGGTATTGGGCCTTTGCCAATTGGGTTATTATTTTGGGGTTCATTAAAATAAAAGTATATCCTAACCTAATTTGGTTCTTCTCCTAAGACTACTCGGTATGGGGAGCGGCCTAGGGCTGGCGAGGGTACTTGATATGGAGCAGGGTACTTAGAATCTATACTGAATAGGCCTTTTATTGAATTATACAATAACAATGGACCTTTACTGAATTTTACACTAACAATGTGTCAAAAAAAAAATAAGGTCATATATAAGAAGTTATTAGACAACATAAAATTAGGTCATGCTTTCATTTTAGACAAAATATTATCAATTACTTACCTTATTCTCTACATCAAACATGTACACTAAACAATAAACATTTAACATTGTTTTATAAACATATGTAACTAAACATAAAGAATTTAAATAAATTTATTATAATATGTTTTTTAGTATTTGATTCCGATCGTTATGAGAACAAATACGTGTATTCACACGGGTGTACACCTAGTTAATATAGTATAGATATAGATAATGTACACATGAATTCATAATTAGTGGCGTAGCTTTTAAGAAACCGGGGTGCACCCTCCCCCTCCTTCAAAAAGTGTAATATTTTTTATTTTTGCACCCTCTCCCTCCTACAAAAAGTGTAATATTTTTTTATTTTTATCTGAAAATTCTAAAATTATATAAGTCCGCCCCTATCAATTATTTTGTCTAAAATTCCACTGCCCCTACCAAGTTTATTGTCAAAAATATTTATACATATTTTCGTATTGAATTAAAAAATGTGAAGAACGGGCTATTAGTAAGTTTTATAAATATTTAGAGTTAATTGCCATTTTAGTCCCTGAGGTTTGTCCAAATTTGCCATTTTAGTCCAAATAGTTTTTTTTTCGCCTCTGGGTCACTGACTTTTCCATTTTGTTGCCATTTTGATCACATACCCAAACTCCTTCCAAAACCCCCATTTTTACCCTGGGTATTTTTTGGGATTTTCATTTTAAATCTTTTCAATTGCCATTTTGATACAATTCTAAAAAATAAAAAAAAATTCTAAAAAATCCAAAAATTATAAAAAAATCAAAAAATAAAAAAAAATCTAAAAACCAAAAAATTCTAAAAAATAAAAAAATTCTAAAAAATAAAAAAAATTATAAAAAATCATAAAAATTCTAAAAATAAAAAAATTCTAAAAAATCAAAAAAACTCTAAAAAATCAAAAGAATTCTAAAAAATCAAAAAAATTAAAAAAAATAAAAGATTCTAAAAAATCAAACAAACATGAATAAATGGATTTCTGCCGCTTTTTTAGAGTTTTATTTTTTTACTATGTTAGATTCTCTGTGTTTTTTAAATGGATAAATGAATTTCTGTTGTTAATCTGCTTAGAGATGGAACCAAAAGAGGTAAGGAGTCCATGACCTCTCTGTTGAACACTTTGATTATAAAAGAATAAAACTTTATATTCAATTTTTTAACAGTAAAACTAACTTCCATTAAAACCAAAGACAATACAAATCAAAGTCCAGCAAGATGCAAGATGCTGAATGAAATTAAAACTTTATAACTACCATGTTTCACCATCTTACCACTTCTCCAAAGTGAGTGAGTCTAATAATTACATTATGTTACATGTTTCATCATCTTACCACTTCTCCAAACTTTATAACTACCATGTTTCACCACTTAACACTTCACCATTTTAGATTTTTTTTTTTTAGAATTTTATTGATTCTTTTAGAATTCTTTTGATTTTTTATAATTCTTTTGATTTTTTAGAAATTTTTTAATTTTTTAGAATTATTTTGATTTTTTAGAATTTTTTTATTTTTATGATTTTTTTTATTTTTTAGAATTTTTAGAATTTTTTTGATTTTTTAGAATTTTTTTGATTTTAGAATTTTTTTATTTTTAGAATTATTTATTTTTATGATTTTTTTTAGAATTTTTTTGATTTTTTTAGAAATTTTTGATTTTTTAGAATTTTTTTTGATTTTTAGATTTTATTTTATTTTTAAGATTTTTTTATTTTTTAGAATTTTTTTTGATTTTTTAGAATTGGATCAAAATGGCAAATGAAAAGATTTAAAATGAAAATCCCCAAAATACCCCGGGTTAAAAATGGGGTTTTTGGATGGAGTTAGGATATGTGATCAAAATGGCAACAAAAAGGAAAAGTCAGGGACACAGAGGCAAAAAAAAAACTATTTGGACTAAAATAGCAAATTAGGACAAACCTCAGGGACTAAAATGGAAATTAACTCAAATATTTATAAACTTTAGAGTTAAATGCCATTTTAGGCCCTGTAGTTTGAGACATTTTGCCAGTCTGGTCTAAATGTTTCATTTTTCTCCTGTGGGTCCAAAAAGGTTTCATGGTTGCCATTTAGTCCACTGGGTTAACTTCATTTATTTTTTCTGTTAACCAGAAGGACAATTTGGTCATTTTATATGCAATTCTGTTAACTAGAAAGGCACTTCGGCCATATAAAATGACCGAATCGCCTTTCTCATTAACAGAGATAATGGGTGAGGTTAACCCTGTTGACTAAAATGGCAACAGTGAAACCTTTTTGGACCTACAGGTGAAAAATGAAACCTTTTAAGTAAACTGATAAAATGGCCCAGACTCTAGGGACTAAAATGGCATTTAACTCTAGACTTTAATTAAACTTTGTTACCACTTTATATATAAATCAAAGCTGAGAGTTCTTTTTTTTATCTTAAAGATTTTAAAGGTACTTACCATTTATCTTAAAGATCGTTTGATTGAGTTGTAATTCTTCATCTAGGTACTTAACATTTATCTTGCATCATTATAAATATTTGGTCTTTATTTTTGTTAAACAATATTTAGCATTTTTATGTTTAAGAATGCCTCATTTGACTTGACTTTGAATGAATGAAGATTATGTAGTTTTAGTTGGAGTTATTGTTATTTGACCCAACCCGATTCGAATATCCACCTCGAACATATAACCTGAAACATAGAGATAGGAAAAAAAAATTGGTCCCATAACTTTCTGCCCCAGAACTTTTGGTCAATCTCCGACACTGTTCACATTATGTTTTCAACCAAAATTGTGACACGTGGCTGTCTATTAGCAACAAAATTTAAAACACGCGCCTTTTAAAGACCGGCCCAATTGTTATGTCTTTACCGGTGACTTGCACCTTCTCTTTCATATAGTTTCCTTTATAGTGGAGAGTTTAAATAAGATGAATTTTTTTGTAAGAAGAAAAAAGAAGAAATTTCAACCAATAAGAATGCTTTATTTTACTTCATTTAATATAAGAATTTAATATTACTATATGGGTAAATTGGTAAATCTATACATGTCATTAATTTGTAGTCTTCCTCTTTAACATCTAACCTAACTTTTTTGTAACTTATCTTCAAAATATATATTTTTCAATAAAATAAAATAATTGAAAGTCTAGGATAAATTACGAGTTGTGTAGGATAAATTTCAACGTGTAGGATGAATTTCGAAATATGTAAGATAACTTTTGATGTGTGTAGACAAAAAAAGTTTGTGTGGAGGATACTAGTCTTTATGACTAATTAATTAGTAAAAAAATGATAATAAATGAGACAAGTGAAACACTATTTAATGTTTTACAAAATTACCCTTTGTTCTTTTTTCTTCTCAATTAATTTTTTTCTCAAATGAACCTTCCCCATCCTTTATATCTGTTTAAACCCTAGTTACCTTCATCAAAGTATTTATGTCGATCTTCCTCTCAAATTCACATGTCCCCGCTTCGATTTCAGAAATCCGGTGCTGTGATTCTATTTAGGTATAATTTTTGTTGTCCCTTTTTAGTTTATTGTAGTTTGTTCGGTCCTTTTGATACTTCGTCTCAAATTTTACGTCTCCTGATCAGTTTGTCATTGTGTATCTAATCAATTAAACACAGAAAGTTTCTGATTTCGTAAGCAAACGTTCTATTTGGTTTTATAAGCTTCTTGTCTTCTTCATCCGTCTTTACTTTTAAGGGATGTTCATTTTCTGAAACTCGATTTACAGGTGGTTTAGCTTTTTTTTTTTATTTAGTTTACAATTAGGGTTTACAAATATTGATAATTGTGATGTTTTAAAATAAAGATGGATTTGCTTATGTTATGGTGTTTTGATGTTTATATTTAAAGTAATTACTTTGATTAAAACAATGAAATTTGTAATTGTATCACATGATCAAGGTTCTAAATTTTATTTTTAATTGCACAAAAAAATCATACGTATTTTTTTATTAGATCGTTATGAATAATCCCAGGTCTACTCGAGCATCACCTGTAGGAAGTCGAATTTTTAAATGACATTATGTTTACAAATTCCAAATTGTTTGTCTTTCAAGACAAGATAATGGGCAATGATACAAAAGCAATTGAGTTTGATCCAATAAAGCAGCATAAATTTTTGTCCTTGAGTTTAGATAGCAGGAAGTTGTCGCCGGATGAAAACAAACTCTTTTTGAGGTAACCTTGACACTATTTACAGCTGGTGTTACTTTCCGTCGCTTCTATAAGTGAACATATAACACACTTATTTTGATATTTTAAACTCATCTTTAATCATAATATTTGTTGATATACAATGACATAGAATTGACAGAAAGACTAGACTACGTTGCAATTGCATTGCTTGGATACTCATATATTGCAACCATGTTAAGAAGCTTCAATGTGAGTCTTGACTTGAGGCTGCAAGAGTAATGGTTTCTGATCCATTGCTTGCATTTGTTACAACCCCACATATTATACCTCAACAACTACAAACTCGATTATAGTATATCTCTATTTTATTTGGAATTTACAGTCTATGTTATCACCTCAACATTATGTCAAATCCTGGTATAATAAGCTATTATTGTAATTAATTACAGGTGGGATGTACTCTATTGTTATTATTACTATTGTTGTTGGTTTAATTTCAAAAAAATGAAGTTGTTTTCGGCTCTTATATTGGCCTAATGCTGTGTTTTACATACTTTTTTATTTCATATTATGTTTTGTGTTAAACCCGTGTAATACACGGGTAAGTAACCTAGTATAATAAATAAATAAGGTTTGGGACACGTGGCACCTTGTGGTGTAACCTCACAAAATTTTGGGCAGGAAAATTGATGGGTCTTTGTTATTTTTAAGGATATCTCGTGTTGACCCGTTTGATGTTATAACCCGGTGATTCTTTAGGGTTTCTTCTTCTTCATTCTCCCTGCCGCTTCTCCATCGCTCTTACCTACTCCACCATCTCTTTGTGAACCCGATTGAACGTGCTCCTACTTCATGATACAACATCTCAAACCCTAATTCTTCAAGTGTAGCCTCTTGTGTCTGAAGATGAAGGGATGTATATATCATTCCTAATTTCATCAAATTCGTTATCACATGTTGATAGTCTCATACTTCTATCTAATTTTTTTATTTTTAATCGGCAGCTTCTGAAATGATATCCCTAAAATTGATTGTAGTTGTGTGAATCATATCTGTAAGGTTAGTGTACAAATCACATGTTCCATAGTTTTCAATTTCATAATTTTGTTTCTGTATATTCTACTTTTGTGTTTACGATTGATTAAGGTTATCAATAGGCTTTTGCGAGGTTATTTGTTGATTCGCTGACTCTAATCTTCTCGATTAGCACCAAATTAGTGTTCTATCATTTCAATAATAAGCATGGAGTTTCTTCTTCGACTTGTCATTTTTTCTGTTAAGCGAATCGCCCTTCTCATTAACAGAGATAATCGATGAAGTTAACCTAGTAGACTAAAATGGTAACAGTGAAACCTTTTTGGACCCACATGCGAAAAATGAAACTTTTTGACTAAACTGACAAAATGGCCCAAACTCTAGGGACTAAAATGGCATTTAACTCTAGACTTTAATTAAAGTTTGTTACTACTTTATATATAAATCAAAGCTGAGTGTTCTTTTTTATCTTGAAGATTTTAAAGGTACTTACCATTTATCTTAAAAATCGTTTGATTGAGTTGTAATTCTTCATCTAGGTACTTAACATTTATCTTGCATCATTATAAATATTTGGTCTTTATTTTTGTTAAACAATATTTAGCGTTTTTTATGTGTAAGAACGCCTCATTTAACTTTGAATGAATGAAGATTATGTAGTTTTATTGGAGTTATTGTTATTTGACCCAACCCGATTCGAATATCCACCTCGAACATATAACCTGAAACATAACGACAGCAAAAAAAAAATTGGTTCCATGACTTTCCGCCCCCAGAACTTTTGGTCAATCTCCGACACTGTTCACATTATGTTTTCAACCAAAATTGTGACACCTGGCTGTCAATTAGCAATATAATTTAAAACACGCGCCTTTTAAAGACTGGCCCAATTGTTACCTCTTTACCGGTGACTTGCACCTTCTCTTTCACACAGTTTCCTTTATAGTGGAGAGTTCACATAAGAAGAAATTTTTTGTAAGAAGAAAAAAGAAGAAATTTCAACCAATAAGAATGCTTTATTTTACTTCATTTAATATAAGAGTTTAATGTTACTATAAGGGTACATTGGTAAATCTACCAAGATAATTAATTTGTAGTCTTCCTCTTTAATAGCTAACTACATTCAATTTTTTGTAACTTATCGTCAAAATATATATTTTTTCAAAAAAATAAAATAAAATAATTTAAAGTGTAGGATAAATTACGAGTTGTGTAGGATAAATTTCAACGTATAGGATGAATTTCGAAATATGTAAGATAACTTTTGATGTGTGTAGGCAAAAAAAGTTTGTGGATGATACTAGTCTTTATGACTAATTAATTAGTAAAAAATGATAACAAATAAGATAAGTGAAAAAACTATTTAATATTTTACAAAATTACCCTTTGTTCTTTTTCTTTTCAAATGAACCTTCCCCTTCCTTTATCTGTTCAAACCCTAGTTACCTTCATCAAAGTATTTATGTCGATCTTCCTCTCAAATTCACATGTCCCTGCTTCGATTTCAGAAATCTGGTGTTGTGATTCTATTTAGGTATGATTTTCATTGTCCCCCTTTAGTTTATTGTTGTTTGTTCGGTCCGTTTGATACTTCGTCTCAGATTTTACGTCTCCTGATCAGTTTGTAATTGTGGATCTAATCAATTAAACACCATAGTTTTCGATTTCGTAAGCAAACGTTCTCTTTGGTTTTATATGTCACACCCCGACCACGTAGAACATACAAAACGTGGCGGAAATGTCGGGGAGTGTTGTAACAGAATTAATTGTTTCAAATCAATGGCAATTGAAGTTTCGTTTTATTAATCAAACATGAAAGTTTACATTGTTTTAAACAAAAACAAAGAGTATATAACATAAATTAACTAGTTCTTGTCTCGTTTTAAGTCACTAAGGCACAGGTCCGCCTAAGTATGTCTTGATAAGTCCTATGCATCATCTCCTGAAAACACATGTGAAAATAGGTACGTCAGCATAAAAATGCCTGTGAGATACATAGGTTTGTGAAAATAGGATTCATGACTTATATTTGATAAAATGTTTAGTCATGAACCTTGTAATTTGCTTTGTCTTGTAAATCATTTGAAAAACGATAAGATCAGATGATATGTATAAATAAGAGAATAATGTAGGGTTAAATGAATAACCATGTAAAATGAGTTTGTATAAGATAAGTTGTTTGTAAAACAATGTATTGTGAAAAGTATGTTATTTGTATAAAATGTTATATGTCCAAATTGAAATGATTCAAATAACGCTACGATATGTAATACCATACAAACACTTATATATAGGAAGTACCAGCGGCGTATCCACCATGCTTGTATCATATTACACACGCCTCGTTACTCCATTCACTTACTCAAACCAACCGTCAATGTAAATTGTTCATGTATAAATGAATTGTTATGTGATAATGTGTAAACCATATCGAAATGTCTATGTTCAATGTAAACCACTAAATGTGTATATCACTGTCAAAATGTTTATGTTTAATGTAGATCATGTAATGTGTAACCAAAAATGTCATGTATGGTAAGTGAAATATATCAAGTAAACCATATGTATAATGCACAAAAACAAGGTATTGAAGTAAAACACAGTTTAAATCAAAGTTATGTTTTGTGTAACAAATGCATGCTATACTGATACAAACATTTATGCGGTATTGTTATACCCAAAATGTAAGCATGTGAAAACGATGTACTAAGTATGTAATCAAATGAACATACATAGCGTGAAATGTAATGTAAAACGATGTACTAAGTAATGCACATAATGGGCACACATAGCATGAAATGTAATGTAAAACGATGTACTAAGTAATGCACACAATGGGCACACGTAGCATGAAATGTAATGTAAAACGATGTACTAAGTAATGCACACAATGGGCACACGTAGCATGAAATGTAATGTAAAACGATGTACTAAGTAATGCACACAATGGGCACACATAGCATAAAATGTAATGAAATCATGTACTATGAATGTACTAATAAACATAGCAAGTATATGATATGAAAACAGGAAAGCATGAAAGTAACAAGTAGGCACATGTGTTTCACCCCAAAACAGTTTGGAAAACAGTAAAAGAGGGGTTCTATGTACTCACTTGAGAATGCTCAGTAGTCCTTGAGTGACAACCAAACAATGCTAGAGATCACGGATATCAAACGACACCTAATATAGGTAACTATGTTAATAAACCGGACCTAAATCGGAAGATCGGGTAGCATGAGGGTTTGTAAACCAAACGAGTATGGAGACTCGTGTCATATGGTTTAACAAAGCCTACATACTAAATGAAACCTAACCTAACTGCTTTCGACCCATCGCGACCCATTAAGGTAGCTTATGCTCCTTTAACGCGTCGTTCGCGTGAAACGCGTTCGGACCGCCTAACTAGTCCTATGACAAGTGTTATATGCCTAAACATGTTACATAATCAATTATGTGACAAAAGTTTAGGTTACATATGCTTAATTACCAATTATACATGAAAAGGGTATTCTGGTAATTTACCTAAGGCATATAAACTACCTATCATACAACTACTCAAACGATGTGACCATAGGGTATAACCTCGGAAGGTTATTCCCTACCTACTATGGTCACCTAATGTATTTGTTCGGATCCTAATGATCGACCAAATGGGTCGGGTTCGAAGGTATAAGCGATTTATTAGATCGCTTACCCTACGACCCTAGACAACGTGGTAATCAGTAGGCATAGTCCCAAGGGACTATAACCAACGTGATTACACTCACGTTGCGAAGTTCAAACGAACTTCGCATTGACCATATACTGGTCAATGCAGAAAGTCAAACAAAGTTTGACTTTCAGACTCGAAAAGACTCGAAAAGCAATAAAAGAACGAAAGAATACTTACGAAGGGTCCCCGAATGCTAATCCCGATCCAAGTAGCTCAGGTATGAAACAAAGGTTTCAACTTAGAGCTTCTCAAATCAGAATTCTTGTGGGTTTTGCAATGGGGTGGGTTGGGTATTTATAGGATTCGGAGAACCGTTAAGATCGTTTCTCGAATATTGTGCTTTGATCTTGTCCATACATGTGCACACATGGTTTTGTAATACCATGTGCCCTCAATACCAGCCCATAGATTCCCCAAAACCATTTGCAACAAGTGGAACGGACCAGATTCGATGTTCCTGCATGTTTCTGCTGTCTGGAAGGCTGATGCGGCCCGCTTCAGGATCAGACAAAACTCAGGCGGGCCGCCTGGAGCTTCTGATCAGAAAACAAGTTTCAAAAGTGACAGTTTTGGTCCCTGTTGTGTTTTAAGCCCATTTCCGGCCCTTCTAAGGCCCGTAAAGCCAACTTTAAGGCCCTAAAATGATGCCTAAACATTGTGGACATGAAACATGCTCAAAAATATGTCGGATGTTGGTTCGTTTGGCCGTACGAACGCGATGTTCGCTTAATTACGACGGAATGCGCATAAGCGCGAAAAACGATCCAAAATGCGTGACGAATGGATTTTTCTCATGCCAAACACTAAAGTAAAATGTTTTAGTGCGTACATAAATTTTTGGATGTCCGGATGTATTCAGAACGTAAGTTATGCGCGAAAATGCAAACTTGTGCACTTTTTGACGCTTTTAGTCCCTGAATGACCCTAAAGTTTATTTTAGCACACCGAACCCCTCAAAGCCTATTTCTAAGCTATATAAAGGATATTTATGGTATGTTTAACTTATGGCCATGTTCCGGAATGTCTGTTACAGTTCAAATTGGCATACTTTCGCAGTTTGTCAAATTTAGTCCCTGTAAGCGATTTAACTTGATTTTGTCATACCAAAGCCTTCAAAACTTATTTCTAAGTTATTTATAGGTTATTTAAGGTATGTTAAGCCTATTTCACTATTCCGGAGTGTTTGTTGGATTAAACTGGTTATATTTACGCACCAGTGCGCGTATAACCTTCCAGAAGGCGATTTAGAGCTTGTAATTGAACAAGAATTGATATGTGAAAAAGATACACATATTTATACAAGTCCAAAGTATGAAATACAATATTTCATTGGTTTGGCATTTGTTGGATGGTTGAAGTGACACAGGTGTCACAGTCTCCGCTACTTTAGGAAATTTCGTCCCGAAATAAATTCGTAGGAGTCTATCTGTGGCTTTGTGTTAAGTAACCATCAAAGATAAGCAAGGCATAATCCTGTTATTTCTCTTTAACGGACATTTTTCAGAATTGAAAAATGAACGGAGTTATTTTCAACAGGCATTATTCAGAAACGAAAAAAATGGACGAAATGAGTCATTTTCCACAACCTCTTCAGAAACGAAAATGAACGAAATGAGTCATTTTCCACAATTTCTTCAGAAATGAAAATGAACGAAATGAGTCATTTTCCACAACCTCTTCAGAAACGAAAATGAACGAAATGAGTCATTTTCCACAACCTCTTCAGAAACGAAAATGAACGAAATGAGTCATTTTCCACAACCTCTTCAGAAACGAAAATGAACGAAATGAGTCATTTTCCACAACCTCTTCAGAAACGAAAATGAACGAAATGAGTCATTTTCCACAACCTCTTCAGAAACGAAAATGAACGAAATGAGTCATTTTCCACAATTTCTTCAGAAACGAAAATGAACGAAATGAGTCATTTTCCAAAATTTCTTCAGAAACGAAAATGAATGAAATGAGTCATTTTCCACAACCTCTTCAGAAACGAAAATGAACGAAATGAGTCATTTTCCACAATTTCTTCAGAAACGAAAATGAACGAAATGAGTCATTTTCCACAACCTCTTCAGAAACGAAAATGAACGAAATGAGTCATTTTCCACAACCTCTCCAGAAACGAAAATGAACGAAATGAGTCATTTTCCACAACCTCTTCAGAAACGAACATGAACGAAATGAGTCATTTTCCACAATTTCTTCAGAAACGAAAATGAACGAAATGAGTCATTTTCCACAATTTCTTTAGAAACGAAAATGAACGAAATGAGTCATTTTCCACAATTTCTTCAGAAACGACCAAACTTGATGTGGTTTCCGTGCACTGAATTTCATAATTATGTATGCATCCATAATTATGCAATTCCTTGCAAAGTCCGCACAATTTGTTTGTAATATGAAGGGGAGGAAAAATCAAACCTGTGATGAGTGTGACTAGACTACCATAATGTCCTTTTAATTAGATTGACAACTGATCCTTTTAATTAGGCCACCTAGGAGTTCTTTCAGCTATCTCATCACATGATATTCCTAACCAGATTTTTGGATCAATCTGTTTAACTAGACCACTCAAGGGGTCTAATTATGGAATAGTACAATATAATCCAAGGGTCTTTACTATTACGTAAAAGCCCATTGAGGATTTAATATAGTACACAAAGATATGGAAGATTCTACGAGGATTTAGATAACAAAACTTGGATTACACAAGAACATAAAAGGGAACACATAAGCACATAATCACATAGTTGTTTAATTTGTTATTAACTTGTTATCGATTGAAAATGGATATGGAAACCAGTCAATTGACTTCAATGTCCTCTGGGATTTATCTGAAAAGATATGAAGAACTCCCAAAATTCGATTTTTGTTTTCTAAGAAACGTAATATTCGAATTAAGGAACACAAAAATTTTATGATTTACGAAAATACCCTTAGGTACCCTATTAAGGATTTATAGTAGTACTTTGGGTATTCGTCCAGTGTTGTAACTTGCGTTTTGTACTTCGTTTTCCTTGAAAGAAACAGGTACTTAGGAATTCCGTGGAAAACGCAAGAGATTATAAAATAGTAAAATTTTGGGGAGTAGTTTGCTTTTCAAGGAATACGATTCCTTGATTGTCGGTATTGTAAGGGATATGTTGTTTATGCATACAACCACATAAATACATTGCAATGTAAATAAAAAAAATTTATTTATTAACAATGATAACAACTGTTTCATGGACCTTGACAACAAAAGAAAATAATACATAAGACATGATTATTTCTAAAAGGTGTTGTCTTCTAGTCGGTCAGATGCTCATCTCCGTGTTGGATTAGCATTAGCAAGCTTTGGGCAATTTCTTCGGAAATGACCCATCTCGCCACACTTGTAGCAAGAACCTGGTGGAAAGCGAGCTTGAGCAGGATTGTTGTTAGCTTGATTTGGTGCAACTGCTGCTACGCAAACTTTTGCTGTATGACCTTTACGTCCACAAATTTGGCATTCGCGGCACTTCACCATAGCATCATGATAAAGGTTACATTTGTTGCACAAGGGTGAAGTTCCATTGTATGGCTTCCTAGTACGGGGTTGAGCTGGTTGGTTGGGGACGGCTTGATCATTGTGAGTAATCATGGCGAAGTTCTGAGAAGCCTTTCGCTTCTTTGACTTCTTAGGGGATCCAGTCGGTTCATCCATGGTCTTTGATTCCTCGATTGGTTTCGATTCCTCGACCGGTTTCTTGTCACCCTTTCGGAAAAGCTTACGTTTCCTGATCTGAGATTCAGTCAAGGTTGCAGATAGCTCAATGGTCTGCCTAACCGTAGTGGGGTTACTACCAGTAACAATGTCCTGAACTGAGTCAGGGAGACCATCAATGTATTTTTCGATCGCCTTATTCAAAGGCGTAACCATGGTAGGACATAACAGGCTCAGCTCCTCATATCGATCAGTGTATGCTCGATGTCCGTCGCTGTCTTGCTTAAGGTCGTCGAATTCTCTTTCCAAGGCCCTGATCTCGTGACGAGGACATAATTCCTTCATCATTAGTGCTCGAAGTTCTTCCCACGTTTGAGCCAGTGCTACTTCGGCACCCCTATCTCTCACCACACCGTTCCACCACGTCAAAGCTCGTTTCTCAAAGACACTAGATGCAAAATCTACCTTTCGCTCGTTTGGACATTGTACATGCCTGAAGGTGCTCTCTAGACTCTCGAACCATTGCAGAAGTGCAGTCGCTCCTTGAGACCCAGAAAACTTTGATGGCTTAGCCGAGTTGAACGTCTTGAAGTTGCAGGGGGCATTGTTGTTATTGAGAGCTTGGTGACATTGAGCAATGATGTTCGGGATTGCAGCAGTCATTTGCTGTGTAATGACAGCTGCCAGATCTTCAATAGATACCGGATTTTCGCGTCGTGGAGGCATTCTAAAAGAGGGAACATGAAATGAAACGAGTGAGAGAATTAGACGAAAAGAATGAGATGAACAAATCTGATGAAAGCAAGGATAGTGGTCATTTGTTTGTTACTACAAAACAACAAACGACCTCGGTGATTAATCAAAGTAAACAGGTCAAAAATAATGTATCGCGAAGACGTGCTCGCCTATAAGTGAACACTCATCCCAAGAATTCCTAGGTAAGCACAACTGGTCTCGCGTCTAATCTATTATATATAATAAACAAGAAGATTTGGGCTGATGTGGCATTAGATTAGAGCCTTTAGAATTGAGTTTTGGCGGGAAACTGAATATGCAGCCAAAAAAATCACGCGGATCTTTCTTTTTTGTAACCCGACCCGTTTTATATTCCGATGATATAAATTCCTCTAAAAAACACGCTTTCTTTTTCTAAACCCTAGATCTTCATCTTCTTCCTTCTGATGTACGCTTCCTCTTCTCTTCTGATCCATATGATTCAAGCTTCAATAATCAGGTAAAGAAATCTTCTTTTGCTAATTGTTAATCCTTTTGTTCATGTTCGAATTTATATCTTTCTTTCTGTCTTTGTTTTTTCTCTCCAAACCCTAGGTCGTCTCAAGAATTCCAGCCGTCACTCTCATCGGGATTTCTCATCTCTCCGTCTTTCTTTGTTTATTTTGATCTGTTGCAAGTGAGTTTTGTTCAAAGTTTCTTTTACCCTGATTAGATATTTGGAAAAAAGTTTAGTTCTTTGCTATTTGGGGATTTTGATTTTACTTTCTTTTTTCTCAAGAAACAATCTTCATTTTTCTTTTACTTTTGGGCTTTTGTTGCAGGTTGTTTATTAATCTGATGTACTTGTGTTTTGTTTACCTCGATTAGATACTTGAAAAAAGTCTGATTCTTTGCTAATTTGGGATTATGGTTTGATTCTCATGTTATTGACTAATTTTTTTTTGTTTTGACCCTTTTAGTTCTTGCTGGGTTGAAGGAGAAATTTGCAGAGGCTATGAGGAGAGATGATGTACCGCTTTCGAATGACAGTTGTCTACAATACAAGATGATGACACTAAAAAAACATGATTCCAGGCTTGGCTTCTTTATAAGTACACTAAAAATACAAGATTTTTTACCCAAAATACAGCCTTGGTCGGATTCTTATTTCTACGCTTCTCTTTGATTTCAACCGAATATTCAAAAAATCGAATAACAATTACGACTTAGGCCTCCAATTTTAGTTACGCGCTTTTATTTTCAGATTTCTTGTAGGCTTGGAGACGGACTCTGGGTCTCGGCTAAAGTGTGTTTGCTTTTCATCTCCTCAACAATATCACCGTAAGTTTTTTTCTTTTTACCTTCAGATTAAATTTATTTACCTTTGATGTATAGTGGGTTTGCCAAATTTCTAAAATGAGTTGTTGCATGTTGCACTACAAATAAATTAAAAGAAACATCTATTCTTAGAAAGAGCTATTGCCCTTTGATGTACAGTGGGCTTGACAATTTGACATCCTTTTTCAATATGCATGTATATATGTGAGGTTGAGGAAGATTGACAACCCTATATTTAATTGTTTGAAAATAGCTTCAAAATCAATTAAAAAGTCTTTCGTATGCATCATATTCTTAATTTGTTTATAGATTGGGTCATATGAGAACTGAAACTTCATTAATTTAAAGCAAAGTCCATCTATCCAATTTACAATGAAGTATTATTAATTAATATTATTATGTATGCTCGACATATATATATATATGATAATTTTCACAAACTCAACAAAATTTGATGAAGGACATGAGAGAAACTTCTGTTTAGTAGAGTCAAAATAGATCAAAGTGGAATCAACTAAACTGGCAAAAATTGGAGTCAAAGATCTAGGAGGTCTATGGTTCAACTTACATTATTGTGTTGTTCTTGACCCATCTGCCCCTTCTATCTATTTTTTTATTTTAATTAGTTGAACAGTTAGAAATAAAACAAACCCGACATCGACCCATTGTTTTCCGGGTTTTGGATTTTTCGGGTCGTGTAGTTCAGGTTTTTGGCTGGGAAAAAGTGACCCAATAACCGACCCATTTAAAGTTTGGGTTGGTCGGGTTTGGGTATTCGGGTTAGTTCGTGCCAGGTTGGTCGGCTTTGGGGTTTAAATGTAAAATAAAAATATAGCTTTCTAATGTTGAAATTGAATCCAGAAAGGGAATCCCCTTAAATGCCTACCTCATATTGTAAGTTCTTTTTATTACATGTTACATAAGTACTTGATTTTGAACGAGTATGTTCTTTTATGAAATAATGAAGTTTTGATTTTGAATGTTACAGGGGAGTTGACTCAACTGCTTCAGCAACAGATATTAAAAAAGCATATAGGAAAGCTGCACTCAAACATCATCCCGATAAGGTTGTACCCAACTTCTGAACCTTGTAGAGGGTCAACTGAATTGAAATACTACGAAAGAGTAGCATGCCAAAATTGTCCCTTGGTGTGGGCACTTTTGTCTGTTATATCCAAAATAACATTTTTTTTGTTGCTATTTCCATCCATATCACTAACTCAGTTAAAATGTATCGTCAACTCAGGGACGATTTTGGCAACTTCGTTAAATCAATGACGATTGGCAATTTCGTGAACCAAGTTGGTGATTTGGATGGAAATGGCAACAAAAATGAAATGTGAGGGTCCAATTACAAAAAAAAAAAAGAATCTTATTTAGGATGTAACATGCAAAAGTGCCCAAACTTCAGGGATGATTTTGACATTTAACTCTACTATGAAATTTTGGGTTAACTTTTTCTAATAAATCATGTTTTGCTTATCTAGGCAGGCCAGCTACTCGGTAGAGGTGACTATGGAGATGACGGACTATGGAAGAAAATTGCAGTGTAAAAGTTGATTTTTATGCTTTATATAGTTTCACTATATGGTTAATGGTTTTGGGTGGTTGATCAATGATTGTTAAAGTACCAAAAAACTTTAACATTTTATGAGAAAAAGTATAAACTTTTAAGGCCTAGGTGCTTTAAACCTTGAAACCTCAATTTTTTTTTTATAACCGGAGGTTATTGATTACTATTATTACATTTTTTTTTCTGTGGGCATGCAGTGGGTCAGGTGGAGGCGAGGACGACAATGGATGACGGCGAAGAGATAGGCTGCGATTGGTGGGATTGTGTGATTTTGTTGGGAGATTATTGTAGCCAAGTTGTTTGATGAAATGACTCTGTGAAGGAAGGCATGCTAATGAGTTTGGTTGTGTTGGTTTTAGTGTGAAATCATAGGGAACTTCCTCTGTTTGGTTTAAGTAGATCAATCTACTGTTGCTATAAAGGAAAATTTTGGGAAGTTTGATGATGTTCTTGAGCCGGGCTGTCATTGCGTGCCATGGATATTCGGAAATCGGCTTGCTGGACATCTTACTCTTAGGTTTCAGCAGTTGGATGTCAAGTGCGAGACCAAAACAAAGGTTTTTCTTTCTCTTTGAATCTTGAGTGTTTGTATGTATTTGAAAAGATAATTCATCGATTTTGATCGTGAGTTAAATTTGATTGTCCTCTTCATCTCCAATGAGTTGTGCTTAGCTTAATTTTTTGATGTTCATATTGGAAACCAAGTATCACTATCTATTACCTGGTTGATGATTTTACAAAGTATGTAAATAAAGTTTATAGTTTTCAACATAATTTTTTTATTCGAAAATGGTTTCTATGTTGACATGGAATATCTTTTAACTGCTATAGATGGCTTTTGAAACAACACTTGATATAGATGGCTTTTGAAACTAAGCATATTTGACTCTAAAAACAAATTTGATATTAATTTTGGAAGATAGGTTGTGATTATACTTTGAATATAGTAAATATCTTCCATTCTAAATGTCACGAATACATTGAAACTTTTGAAATACATACTGCTGATTTTTTAGTGACTTTCAATTATTTTCTAAGTGTGTAATCAACATTCTTTGATCGTGTGCCATTTAAGGTGTTCACTTTTTTTTTTCAAATACTAGAGGCAAATGATGAACTGGTATTAAAGATATTCATTTGAACTTTCCATGTTCATTTACATTATTATACATTATAATTCCTCAATGGTAAAAAATGCAGGTGTTACCAACTTCGTGTGTGAAGAACAATGCACTAATTTAGTTCTGTGAAGGTAAAGTAGTTATGATGTTTACCGGTTCACTAATTTAGTGTTTGGGTACTACATATTAGGAATTAGTTTTGACTAACTATGGCTTGATTAGATGTTTTTGATTCTGGAAGTCTCAATACCCTCCTATAATAGTGATCTATGTTATAGAAAACTATTACTTGATTTCTGGTTTAACTTTCTTTTTTCTTTATAACATATAGGCATCATTGTTCGAGACTACTACTGAATTTGTGCTGGACAAATTAAGTGTTTCTTTGACAAGTGAAGAGGTTGATACTTTGTAGAAACTTTATCATCGAGCATTAATACTCGGGTTGCGTTTAATCTCAACACTTTTGCTAAAAAGGTAACACGTCAAACGGGTCAAACAAGTTAAAGTTGCTCGAAATTCATTTATTTAATAATACATGACGTTAACTATTATAAAAGTGAAGTGGTTTGCGGGTTGGACGGTCTTGACATGAGTTTGTTTTGACATGTTACCCAACTGCCCATCTTGCCACCACTAATATCAAAGTAATCAGATAATTATAAAACTGCAGTAGGCCCTAGATCAAGTATTTTTTATGGTGGTTTTGCAGTTAAGGAGTTTGATTTCAAGGGATTGAAGACGACACTTGAACAACTATCAAAATTTGAGAGAAGGGCAAACATGAAAGTGATCGAATCGAATGTACTCAAGGGTTTGAATCTTGAAGATGATAAACGTACTGGTGAACGCTGTATTCTTCATGATGGTTGCATTGATTTTCTTCAAAGCATCATCACCAACCAAAATTTAAATGTGACTTTTCACGTTCTAACATAGTGTTCGTGTGCTGATCTTATTAGTTTTTTTTCTCTTCATGTATGATCATTCTGACTTCTAATAATTTATGTATCCATCATGGTCAGTGGTAAAGGACTCTAAACCGTCTCTGATGCTATAACAATCATTATGGTATTTACCGGTGTTTAACACGTAAATATCGGTATCGTACTGGTACCGAAAAACGAGAAATGGGTACAGGCATCGAATAAACCCGATATGGTATCGGTACCAAATGCTCATCCCTACAGAAAGATTAACAATTAATCAACGTCGAGTAAAAGTTTAATGAAATAATATGTTACATTTTAATAAAAAAAACATGTTTACTAACTAATAAAAATAAACAACCCGGGAAGCATTCCCGGGTGATAACCTAGTGAGATATATACGAAGTGCTTGCCTAGACAGAAAACCCAGAATACAGGCATTCACCCTTCCAGTTTGCACGTGTTCACATTATTTAGGACTCAAAACTTTGGCAAGAGTTTGAAAATTCAAAAGGGGTTCAAAACCTTATAACTGAGGGTTCAAAACCTAGTAATCAATCATCCTAGAACAGATGATTAGTTTTCAAAGCGGTTTTGAAATTTATGTTCTTGTTGTGGTCATCGCCTAAGGATAGGTGACGGTATTGTTTTATGACTAAACGCAAGTAAACTCGCGTTAGGGTCCTAGAAAGGTTATAGACTAGGTCAAAGCATTACTAATAACCTAATTCCATATAACCATTGGCTCTGATACCATCTTTTCTGTCACACCCCGACCACGTAGAACATACAAAACGTGGCGGAAATGTCGGGGAGTGTTGTAACAGAATTAATTGTTTCAAATCCATGGCAATTGAAGTTTCGTTTTATTAATCAAACATGAAAGTTTACATTGTTTTAAACAGAAACAAAGAGTATATAACATAAATTAACTAGTTCTTGTCTCGTTTTAAGTCACTAAGGCACAGGTCCGCCTAAGTATGTCTTGATAAGTCCTATGCATCATCTCCTGAAAACACATGTGAAAATAGGTACGTCAGCATAAAAATGCCTGTGAGATACATAGGTTTGTGAAAATAGGATTCATGACTTATATTTGATAAAATGTTTAGTCATGAACCTTGTAATTTGCTTTGTCTTGTAAATCATTTGAAAAACGATAAGATCAGATGATATGTATAAATAAGAGAATAATGTAGGGTTAAATGAATAACCATGTAAAATGAGTTTGTATAAGATAAGTTGTTTGTAAAACAATGTATTGTGAAAAGTATGTTATTTGTATAAAATGTTATATGTCCAAATTGAAATGATTCAAATAACGCTACGATATGTAATACCATACAAACACTTATATATAGGAAGTACCAGCGGCGTATCCACCATGCTTGTATCATATTACACACGCCTCGTTACTCCATTCACTTACTCAAACCAACCATCAATGTAAATTGTTCATGTATAAATGAATTGTCATGTGATAATGTGTAAACCATATCGAAATGTCTATGTTCAATGTAAACCACTAAATGTGTATATCACTGTCAAAATGTTTATGTTTAATGTAGATCATGTAATGTGTAACCAAAAATGTCATGCATGGTAAGTGAAATATATCAACTAAACCATATGTATAATGCACAAAAACAAGGTATTGAAGTAAAACACAGTTTAAATCAAAGTTATGTTTTGTGTAACAAATGCATGCTATACTGATACAAACATTTATGCGGTATTGTTATACCCAAAATGTAAGCATGTGAAAACGATGCACTAAGTATGTAATCAAATGAACATACATAGCGTGAAATGTAATGTAAAACGATGTACTAAGTAATGCACACAATGGGCACACATAGCATGAAATGTAATGTAAAACGATGTACTAAGTAATGCACACAATGGGCACACGTAGCATGAAATGTAATGTAATACGATGTACTAAGTAATGCACACAATGGGCACACGTAGCATGAAATGTAATGTAAAACGATGTACTAAGTAATGCACACAATGGGCACACATAGCATAAAATGTAATGAAATCATGTACTATGAATGTACTAATAAACATAGCAAGTATATGATATGAAAACATGAAAGCATGAAAGTAACAAGTAGGCACATGTGTTTCACCCCAAAACAGTTTGGAAAACAGTAAAAGAGGGGTTCTATGTACTCACTTGAGAATGCTCAGTAGTCCTTGAGTGACAACCAAACAATGCTAGAGATCACGGATATCAAACGACACCTAATATAGGTAACTATGTTAATAAACCGGACCTAAATCGGAAGATCGGGTAGCATGAGGGTTTGTAAACCAAACGAGTATGGAGACTCGTGTCATATGGTTTAACAAAGCCTACATACTAAATGAAACCTAACCTAACTGCTTTCGACCCATCGCGACCCATTAAGGTAGCTTATGCTCCATTAACGCGTCGTTCGCGTGAAACGCATTCGGACCGCCTAACTAGTCCTATGACAAGTGTTATATGCCTAAACATGTTACATAATCAGTTATGTGACAAAAGTTTAGGTTACATATGCTTAATTACCAATTATACATGAAAATGGTATTCTGGTAATTTACCTAAGGCATATAAACTACCTATCATACAACTACTCAAACGATGTGACCATAAGGTATAACCTCGGAAGGTTATTCCCTACCTACTATGGTCACCTAATGTATTTGTTCAGATCCTAATGATCGACCAAATGGGTCGGGTTCGAAGGTATAAGCGATTTATTAGATCGCTTACCCTACGACCCTAGACAACGTGGTAATCAGTAGGCATAGTCCCAAGGGACTATAACCAACGTGATTACACTCACGTTGCGAAGTTCAAACGAACTTCGCATTGACCATATACTGGTCAATGCAGAAAGTCAAACAAAGTTTGACTTTCAGACTCGAAAAGAAATAAAAGAACGAAAGAATACTTACGAAGGGTCCCCGAATGCTAATCCCGATCCAAGTAGCTCAGGTATGAAACAAAGGTTTCAACTTAGAGCTTCTCAATTCAGAATTCTTGTGGGTTTTGCAATGGGGTGGGTTGGGTATTTATAGGATTCGGAGAACCGTTAAGATCGTTTCTCGAATATTGTGCTTTGATCTTGTCCATACATGTGCACACATGGTTTTGTAATACCATGTGCCCTCAATACCAGCCCATAGATTCCCCAAAACCATTTGCAACAAGTGGAACGGACCAGATTCGATGTTCCTGCATGTTTCTACTATCTGGAAGGCTGATGCGGCCCGCTTCAGGATCAGACAAAACTCAGGCGGGCCGCCTGGAGCTTCTGATCAGAAAACAAGTTTCAAAAGTGACAGTTTTGGTCCCTGTTGTGTTTTAAGCCCATTTCCGGCCCTTCTAAGGCCCGTAAAGCCAACTTTAAAGCCCTAAAATGATGCCTAAACATTGTGGACATGAAACATGCTCAAAAATATGTCGGATGTTGGTTCGTTTGGCCGTACGAACGCGATGTTCGCTTAATTACGACGGAATGCGCATAAGCGCGAAAAACGATCCAAAATGCGTGACGAATGGATTTTTCTCATGCCAAACACTAAAGTAAAATGTTTTAGTGCGTACATAAATTTTTGGATGTCCGGATGTATTCAGAACGTAAGTTATGCGCGAAAATGCAAACTTGTGCACTTTTTGACGCTTTTAGTCCCTGAATGACCCTAAAGTTTATTTTAGCACACCGAACCCCTCAAAGCCTATTTCTAAGCTATATAAAGGATATTTATGGTATGTTTAACTTATGGCCATGTTCCGGAATGTCTGTTACAGTTCAAATTGGCATACTTTCGCAGTTTGTCAAATTTAGTCCCTGTAAGCGATTTAACTTGATTTTGTCATACCAAAGCCTTCAAAACTTATTTCTAAGTTATTTAAAGGTTATTTAAGGTATGTTAAGCCTATTTCACTATTCCGGAGTGTTTGCTGGATTAAACTGGTTATATTTTAAGCACCAGTGCGCGTATAACGTTCCAGAAGGCTATTTAGAGCTTGTAATCGAACAAGAATTGATATGTGCAAAAGATACCCATATTTATACAAGTCCAAAGTATGAAATACAATATTTCATTGGTTTGGCATTTGTTGGATGGTTGAAGTGACACATGTGTCACATTATAAGCTTCTTGTCTTCTTCATCCGTCTTTAGTTTCAAAGGATGTTCATGTTCTGAAATTTGATTTAAAGGTGGTTTAGCTTTTTTCACTAGTTTACAATTAGGGTTTACAAATATTGATAGTTGTGATGTTTTAAAATAAAGATGGATTTGCTTATGTTCTGGTGTTTTGATGTTTATATTAAAAGTAATTACATTGATTAAAACAATGAAATTTGTAATTGTATTACATGATTAGTGTTCTAAATTTTATTTTTAATTGCACAAAAAATCATATGTATTTTTTATTGGATCGTTATGAATAACTCAGGTCTGCTCGAGCATCACCTGTAGGAAGTCGAATTTTTAAATGACAGCATGTTTACAAATTCTAAATTGTTTGTCTTTCAAGACAAGATAATGGGCGATGATACAAAAATCAATTGAGTTTGATCCAATAAAGCATCATAAATTTTTGTCCTTGAGTTTAGATAGCGGGAAGTTGTCGCCGGATGAAAACAAACTCTTTTTGAGGTAACCTTGACACTATTTACAGCTGGTGTTACATTTTCATCGCTTCTTTATGTGAACATATAACACACTTATTTTGATATTTAAAACTCATCTTTAATCATAATATTTGTTGGTACACAGTGTCGTAGAATTGACAGAAAGACTAGACTACATTGCAATTGCATTGCTTGGACACTCATACATTGCAACCATGTTAATAAGCTTCAATGTGAGTCTTGACTTGAGGCTGCAATGTGAGTCTTGACTTGAGGCTGCAACAGAAATGGTTTCTGATCGATTGCTTGCATTCGTTACAGTCCCACATATTATACCTCAACAACTACAAACTCGATCATAGTATATCTCCATTTTAATTGGAATTTACGGTCTATGTTGTCAACTCAATGTTATGTCAAATGATGGTTCAATAAGCTATTATTGTAATTAATTAGAGGTGGGATGTACTCCATTGTTATTATTACTATTGTTGTTGGTTTAATATAAAAAAAAATTGAAGTTGTTTTCGGCTCTTATATTTGGCCTAATGTTGCGTTGTGCACACTTTTTTTATTTTATATTGTGTTTTGTATTCAACCGGTGTAATACATGGGTAAGTAACCTAGTATAATGAATAAATAAGGTTTGGGACATGTGGCATCTTGTGGTGTAACCTCACAAAATTTTGGGCAGGAAAATTAATGGGTCTTTATTATTTTTTAAGGATATCTCATGTTGACCCGTTTGATGTTATAACCCGAAGATTCTTTAGGGTTTCTTCTTCTTCAATCTCCTTGCCACTTCTCCATCGCTCTTACTTACTCCACCATCTCTTTGTGAACCCGATTGAACATGTTCCTTCTTCATGATACAACATCTCAAACCCTAATTCTTCAAGTGTAGCCTCTTGTGTCTGAAGCTGAAGGTATGTATATATCATCCCTAATTTCATCAAATTCGTTATCACATGTTGATAGTCTCATACTTCTATCTGATTTTTTTATTTTTAATCGGCGACTTCTGAAATGATATCCCTAAAATTGATTGTAGTTGTGTGAATCATCGATAACTTCCTACGATTGCAAGCTTTTTTCAACGATATCTGTAATGTTAGTGTACAAATCACATGTTGTTCCATAGTTTTCAATTTCATGAGTTTGTTTCTGTATATTCTACTTTTGTGTTTACGATTGATTAAGGTTATCAATAGGCTTGTGTGAGGTTGTTTGTTGATTCGCTGGCTCTAATCTTCTCGATTAGCACCAAATTAGTGTTCTATCATTTCACTAATGAGCATGGAGTTGCTTCTTCAACTTGGCATTTTTTTTGGGTTCAGCGGTAAGAAAGAATTCATATTTTTTTGTTTAATTTTTTAAAGAGTTATCATGGATTTTTCATGTAAAATAGTGATATTTTTATAAGGTACTGATGGTTGTTGGCGTATAAAGTAGGTTTGTATGTTATGTGATCATGTTTGAACTTTAGGCATTTCCTTACTAAATTGTTGGTACACGATGTCTAAAGCTTACGTCTTAGTCTAGGGTCTAATATGTCATTAATGTATAGATCAGGGGGCTGTTTTGTAAATTTAATGTTATATGTTAGGGTTTCGCTTGAACACTTGTGATGTCAAGTTCAAGCGAAAGGGTCATGATATGGTTTCGCTTGAGTCTTGTTCAAGCGAACTCGTTTGCCTATAAATAGGTTAGTTGGTTTCTCATTTGCAACAGTTCTGCAGATTGATGTACTGAACCGCTGCCGGATTTTCGTGTAAGATTTATATGAGAACCAGTGTTTTTCAGTGTTTTTCTACTCATTTCTCGTTGATTCAAGCTGTTTATCTGATTCCGCCTTATAAACAGTGGTGTTATCACTCAGATTGACTCATTTGATCGTCAATACGATCCTATAATTGGTATCAGAGCCAGTCATGAGTAAAAACACCCGAATCAACGTCTTTTTCTACACAAATTCTGATTTCTGGACGTTTACACGGACGAAATGGACTGATTTTTGAACATTGTGTGCGTACCTAAGTATTAACAAACCCTTGAGAGAATCAGCTTAAAATTCAACCTAAAAGTGGTAAAAAATGGCTTAAAACAGGGTTTCGCTTGACCGAATTGTACCGAACTGTAACCTTTCGCTTGAAAAACGAGTCTCTCGCTTGAATTTTAATCATTTCGCTTGAAAAATATGGCAGTTTGAAGCGAAACACATCCTTTCGCTTGACATACTTGGTTTTCGCTTGAAAAAGTGTGATTATCTCAAGCGAAGAAAACCTTTTCGCTTGAAGAGTACCTTTCGCTTGGGATCACTTAGGGTTTTGCTTGAAAACCTCTGGGTTTTCGCTTGAGTTTACCTGTTTCGCTTGAATTTTTTTTAAAAAAGGGTTTCGCTTGAGTGTTGCTGATTTCTCAAAAGTCCATTGTGTTCGTGTTATTGTTCGATTGTCTGAGTTTGTGAAAAACTTGTGTTTGAAAACCTTAAAATCTATTCGGTAAAGTGTTACTAAAAATGGAACATCAAGATTTTTATAACTTGTTTGCGGGCAGTGGTATGGCAGCAGGACAAACTTCAGGGAGCATTGTTCAAAATGTCACTATGGAAAACGAATTGGGAACGATGCAAAAGCCCCCTAAACTCATGAACATCGACGAATATTCTAGTTGGGCAGGAAGATTTAAAACGTGGGTTCAAGCAAACCATTTTGAGAGCTGGTTGAAGATTGATACAAAATATGTACCTCCTGTAGATGGTATGGGTCATGCAAAAGTGATTGGAAGTTTGACTCAAACGGAACAAGCTGATTTTAAAGCTGAAAAGAAGATGATGAGCATTCTTCAACAAGCAATTAAGGAGGATATCTTGGTACTGTTACAACACGAAGATAATTCAAAATCCATTTGGGATAAATTGATGTTAAAGTTTGAAGGAAGTGGAGAGATGATGAAAAGCAAGAAGGCTTTGATAAACAAGCAGTTTGACATTTTTACGGGCATGAAAGGGGAAACCACAAAGCAATTGATTGAACGATACTGTCATTTGGTATTGGAGATGGGAAGATTGAAGATAACCAAGACTAATGAAGAGTGGATTGATAAATTAGCAGACGCATTGCCTTATGATGAGTGGGGAACGTATCTGATGGTGTTAAAGAACAATACAAGTTTTGCTAATATGAATTTGAGTGGTTTCATTGAGAAAATCGAAGCACATGAATTGGAATTAACAAAGATTAAACAAATGAATTCAGCAAATGTGCAGCAAGACATATCTCTTTATTACAAAGGAAGTATTCCTGTTGCAACAAATCAAAGTCCAAAGATACAGACGGGTTTTAGTGCTGATGCAAATTCGAGTGGTTCTACAAACACTCCACAATCAAACAAGCCTTCACCATTTGTGAACTATGATCCAAATTTCAAAGCTCAAGAGCAATCTTCACCTCAAAGCTCTACAAGTTCAAATAATCAGGCTTATGTTTCTGGGGCGCAGTGCAACATCGCGGTGAATATTAAGAATGGAAATGAAATTACTGAAACTGCCGTGAGACAACACATTGCAGTACTTGCTTCCGTTCTAGAGGCTTATGAAGGCTTAGTGGCGGGTAGGATTGGTAATCCTGATATGACAAAAGAGGATTACGACCAGATCGACCCGGAAGAGCTTGAGTTGATCGATATAAAATGGGGGATGGCAAGTTTGGTTAGAAGGGCACAACGTTTCATGGAATTTACAGGCCGGAACAGTTTATCAGGCCCCGATCAGAAATTAGGGTTCGACAAATCGAAAGTTACGTGTTTCAAGTGTAAAGAACGTGGTCATTTCAAGAGAGAATGCCCGAATCGTGAAGTAAATAATCATCAAAACCCGTTCACCAACGACTACTACAAGCAAGCAATCTATCACCGACCAAATCAACAGCCTACTGTTCAAAGACCACAAATTGAGAATAAACCGGAAAAAGCGTTGATCGTAAATCAAGACGATGAGAAGGTAGCTGCAGGTTTCAGCTAGGATAAGTATATCCCTGGTAGTGATGGACAGGCCATGATGGCTGAAGTTGTTGAAATTTCTGAGACGGTGTCTGAGCCAGAAATAGTGGCTGAAAAGGTTTCTGTGGGTGTTGAAGAGGTTTCTGCTGATAATGCAATTGATATTGAAGAATTAGCTGCTGAAGTGTATTATTATCAGTCTGAGCAAGAGGTTTTGGGAAGTTTAATAAAATCTGTATTGCCTACTAACATTTCTGATTCTTTTGCAGGTTACTTTAAAGAACCAAGGACTGGATCATGTCCTAGGTTTGAAGAGAAGAAAGAAGTCGTTGAAGAGTTGATAGATGTGTCGAAAGAGTTGACTGAAGAGACTTTGAAAGATATAGCTGACAAAGCTCTCATGGTGAAGCTAAGAGAGGTAGATTCAGAACTCGAGAAGTCAGAATCTGTCAGTACTGTGTCAGTCCAACAGGAGTCTGATCAGAAATCTGGAGTTCAGGAAGTCAAAGTGTCTGAGTCTAAATTAGAAAATGTCGGTAAACAAGATGTGAAAATTTTTTGTTATGAATAGGTTGTTGAAAAATTCGTTTCAATTCCTGAAACACCATGCCAGAAGTGTTTACAACCGTGCATGGAGTGTCTTGAGAAAGACACTAAGTATCAGGAAATGAAACATCATGCAGACATGTTAAAATTTGATCTGAGCGAAGTAAAAGAAGCATATGACAAATTGGCTAACTCTATAAAAATGATTCAAGATGAAAGTCTTGAAAATGACAAAGCCACGAAATTGCTAAAATCAACTGTTATGGATAAACAAAAAGAAATCAATTTTCATCTGGACACCATTGCTTCATTAAAAAGGGAATTGGAGTTAACAAAAATTGAAAATGAAAGAATTGATAAGAAGTTGATGAGTTATGTTGCATCTTCATACGTGATTGAACAGATTGTTCCGAAACAGCCTGATGAAACACCAGTCTTTAAGAGCGTTCCACCCCCAATGTGGAATCATTACACACAGAAATATCCAGATGGGGTGGAAGCTGCTTTGAATCTCAAATTGAGATCAATTGAGGATGATTTGCCTGAAAGCATCGATGTTACATTCTCTGCATCCGATACCGATAACGAATCACAGGTTATCAAAACTGTTGTTGATAAGGTGTTAGATGAAGAGATTGATAACTCTGAGAAGTCTCAATCTGAGAAAGATGCTATAGATTCTGAAGATGAGGGTAATTTCTTGGAACGGTTCATACCGAAATCGGACAAGAGTGCGAATGATGATCCGATTATGGTAGTATACACTATGATTGGAACAGACAAACTTTACTCCGATTTCGAGTATCCTCTTCAGAATGTGAAAATTGAGAATGTTGAGAAAGTTTTTAAATTGGTTGAGATGAACATTGATGAGGTTAATAACAAAGAATTCTTTTCAAAACCTAAAAAATCGTTTGTTACATTACATTCTAACAACTCGGGGAAAAAGGAATGGGTAGGTAATGGTAACAAGAAAATTGGTAACAACTTTAAAAACAAAGGAATTGGTTTTGAGAAAAAGATGGCTAAGAAGGTTGTCAAGTCAAAAGATAAAATGTATGATGTTTTTGTTGTTGGACCAAGTGTGGATGATGAGAAGGAATACATTTTTAGTCAAAAAGCAGTAGACGATTTCAATGCAGCAAAGAAACTGAAAGAAGAATCAGTCAAATCAACTTTTGTTGAATATGACAAAAGAGTTTGTTATCGCTGCAATGAAATCGGGCACATGGCAAAACAATGCAAGAAAGTTTTCGAAAAACCTGTCATTAAACTTGTTGTTCAAAAACCTCGACCTAAGTCACCAGATGACAAAAAGGGTAAAAAACCAATGGTTTCACCAATCCGCATCTTGAAGAGGGGTGAATATTTGAAGTCGGAAGATAAGCCGAAATCGACATTCGAGATTGGCGAATCTTCAAAGTCTCAAAAGACTTCAAAGATTTATCTAAAAACAAAAATTTTTGAAAATCAATCATGGGTTGCAAAGTCGAAACCATCGGTCGAGGAGAAAAGGATGGAAAACATTTTGAAAAATGAAACAAAGGTTTTTGAAACTCAATCATGGGTGGTTAAACCAAAACAATCAGTTGAGGTGAAGAAAATGGAGAATGAGTTAAAGTTTGATTCAAAAGCATTTAATCCAAATGTTTTAAATATTTTTGGAAAAATGGTTGACAGAAAAGTCAAAGGGACAAAGGAATTTTATGCTTCAAAAATGGGTGCTAATGATAAACAAGAGTTTGAATTTGAACTTGATAGATTTCTTGCAGAGTTTCCCCCGATCAAAAATGAAGTAAAACAAAAAGCTAAAACTGATGTTCAAAATGTCACGTTTAATTTTCCTAAGACTGATGAGAAGTGTGATGTAGTGTTTGGGAGTGTTTCAGAAGTTAAAAAGTCATGGAGTTCATTGTTTGAATGAATTTGCTATGATGTTTGCAGGGGCTGCCCAAGTTGATTTTGTCAAAATGGATTATGGATAGTGGCGCTTCAAGGCATATGACTGGGACGCTTGCTCTGCTTTATGATGTCAAATCTGTAAATGGAAGCTATGTTGGATTTGCTGGGAACCAAGGTGGAAGGATCGTTGGTCAGGGAACGCTGTCAAATGGCGTAATTTCGTTCAACGAAGTGAATTACATAGTCGAGTTAACAAACAATTTACTCAGTATTTCGCAAATCTGTGATAAAGAGTTTAGTGTACATTTTACAAAAACTGAATGTGTGGTTTTGAAACCAGGGTTTAAAATCCCTGATGAGATGGTGTTGTTGCGTGCTCCACGAGAACACGACTTGTACTATCTTGATATGAGAGTAGCAACACCAACAACTCATCAGAAACAATGTTTTGTGTCAAAAACTAAAGCGACGGAAAAAGATTCAATAATGTGGCATCGTAAGATGGGCCACATTCATGTTCGCAAAATGAACTTTTTAGTACATAATGATTTAGTTGATGGTGTAAATTTGAAGAATTTTCATTTAAATGATGATTGTGTAGCGTGTAAGAAAGGAAAGCAGATTCGGAAGTCACACCCATTGAAGATGATGAATACAATCAGGTTACCTCTTGAGAGATTGCACATGGATCTCTTCGGGCCTGTCAACGTAAAGAGCATCAGCGGAGACTTATATTGCTTGGTGGTGACTGATGATTTTATGAGATTTTCTTGGGTAGTGTGCTTGGAACGAAAAGATCAAACTTTTGAGTCTTTGATGGTGCTTTTCAAGAAAATGGAAACGGTGTATAAACTGCCAATCCGGAGGATTCGGAGTGATAACGGAACGGAATTCAAGAACAACAAGATGTACGAGTTCTGCAACGAGAAGGGAATTCTTCATGAATTCAGTGCGCCGTATACACCACAGCAAAACGGCGTAGCTGAACGAAAGAATCGAACCCTGATTGAGACAGCCCGTACAATGTTAGCCGATTCCAAGCTACCAATTTTTTTCTTGAGTGAAGCAGTATCAGCAGCCTGTTACACATTGAATAGAGTTCTAACTGTCAAGAAGTACAAAAAGACTTGCTTTGAGTTGCTGCACCGTTATAAGCCAAATCTTGAATTTTTGGAGCCTTTTGGTTCTCCTTGCACTTTTATTGATGAAAATGGTAAATTTGGTGCTAAAGCTAATGAAGGTTTCTTTGTAGGTTACGCTAGCCCACTCAAGAGGGTGTTTGTACCATGCCTGGGTAAGGTGATTCAAGTTCAACACGTGGATTGTCAGAAGCACACTCCATCATCACAACTTCCCAGACAAAGATTCTTGTTCGACTACGATAAGCTCTGGGAGTCATTTGATCTGCCGGTCGAGCCGAGTGAGGAGGAATTAGCTCTTATGTACCTGTATCAACAAACTGTGTCACAGGAACAAGTATCTAGACCGATAGAACAAACTGTGGGTACTCACGATGATGAAGCAGGACCGAGTGGAACAGCTCACGAACAAACAGAGGAACCAGCTCCATCATTTGATGAATCTGACGACTCAGAAGCGGAACCCGCTCCGACTTTTGACGAGGATCCAACGGAAGCTGAGGATCAAACCGTTGATCTTGACATATCGAGCTTGGAATCGGAAGTAAATGTGCCTGAAAATGTTATGCCACAAACGTTGTCTTATCATCCCTCAGAACAGATTATTGGCGACCTATAAAGTGGTGTCAAAACCCGACATCAAATAGACCAAGCTCTTACATGTTTCTATTCATCTATTGCTGATATGCAGAAAGAAGTCTCATTAAAATGTTTTATTTCGCAGATAGAGCCCAGAACCTACAAAGAGGCATTGACTGAGGATAGCTGGGTAAATGCAATGCAGGAGGAGCTGCAACAGTTCCAAAAGCTGGGCGTCTGGAGACTTGTCGATTTGCCACAAAATCAGAAGTTAATCAAGACAAAATGGGTTTTTAAGTGCAAGCGTGATGACAGAGGTGTCGTGGTGAGAAACAAAGCGCGACTTGTGGTTCAAGGTTTCAGTCAACAGGAAGGAATAGATTATGATGAAGTTTACGCACCGGTTGCCAGACTTGAGGCAATCCGGATTTTTCTAGCTTTCGCGTCATGGAAAAATTTCAAAGTATATCAACTTGACGTCAAATCAGCCTTCCTTTACGGAACTATCAGAGAAGAAGTGTATGTGGGGCAACCACCGGGGTTCACAGATCCACTACACAAAAACAAGGTGTATCTACTGGATAAAGCACTGTACGGACTTCACCAGGCCCCGAGAGCCTGGTACGAGACGCTTTCGACATACTTGCTGGACAACGGGTTCACAAGAGGGACAGTAGACAGCACTTTGTTCACTAAGGAAGAGGCAGGCCACTTGTTGATCGTGCAGATTTATGTAGACGATATCATTTTTGGATCCACCAACGATAATCTTTGCAAAGAATTTGAGAGGGTAATGAAAAAGAAGTTCGAGATGAGTTCGATGGGGGAGATGAAGTTTTTCCTCGGGCTGCAGGTGGAACAAATGCCCGACGGAATCTTCATTCACCAATCAAAGTATGTGAAGGACGTGCTCGACAAGTTCGATATGACAGATTGCAGTCCTGCATCAACCCCCCTTGCACAGAATCATGGGATATGTCCAGACGAGAATGGTGTGAAGATGGACGAGACATTGTACAGATCTATCATTGGCTCTCTGATGTATCTCACGGCTTCCCGTCCAGATATCATGTACCCGACGTGTCTATGCGCCAGATATCAGTCAAATCCAAAGCAGTCACACTTGACCATAGTGAAACGTATCTTACGGTATTTGAAAGGCTGCCCAAGCATTGGCTTGTGGTATCCTCGATCGGGTGATTTTACTTTATCTGGTTTTGCTGATTCTGATTTTGGGAGCTACAAGCAAAACGCAAAGTCCACCACTGTTGGGTGTCAGTTCTTTGGAACTCGTCTCATCACCTGGCAGTGTAAGAAACAAACCGCAGTAGCGCTCTCTACTTGTGAGGCTGAATACGTTTCAGCCTCCAGCTGTTGCTCGCAGATCCTTTGGATCCAACAGCAGATGCGTGACTACGGGTTGCAATTCTTAGATACTCCTATCTATGTGGACAATGAAGCAGCTATTAACATCACTAAAAATCCGGTTCACCATTCGAAAACAAAACACATTGAAATCCGTCACCACTTTATCCGTGATTGTCACGAGAAAAAGTTAATTCGGATTGAACACGTGCACACCGATGATCAGAAAGCGGATTTCTATACTAAACCATTTGACAAAAAGAGATTTTATTATCTTTTGAAATTGAACGGGATGAAAAATCTGCAATCTGGGAGGGTTATTGAATGTGAAGCCGAGTTGGGCGGCGATCTGACGTGAACTTTTGTCGTGTTGTCAATTTTGTTTGTACAGTTTATTTTCTGCTTTTTGATAAAAACAAAAACACAAAAATATGTTTTTCTTTTTAGGGGGAGAAAGTTTGCAGAAAAATACAAAAACATGATAAAATCTACAAAAACCAAAAACATTTGAAAAAGTAAAAATGAGTTTGTGTAAAAAAAGGGAAATGATAGTACATCAGCTAGACAGGTGCAGTACGCTAAAGAAATGTAATGTATAAATATGTTAAGCAGTCTTGTAGATGATATGCCGATAGGTTTTTACACATTCAGTAAATATGTTCGGGATATTAACATAAAATTTACTTGCTTTTGTGTGGGGAACATCTCTCGGATATATGGGTAACCCCCGAAATCTTGTTTGAAAGATTCTTTTTTCTGATATACTAGGTTTGTTTACTCAGTGATATCTGGGGTATTATTACGGGACTTCTGCTGAACGGTGGTACTGACCTAGTCCTAGAATAATACTTTCCGCAAATGCTTGAAATATAGCATCACCCTCAGCATATATGATAAGACAATAAAATTGCTTAGCAATGCTGTTGTAAAAAAGATCCTCTAAAGGGGACACACCAAAAAGTCGAGTCATGATCTCTCTGCTGAACGGTAGTTCTGACCTGAGCTCTCATGATTCTTCATAATTTATTAACCCCTTACAGATATCATTTGTGTTAAAACTCACCTGTAAGACTGAATATTGGGATCTGGATACGGGAGTATATTCTGAGGTGGGACACATATAAAAGTTTAAGTCTTAAAACATTAAATCCGTATCCTGAACAGATTGAGAAATGTGTGAAAATTTAAAGTGGATCAGTATATCGGCAATCAATGCAAATTGTTTAATATTGGTAATGTAATTCAGCTTAACGGTACTTGTATCTTGTCGGCAGCTGATATGATCCCTTAATACGCTCACAAAAAGATTGTGTGTACAGCTTTCAGTTTATCTAGTTAAAAATCCAAAAAGATTTTTGTTTCTCATTTTATTTTCGACAACTGACATTGGGAATCAGAAGATCAAAGCTTAGTGCAGATCATGTCAGTGTATGATGAGGGCTGGGTAAGCTGGTGATACAGAAAAAATGTTTGGTACAGTGTTGGACAGTTAAAAAGTAATTAGAAGTTCAATGTGTTCAAAAGTTCATTCATTTGAACTATTTTCAGAATAAAATGATTGTGTATTTCATAATTCGGTCAACCAAGGCCATTAATTTGGACTTGGTGGACCAAGCAGTTGATCAAGGTCATTGACTTGGACTTAGTCAACTGGGTGTGTCAGTGATTAATCTGAAAAATGTTAAAAAGTTATTTTTTTTTTTGAAAAATTAAACATGGTTTCGCTTCAAGATGGGAGTTCACTTACATGGGGTTCGCTTGAAGACTTGGATGTCACTTTCAAGCGATACCCTTCTGGCTATATATAAGACATGAAACCCTTTCGCTTGAAGACATTTATCACATCATATCGCTTCAACTTTTCTCTGGGCGTTTTCAAGCGATCTCCAAAACCTTCGTGTTCCAGGCGTTACGCTGCCAAAATTTTCACAAATCTGTTGTTATTAGTTGGTGTACTCATCTAATAACATGGTGAATGTAAGTTTTTCTCCAAGATTTGTTCTGTATTTGAGATTTTTGTGGTCTGTTCGTTAAATTGTTAGATTTAGGGTTTTAAACTGCATAAATCTTGAAACAGAATATGTTTTTGTAGTCGGTTTTGATTGTAGATGTTCATAGGAGTGTTTAATTGCATCAGATCTTGAGGTTTATGATTTTGGCGATTCGATAGTTTTTATAATCTCAGATCTGGATCTTGTTTGGTAGAATTTGGGAATGAATTTGATGTCAGTAGACTCGGAATTGAATGATCTTTACATCTGTAGTTTCAATTTCATCAATTAAAACAATTTGGGATTTATGTCATGTTCAAGCGAGATGGTACCCCTTCGCTTGAAGACCCCTTCGCTTGAGATTTATGTCATGTTTAAGCGAGATGGTACCCCTTCGCTTGAAGACCCCTTCGCTTGAATCTCTTCTGCTTGAGACAAATTGTTTTAAAAAATTGCTGAATGTATTGCAACTGTTAAATTTTTTATAAAAAAATGTTTAATGATAGGGTATTTGTGTTTGTGCAGCCATCGAAAGTTGTTTTCAATGCACTACATAATAGCTGTTGTGATCTGGATGTGGAAAGGAGTCCGGACTTGACTGAATTTGCTGAAATTTTAGACTTCATGAGACGTATGCCATTGCAGAAAGCATTGATTGACAGGCGTGCAGTTTTTAGGTCACATATCAAACGCTTTTGGGCAAATGCTGTGTATGATGAAACCGACAAGACAATTACATCTGTGGTGGAAGTGAATAACCAAGAAAAGCCAATTATAATCACAGAAGCAGTGGTTCGAGAAGTTATAAACTTTCCAGATGAAGAAAATAGTCCTACGAAATTTCCTGAACGGATGGTAAAAGGGTGCTTGTTAAGGATGGGTTATAAAGGATTTTTGAATGCGGCAAATTGTTTAAAGTCAAAATTTACAAAGCCATATAAATTTTTGATACATTCAGTGCTTATGAGCTTAAGTTATCAGAAAGGAAGTTACGATGCAATGAGGGATTACCATATGAATATGGTAGTGGCATTGGTTCTAAACAAGAAATATAATTTTTCACATATTGTATTTCATTATCTTGTTGAAGAAGTGACATCTAGGAGGAAAACTTGGTTGTATCCTAGATTTATTCAGATGATTATCGATCATGCTTATCCAGATATTGTCAGAGATGAGATGAATGATTTGTTGGTTCTCTCTCATATGGACAATGATTCAGTTAAAAGTCTGGCACGTTATTATCCGAATCACCCAGAACCAACCGATCCAGTTGCTTTGTTTGGAGCTCTAAAAGATGCAAATTATCAGGATCCAGATCCTGTAAATCATCAAAACTGGAGGAATTCAGAAGAGATGAAGGAAGCTGCATATGCTGATGAATTGAAAGTTCTTGAGGAGTTTGAAACAAATAGAAACGTATGGTTTGTAAAAGAACAGAAGAAAAGAGTTAGAAAGGAAACTCCAAAAGTGAAACAAAGTGAAGAATCGTCATCACAACCTAAGAAAAAGCAAAAGAAAACTGCCAAGACTTTGCTGATTGATGAATCCGATGTTGAAATTGAAAAAGAAGCTGAAGTCGAGACTGTGACTGAAGCTATGGCTGATGTTGAAACAGAGATGGTAGTGGAAGAAAGTGTAGGAGTAGATGTTCGTTTATCTCCAAATTCTTTAAAGATACTAAAAGATTTAAATCTTTTTAATGAACAGGAGAAGGAACAAGATACTGTAGGTGATAAAGTTGTTGATATTGGTAAAGATTCTTCTTCTTCTGAAGATGACGTTGATGAAACAGAAAGATACAAGATTGCAGTTTCAGCGGCAGCAAAAGAAAACCAAAAGAAGAAAAGAAGCAAGAAAGATGATGATGAACCGTATGAACCATCACAAGAAGAAATTGAAGTTCCGGTTCAAAAGGTTTCAAAGAGAAGAAAGAAAGGTGTAGTTAAAAAGATTATTCAGACACCTCAAAAACCAAAGTCTTTGAAGATAGTGGTTGGGAAGAAGGAGATTCGTGTAGCTGACAAATCACCATCTCCACCACATGATCCTTTACCACGTCAATCTCCACACAAATCACCTCCAAAACAACCCTCACCACCAAGACAACACACACCACCATCACATCAATCACCAATACAATCACCTCCACAACAAACCTTATTCACATCACAAGAACGTTTCCAAACACCACCTCGCACACAAATACAACTAACACCTAGTTCTTCTAGCAAAGGTCTTCATATTCCTCATGACAATATTGAAGATATTGGTGTTGTAGATTTTAGCTTTATAAATGATGAACAAGTGAAGAAGTTGGAGAAGAAGATGGATGAAGTGTTGGATGATAACAAGAAATTAGTTGCTGAGAACAAAAAGGTTTCTGATCGTGAACAAATTCTTGAAATACGAGTAAAGAAGTTGGAAGGTGATAATAAAGAATTGATGAAGAAGATTGAAACTAATGAAACATAGATGGATTTTATGAAAGTTCAGATAGCAGAGTTGTTAGAAGAGAAGACACGCAAATATCAACAATATGATTATTTCAAGTTGAAAAACAAAGAATTGAAAGATATCAAGGCTAAAAATGAACATGAAAATTATGTGTTGAAGATGGTTTTAGAAAGTGTGGTTGGAATGCCTCTGGAGCAGAAATATGATGAAATTATGCGTCAAGAAGTTAAAGCTCAGAAGCAAGCGGTCATTGATGCAGAAATGAGAAGAAAGGGTAAAGAACCTGAGGATACATCAGGAACTGCTTTAGTGTTAGTTGAACAACCTGAACCGATTTCATCAGTTCGAGTCATTTGTGGTAAAAATAGTATAGTTGAAGAAGATATTGAAGAGGAAGATGAAGAAGAGGATGATGATGAAGCAGATGATGATAATGAGAAAATATTTTCTGCTAGTAGTTCAAATGATGATGATGATGATGATCAAGATGCATCCGGTTTTATGATTTCTGAAAGGTCGAAAGAACAAAATGCAGATGATTTAATGAATGATGCAATAAATGAAGAGTCAGAGGATGTAACAGGAAAGGGGGGGTCTGCTGGTAATCAAAGTGTTGATACTGTTGAAGAGCAGATCTTATGCATTGAACCTGAAATTGAAGATGGAGAGTTCAGACATACATACACATTAGATGAAGTTTCTAAGATGTTCAATGTAAAAGAAAATGAAGTTCAGTCCGATGTTGTAGAAGAGTTAAATGCGTTTGATATGAATCAAAAAGTTGAATATAAGTATAAATATGTGGAAGATGCAGATCTTTATGATCGAGTTGAAGTAGAAGATTGCACGGATGAAGATGATGCTAACGTTGATACTTCGGGTTTGCCAACTATGATGGAATTCTTTACTAAGGAGAATAGAGAAGAATTGAGGCGTAAAGTTGAAGAAATTCGCAAAGAAGTAAATTTTGATGACACGAAAAAGGATACTCAGAAAGAAGATCATAAGAAATGGTTCAGACAGTCAAATGAAAGAAAGTTCAAGAGGCCGTTGAAGTTTTACCAGAAAGATAGAAGTGTTTCAATGGGTGATATCATAAGCTGGGGTTTTCTACCTCAAGTGAATGCTTATGTGATAAGAAGAGAATGCTGCGTGCAATATTTTGAGAAGTTACATGATATTATGTCATTGCCCTGGTGGGATGTTGATGAATTGGCTCAAGTCAAAACGTTAGATTATCCAGTAAAAAAGAACGATCGTAAAATGTGGCGTTGTATAAAGTTTGAAGCATTGAAGAATTTCAAGCACTAGCAACCACATTACCCAAAGAAAGATAGAAGAGTGAATCCTGAAACTGGGCTTGAAGAAACAATTTTATGTATTAAGAAGCCACGAACCATGAAGATTATACCAATGCCACAAATGGAACAAGATTTTTATAAAGGATTCATGGATTGGGTGTATAGTTGTAGATCAGCTGAAGCGGTGATTACCTATCGGGCTGGTAGTGAAGTTAGAGAAATCTATGTGTTTGATCCGATGTGGCTTGTGAACTGCTCTGCAAAAGATATAGAATGTCTGTTCATTCACAAGATTCGTTTTAAAGCTGAAGACAAAGAGCAAGCAATGCAATTTCAAAGAGTTGTTTCTATTTGTTTTCAAAAAGGCATCAATGCAAATAACAAATGGAACTCTAAATGGTGGAAACTTGAAGAGAAAGTTAAGTTGAAAGCTGATAAGGAAAGAAAGAAGTTGGAGGAGAACAGAGGAAAGTTTATGAGAGAGCAGGAAGAAGAAAGATTGAAATTTGTGAAAGAGAATGAGAAGATTAGGCAAGCATTACTGAAGAAGCCTAAGTCTCATGAAGAGAAGTTCAAATCCCTGTAAAGCTTGAAGACCAAGACTGAAGACTTCGGCTGTATCCAAGGGGGAGTTTGTTGGTACACGATGTCTAAAGCTTACGTCTTAGTCTAGGGTCTAATATGTCATTAATGTATAGATCAGGGGGCTGTTTTGTAAATTTAATGTTATATGTTAGGGTTTCGCTTGAACACTTGTGATGTCAAGTTCAAGCGAAAGGGTCATGATATGGTTTCGCTTGAGTCTTGTTCAAGCGAACTCGTTTGCCTATAAATAGGTTAGTTGGTTTCTCATTTGCAATAGTTCTGCAGATTGATGTACTGAACCGCTGCCGGATTTTCGTGTCAGATTTATATGAGAACCAGTGTTTAAAGTGTTTTTCAGTGTTTTTATACTCATTTCTTGTTGATTCAAGCTGTTTATCTGATCCCGCCTTATAAACAGTGGTGTTATCACTCAGATTGACTCATTTGATCGTCAATACGATCCTACATAAATTAACTTTCATATTTTTTTCCCATTATATAAATTTTAATAAAAAATAATGGAATTTAAGAAAAGGCAATTTGTTCGAGTAGGAGCATACGTATTTGTTAATGCATTGGTAATGCTTTTTCTTAATCTTCCCCACTCCAAATCTGTTACCACCACCACCAATATCAACCAACATTACGTCACTAGTACTGTTCTTAACCACTATCGTTGAAGAGTTCTAAAGGTATTCTTTTGTTTACATTTGTTTCGTTAATGTTTCTTGACATGCTTAATCACATTCAATGGGCTATTGTGCTATACGACGAAGACAATCTTAGATGATTGTAGATCTTCGTCGGACTAGTAATCTTCAATTATAAAATGTATTTTGTTTGCAATTTGAATGTTTGTTTGGTATCACACCACAAGTTCACAAACGGTTGAAACCAAAAATCGGCACTAGAAAAAACTACACGTTTCGAAAATTCGATTTGAATCAGTTGTAGACCGTTTTTTTTTCACGTTATAAATAAAGATGGAAATCTTATTATTAATTTATTTTATTTGTATTGTATAGATATAACTGAAGGATAAACAATATTGCAATCAAACCAAGTTATGGAAGTTCGGGGACTAAAACTGTCACACCTTGAAAATTGTCAAAATAGGAACAAAAAATAAAGGGAAGGGGCAGACCACGGGACTCAAACCCTGTGTTTGTACCTGTTCCCGAATCAAGCACACACATCAACGACCACTCCACCACAACTTTAATTGTGTTAGTTCACAATTTGTCTGTATATTTTTAAACTAAGGTTCTATTTGTTTTTGCTTATATTGTCTGTAAAGAGCTTATGTCTGCGGGCGGGCAGACATAAGCACTTGAAGACTGTTTGTTTAAAAAAAAAGAGAAGATCTTAAAATGGCTTTTAATAGCTTAAAAAAAAGCTATGGACAATAGCTTAACAAAAACATATCAGATCTTGACACAATCCCTTCTTCTTTTTCCTCTTCTCCCCTACCACCACCGCACCACCTCCGCCACCACCATCGTCAAAACCCACCACCACCAAACCCATCTGTGAGAGAGAGAGAGATCTGTGAGAGAGAGATCGGTGAGAGAGAGAGACCGTAGAGAGAGAGAGACCTTTGAGAGAGAGAGAGAGAGAGAGATCTGAGAGAGAGAGAGAGAAACCTGTGAGAGAGAGAGAGAGAGAGAGAGATCTGTGAGAGACCTGTGTGATGGCGGAGGTGGTGCAGTGGTGGTGGCGGAGGTGGTGCGGCGGTGGTGGTGGTTGTAGAGAGAGAGAATGTTCTGTGAGAGAGAGATACCGTAGAGAGAGAGAGAGAGAGAGGCGGTGGTGTGATGGCGGAGGTGGTGCGGTGGTGTGATGGCGGAGGTGGTGCGGTGGTGGTGGCAGAGGTGGTGTGGTGGTGGTGGTGGTTGTAGAGAGAGAGAGTTTGTAGAGAGAGAGAGAGAGAGAGTAGAGAGAGAGAGCTTGTGTGTGAGTTGTGTGGTTGAAGTTGTTTTTGAAGAAAAAAAATAAACCCTCTTCTCCTTGCAGACTGCAGACATTTGGGCCACATCTTCTCTTGCAGATGCCTGCAGATGTGGTTCGCAGACTACAGACATTTTACATCTGAAAAAACAAACAGCACCTAAGACTCGAACTATATTTTGAATCCATAAACTTGCTGCCCAAGCAAGAGCTCACAACTTCACCGGATTCGTTTGATTCGGTAAGATCTTCATCAAATCGATGAAATTGTGTTACCAAAAACCAAACCCTACATCTAGAAACTTAATCAACCCTTGTTAACACGCCATATCGTTCCTTAAACGTTGAAATCATTTAATTTCGGTATCTAATCAAAACTGGATCAAGGCCTCCAAACAAACGATTACTGATCGTTTTAGTATTTATACACATCACATAACGAGCCTCTTATGTTTTACAACCCCCAATTCCTTCGAGTTGTACCTTGCCAGAGCTACTTGGAACCTGTCAAGACCCGATCATTGTAAGTTCTTTAAGCGTCGTTCTATTTGGTTTACATTATAGATCAAACCCCCTAACACTACGCCAAAATAAGGATACAGCCACACAAAAAAAGTGTGACCATATGTCTTTCGCCACACATATTTTTTTCATGTCAGATGTGACCAAAGCTCGAGTCATCGTAGGTATCATACAGCCACACCTACTTTTTAGTGGCCTTAGAACTTAAATGTGTGGCTAAAGGGTACCAACATTTTTTGTTAAAATCTAGCATTTCCTTCATTAAGTGTGGCTAAAGGGTTGCAACAATCACACGAATTTAATTTAAGTGTGACTGTTTCTATTATATAGTCACATGTATTTACTAAAAAGTATGTTCTAGCCACGTCAATTAAAAAAAAGTGTGACAAAAAAGGTTGTAATCAAACATTTTGTCTATTAAGTATGGCTAAAAGGTGGCAACGGTCACATGAATTTACTGTAAGTGTGGCCGATTCTATTACATAGTCACATGAATTTATTATAAGTGTAGCTAAAAGCTTTTACTAGATATAGAAAACATTTTTGGAATTTTAATTGTGACTATTGTCTAACTTTTGGTCACATATATTTGTTTTTCCTATGACATTTGTTATCAGAACGTCACACAATAGAAACAAAGTAATGATGGTGTGGCTATTGTCTAACATTTGGTCACATGTATTTGTTTTTCCCATGACATTTGCTATGATTCCGTCACACAAACAAAAAACAAAGTGATAAAAGTGTGGCTAATGGTTATGTATAGCCACAATAAATTTTGTAATTATAAGTGTGGCTATTGTCTAATCTTTTGTCACATATAACTTTCTTTTCCCATAACGTTTGATATCATTCGGTCACACAACAAAAAACAAAGTAATTATGGTGTGGCTAGTCATTATGTATAGCCACACGAAATTTTGTAATTTTAAGTGTGGCTATTTTCTAATTTTTGGTCACACATATTTTGTCATTATATGTGACCATTTTCGAGTAAATACCCATTTTATTTTCAATTTTTTGTCAAATAAAAACTACAATAAACATGAGAAAACTAAAAACCAAATGCTATTAACAATAATAAAATGCTATTAACAATAATAACAGAAGTTTTCAATTTAAATAGTACAACTGATTATAAACATCAACTTCTAATAAAAATCTACCTACAAAAGATGCAAAGGAAAATGACTACACATAAACTAAGAACTATTTCTTCAAGTCCATACACTCAATGTTTTAGACCTAAAAGTGCTGCAAATTTGCATCCATGGGCTTGTGGCCACATTACTACTATTGTGGTGAGAAGTAAACTTGTGACCGGTGGCCGGTTCTGATCTTGTATGATCCTCCAAGTGTTTTATTCATGCTACTTGTAAACCCCATGTTATGGTGATTTCCACATCTAACAAATGTTCATCCTAGTAGACTCGGATAAAGAACTTGAACACATACTTGTCAACAAATATACACTTGACCCGACCATAGTTGGTACACTCGTCTTCCAAATCATCTTCATTAATATCTATATCAAATTTTGTATTAGCCTGCAGGATAAACAAATGCTTGTCAATTCAGACCCAGAATCAAAACCGACAACACCACCAAAACCAGTAATTTGTTTCTTTGTAAGTTCATGTTCGAGATGACTTTTCAAGTCTGGATAAAAGACATGCTTCACCTGTAAAGATTACACATAACTCGCTGTACCCTCTAACCGTCTTATTTACAAAATATGACGGTTATTGTCTTCAAAAAGTAATAACTAGTAAAAGATAAACAAAAAAGTGTTTGCGGGTCACTTGACCCAACCCATAATATGAAGTTATAGATTTCGGCCCAAACACACTTTGACCCGTTAGCCTACTGGTCGGGCCCACGTGTTTTGCCACCAATCTAAGATGTTGCCCTTATGTGATAAACTAAAAGTACCTTAGGACGTGCCTCTAAAACTTCGGACATCCTCTTTGCAGTGGAATTCTGCTGTTGTATATGTAACTTTAGCGTTTTCAATGTAGGATACGAACGTGAGAAACTATTTTAGTAGATCCAATAACGAAAAGCTGACAATGTAGGATACTAGGATTACTTACAGGATTAATAGTGCCACCTAAAACATGATACACCATACGAACTTGAGAAACTATTTTAGTAGATCCACTCACACAGCAACCAAGCACCTAGAAAAAAAAAGTTAACAAGATTCACAATGCCAGTAAAAATAGATTAGCTAAAAGATATAAATGCTTACATCATTGTTACCACCAAGATATTTGGTTGCGCAGTGCACAACAATGTCAGCACCAAGCGCAAGAGCCTTCTGGTTCAAAGGTGTAGCAAACGTTCCATCAATGCAAACCAAGGCTCCTTTAGCATGGCACAGCTTTGAAACCAGCTCGATGTCAACACATCTATCTAAGAAACAGGTTAGTTGGCGACTCAGTGAAAAAAAATACTAACCTGTGACATTAAACAACATGTAAACATTTATTCCTTTTTTTATAAATTACATAGAGGCTATAAAGTTGGATTCAAATTTCTACTACTACTAACTTTGTGGTTATCTAGTGCAGATTTGAGTCCAGCTATATCTGCAGGGTCAATGACCGATGCCTTCATGCCAGGACAAATAGAGCATTTAAAAAATGTGTATCTAATAAACATACGTATTACAATAAATAAGAAACGTATTACAATAAATAGAAACAAGGTACGTAAATCATACAGTGATCCCCAATTTGGGAAGAAAGGTCTCCAATGAAATCCGGGATCTCCCCAGAGAAGTTGTTACTGCAAATATGACTACGTAAGAAACAAAAATAAATATAAGTAACTTCATCTACCTGACTAGCCATATAATGATCAAAGAATAATAGTAGAACTCACAACTCCTTCATATTGATCAGATTTGCAAATGATACAGGCAATTCCCCAGTGAAAAAGTTGGAGTTCAGTATTCTACAATTCTACAACAGAAAATGAAACAGTTGTATACCAAAAATATCCACACCAATATCATCAAATTTCACAAAGTCTTACAGTCTCTCAATGCTTGTAAGATTCCCAAGTTCATCAGGAATTGCTCCAGACATCATGTTGTCCTCTACGGATCTAATTAATAACAGAATTATAGTCACAAACAGCAAAATAACAATTGTTAGCGTAATAAAATATGTTTAGATTAGTTAGCCTGGCTATATAATGTTTATTTTCTTTTCATTTGTACTTGATGTTTTCTGATGAATAAACCCTAGCCGTTTTTTCACTGAACATGTTTGTCTTTAAACAACAATTACATAAGTTAAAAATGACAGTAAATCCCTGATTGTAAAAATTGCTAGGTGCTAGTCAGGAGTTGGGTTACCGACCAAGGATTAATCAAAATTAACAAGATTGAATTAAAACTCAAACGTAACGCCTTATGATCCAAAGTCAATGTATATTAAAATTTATACACAAAGTAGAATTACATGTTTACAATTCGCTGCATAGATCCCCATTGTGGAGGAATTGTGACACTGAGACAGTTGCGAGTTAAGTCTCTGTAACAATTAAATACACAATTCAACTATCAAACACAAACAAACAAACAATGGAAGTTAATTTAACAAACAAGAAAGATCGTACAAATTCTCGAGGTAAGGAAGATTGGCGAATTCCAGTGAGAATACCTGGTAGGCATTGTCCGCTGAGACTTCTGCATCTCGCACCAAGCAGAGGATCATTCAGTACATGAACAACAATTTATGCGTATTTCGACGAAGAAACCCTAATTTTGTGTTTCTGAAACTTTGAATACCCTATTTTTGTACGTACCAGAGAGCGATAAAGAAGTAGAAGTCAAAAAAACCTCATCGAAGAAACAAAAAATTAGGACCAATAACCTAACATTACAAAAGAAATCAAATAACGATGGAAATCCGGAAAAGATGCGTCATCAGGTATGGAGAGGTCGTCGGCCGTCTTCCTCCGCCACACACACTCTCTCTTTTTTTCCGTTCTCTTTCTCGATTCATATCGCTAGGGTTTCAAGGTAAAAACTCAAACCAGGTGCTGAGAGTAGGGGTAGACAGCGCGTGGGTTGAGATTGACAGCTGGAATCAGGCCGGAGAAATTGGCTGGAATCGCCGGCGTTACCGTTGGAATCTGGCAGGTTGCCGAACCGGGGTTACTGAGGAGATGTTTGTGAGGTGGTGTTGATGATATATGATGATGAGGCATCAACCGCCCACATAGCCCAATAGAACAAACAGAGCCCACAAAACGGATACATCTTACAATGCACAAAGTACAACTCGTATTGCAAGTTGTTGCTAATTTATACTATACTAGTGGGAATGCCCGCGCATTGCGGCGGGTGTCCCGA
>JARYGA010059828.1:87356-129796 GCA_030545235.1 Helianthus tuberosus
CTAGGTTTACATGGACTTTCTTTTTACACTCAAAAGATGAGACGGCAGGCATTTTGCAAGACTTTGTGATACAGGTTGAAAAGCAATTTGACCTTCCAGTAAAAGTCTTCAAGAGTGACAATGGCACAGAATTCAAAAATAAGGAGTTGGATGCCTTCTGTGTAAAGAAAGGGATTGTAAGGCAGTACAGTATCCCTAGAACACCAGAGCAAAATGGGGTAGTGGAAAGAAAGAACAGAACTTTGATTGAGGCTGCCAGAACCATGCTTGCTGATTCAGGTTTGCCATTAACTTTTTAGGCAGATGCAGTAAATACTGCTTGTTATGTCCAAAACAGAGTTTTAATAAACCCCAGGCACAAAAAGACTGCTTATGAAATTCTGTATAAAATCAAACCACTGATCTCATATTTCAAAGTGTTTGGCTACCCATGCTTTATTTTGAACTTAAAAGATTCCATTTCAAAATTTGCAGCCAAAATTGACTGTGGTTATCATCTGGGATACTCAACCACTGCCAAGGCCTACAAAGTGTTTAATACACGGACCAAGGCAGTGGAGGAGACCTTGAATGTGAAGTTCAATGAACTCTCATCAATGAAAATCCCAGCAAATCCTGCTGATCTGTTTGACCTTGAAAAATTCACTTTTGAAAATACTGTTGTCAAGACTAACAGTGCAGGTACATCAGTGGATGCAACACCAGACTATGGGTATGAAATCATCATCCCTCAAAAGTCTGCCATAATGGGAAAAGCATCAATTGTTCAAAACAGCTGTCAAAGCTCAACCACTGCTACTTCAACAGTTGTTGACCAAAGTAGCCCATCAACCACTGCTTCCACATCAACAAACACTGCTGACAAAAGTCCCCAAACAGTGGATAAAACTCAGCATGTGTCTTCATCATTACCACCAATTCCACCACCTTTTGAAGCCACTGCTGGGTCATCAAAGTCACCAGCAGTGGTTAGCTCAGATGATACACATCTTCAGCCTTCACCAACAAATGCCATCATACCATACCAAGGAGATTTAATCTTTTTGAGATCTCATCCACCTGATCAAATCATTGGCAACATAAATAAAGGGGTGCTCACAAGAAGCCAGACCCAAAACACTTGTCTTTTTGCCGGTTTTCTATCACTCCATCAGCCAGTCAAGTACCAAGAGGCACTGAAAGACAAGAGCTGGGTAGAAGCCATGCAAGAAGAGCTCCAACAGTTCAAAAGACAACAAGTATGGGAGCTTGTACCACTGCTAAAAGATGTTAGTCCCATCGGCACAAAGTGGGTCTTTAAAAATAAAACTGATGAAAGGGGCATTGTTGCAAAAATAAAGCCAGGCTTGTGGTTCAAGGTTACAGACAGGAAGAGGGGATTGATTATGATGAAACATTTGCCCCTGTAGCAAGATTGGAAGCTATCAGACTGTTCCTGGCCTTTGCTGTCAACCACAACATGAAGGTGTTCCAAATGGATATCAAAAGTGCTTTCCTCTATGGTACAATTCAAGAAGAGGTGTATGTTTGTCAACCTCCAGGATTTGAGGATCCATTTTATCCAGATCATGTCTACAGGCTAAACAAAGCTTTGTATGACCTGAAACAAGCACCTAGGGCCTGGTATGAAACTCTTTCCAACTTCCTACTCTCAAATGGTTTCAAAAGAGGTACCATTGATAAAACACTATTTCTAAAATGGAGAGGGAAGGATTTAATGATTGTCCAAATTTATGTGGATGACATTATTTTTGGAAGCACATGTAACAAAATGTGTGAAGAGTTTAGGGAACTCATGACAGCTGAGTTTGAAATGAGTGCAATGGGTGAGCTGCAATGCTTTCTTGGTCTCCAAGTTCAGCAAATGCAAAATGGAACTTTCATTCATCAAAGCAAATATGCTAAAGAACTTTTGAATAAATTTGATATGAATGATTGTAAACCATGCAGCACACCCATGACAACAAATAAGCTTGTCATGTCTGATGAAAAGGATGAGCTGATTGACCAAACTCTATATAGAAGCATGATTGGGTCTTTGTTGTACCTGACTGCATCTAGGCCAGACATCATGTTTGCAACATGTGTTTGTGCAAGAAGTCAATCAGCCCCTAGAAAATCCAACCTTATTGCTGTAAAAAGGAAATTCAGATACATAAAAAGTGCTCCCACACTTGGTATCTGGTATCCAGCTAATGGGAATATCAAGCTTTCAGGATTTTTAGACAGTGACTTTGCTGGATGTAACACCACAAGGAAGTCCACATCAGGAGGGTGCCAGTTTCTAGGTGATTGCTTAGTCTCTTGGCAAAGCAAAAAGCAAGCAGCTGTTTCAACATCCACTACTGAAGTTGAATACATTGCTGCTGCAAGCTGTACAGCCCAACTCCTGTGGCTTCAAAACCAGTTACTGGATTTTGGTATCACTGCCTTAAAGACACCACTCATGTTGGATAGCCAGGCAGCAGAAAATATCATCAAAAATCCAGTTTCCCATTCAACTACCAAACACATCGACATCAGACATCACTTTGTGAGGGATTGCTATGAAAAAGGTTTGATTTCTCTGCATCATGTCCCAACTAAAGACCAGTTGGCAGATGTGCTCACAAAAGCACTTGATACAGCCACCTTTGAAAGCTTGGTCTCTAGAATTGGGATGCTAAACATGGAATAACAAGCAACATCTTGTTTTTCTATGAATAAAAGCACTAAAATGTTTTCAGAAAATCAAAAATTCATCCTTAAAAATAGCTAAAAATGAAATTTTCATTAAAATCCTTAAAAGTCTGCCATAACCACTGCTTGTTCAAAAGTCTGCTCTGCTTCAAAGTCAATCCACTGCTGAAAGTCAACCCCTGTTTTCTCATTTCTTTGATAAACACTGTTGTTCAAAAGCAGTGTCTTATCCACTGATATGCTATCCACTGATAGTGAAAATCATCCACTACTTCCATAACCACTGCCTTCATCAGTAACTTTCATAAAAGTATTGTCCTTCATTTCATCAGGGATTGTCACGTGGACAGTACATTGTAGTCAGACCTTTTGTAACCGCTGCCACGTCAGCATTCACTTTCTCCTTTATAAAACCCCCACTCACCATCAAAACAGGGTTTTACTGTCTAATTGAATTCTCAAAAATTCTCTTCTCAAAGCAGTTTTTTCATCTCATTTCTTCACAAATTTCTTCGATCATCATCCTTAAAATGACAAAATCAAAGCCATCTGCAAAACCCATCTAAAAATCATCGTCGAAAGCGGCCTCTCAAAAGGCCAATCCCACTGAAATCCCACATAAACCATCTCACAATCTTCTGGGTCTTCTCACAAAACCCGGCACCACAGATGCTTTCGACTCCATCATCGACACAATGGCTAAATCAAAGTACAAAACTTTGTTAACCGCCGATGCACCAATTTACTTGACAACCCAACGAGAGTTTTGGAAAAATGTCACCCTTGAAAAACAAGGAGACACAGTAGTAGCCATCAACTCTTCTCTAAAGGGAAAAGCCGTCAAGATCACACCACAATCAATTTCAGAAGTCTTTTAACTCGATGATCAGGAAGGTACAATTTCTTTCCCCAAAAACAAGTTAAAAAATGATTTTCTGGAAAGAGGATATAATGCAGAGGTCAAAAAGGACACCTTACAAAAAGGTTACTTCCCTTCTGCAACAAGATTTTTATTTCATACCCTCGTAATGTGTGTTTCAAACAAAACCACTGCTTTCAATGAAATACCATTAAAGATTCAAAATCTGGGATATGCTATTCTTCAAGAAGAAAATTTTAATTACTCTCGGGAAATCTTTAATGATTTGGTTAAAAATGTTGAAACAAAATCATTCTTACTGTTTCCCAGGTTTTTAAGCTATTATTTTGAAAAGAAATTCAGTAAGAATGATATTGCTATAATAAACCAAGGTGACTCTTTACAAATGCACAGCTTAACTACTGAAACTTTTACAAGAATGTCAACACCTTGCAAAACACAAGCAGAGGTACCTGAGCAGAATTTAGCAGCTACAACTACTCCTCAGGTATCTGCTGTTGAGCCCACTGCTCAAGGTGATCAAAGCAGCAGAACAACTGTTTTGAAACCCACACCTACAATCCACAAAAAGCCACACAAAAAGAAAAATCAAAAACCCCCCAAACCCATTAAAAGGCAACTCTGGAGGATGAGATACCAGAGCAAATGCCAGTGACAAAACAAAAGTCACAAGAAACCACTGCTGCTACTTCCTCACAGCAGTTGGTCAAAATATCTCAAACCATAACCGAAAATCCTCCTCCTTCTTCACAAAAAGAACAGGTTGTACAAATTGGGACACCACATCATGATGCTCTGGAATCCCTTGATTCCATCATCCACAACCCAATTCCCGGGGCAAATTCTGTTTCTAAACCAAACATCACATCCACAATTCCTCCACCAACTAAACTTCTGTTGGATGCAATAGATTTGAACCAGGCACTATCCAGTCCTTCTCAACCACCTATTAATGAGAATATACCTCAACAAATGATTGGGTCTGATGTATCAATCCTTGCTAACCCACCAACACAACCTGAGGAGGTTACACCCCTTGAGTTACAAGTAACTCTTGGTGGTCATCCAAGTGAAGCAGCCACTACAACTGTTGAACCCATTGGTTTGAAGATGGACAGTGGTTACATTAATAAGACTTCCTTGGAGGCAATTCCTTCCATAGCACCTCTGACATCTACCAGTGGACTTTTCTTGACCTCTGGCAACATCAAAAGATTGTCAAGTGCTGAAGGGAGAAGACCCCAGTACCAAGAAAAAGGGGCATCAGTGGTTAATGTTTGGAGTACACTCCCTACCACAACCACTGATAAAACCACTGCTTGTGGGAAATCAGATGATCCCATTAAATTGGGTGATGGTTTAAAGTACCAGAAATTGACGGATCGTGTTGAAAAACTTGATAACTCTGTTGTAGAACTCAAAGATATGCTGCAACAGTTGTTACAAGTACAAAAGGTGCAATCCACTGCTGTTCCACCTCAAGCACCTGCCCTACCACAATCATCTGCTACAAATGAGCTCTGGAATTTATTTCAACCTTTTCTCCATCAACAAGCACAAATGGCAGATCAGCAACATGAAAAACATGTACTAAAGCTGAGAAATACATTGGAGTCTAGGTTCAAGAACACCCAGGCTGATCTCAAAGCTCTAAAAGCCCAGATCCTGCATACCACTGGCACTGCTCCCCCAACTGTCCTTTTTATTGATCAACCTCCTCCAGATAATGCCAAAAAGGGGGAGAAAATTCAGGAGTGGAAGAAGAAGGGAATAGATGATGGTCTTTACATCGAACCAGAAATAGAAAACATGACCAAAAATTTCCTTTTGCCAGATGGTAGCAAGAAAATTGATGAAACCACAAATGCACTGGCAGAAGCAGTTGCAAGTGTCAAAAAGGATAGAGAGGACAAGAAGAAAGCTAGGGTGAATTATCCAGATTAGGGTACTTCTGGGTCAAAGGATCATGAAAATCCTGCAGAGGAAAAGAAGAAGCCTACTAGAAAAGTAAGGCAACACAAATCCATCCCAACCAGACGTTCAAAGTCTGCTCCAAAACCACCATCCAAAACAGCTGTTGTAACTCCTGTTGTATCAACTACTGCCGGTACTTCAGTGGCTTCAACATCTGTTCTCACTAAAACACACACCACATCAACACACACTACATCCACTGCTTTACCATCATCACCACCAAAAACAACTTCACCTGCTGACAAAAAGCAGAAGACAGCAGATGTTACAACATCTGTTGTAATGACTACAGTGGTTGAAACACCAGTTGTTTCAACAGCTGTTAGCCAACCACAAACCACTGCCACTCAAACTATCACCACTATTCCATTCAAAGCATCATCAGTCCCTCCTCAAACAAAAAGGAGAAGACTAATTCTAAAAGATGATGACACAACTCCACCACCAACATCTTCAAAATCTTTGTCACTTGTCACAATTCCAAAACCCATACCTCTCTCTTCAGCTCAAATACTAAAGCCATTACCTCCTGCGGGTGTCTCATTTCCTATAGAACTCATTGCAGTTAGGGAAGAAATCAAATCCTTCTATTATGAGGACGACCCAGCTAAAAGGAGTTTGCCATCAGTTGAAGGATATCCTAGGCCTAACAATATTGAAGAATATTTGAAACTCAAGGCCAAGCATGCAGAGGATATCGCAATCAAAAACAGACAAGGGAAAACTGATAGAGAATTTCAGCAAAACTATCAGTTCCTACTCACACAGGTCAGTGCTATGGAGCGATTAGCTAAAAATGTATGTCAGCAACTCTCAGAAAAGGCAGATGAGTCCTTGAGAAAATACTACATTGAGAACATCATGACCTACAAGAAATACAAGGGGGAGAAACATATGTACAAAAACTGGACCATTCCTGAACTTGAAAAAGAGGCAGCAAGGATTCAGGATATGATAAAAAATAAGGTCAAGCAGACTCCTCCTGAAAAATTCAAACAGATTGAAGCTGATAAGGTTTTAGAGTTGAAGAGAATGAAAGAAGAGCTGATAGCAGCTGATTATGGGTCAAAGAATTTTGTGACAAAGTCGGGAGAAGATAGGGTCAGAGCTACCTACAAAAGGTTAGAAGAATTGAGGAAGAAAGATCCCAAAGTTCCTCAAAAGCCTGACTATTCCAAAGCAGAGGTCTCAAAAAGACCACCAAAGCTGCTAGTCAAACGAACCACTGCTCCAACTGGTGCTACCATCTACAAAAGAAGGAGTCAAAACCAGTCAGATGCTGAAACAGTTCAAGATCTATATGCTGGAAATGCCATTGTAAAAGAGGGCATTAGATTAATGATGAAAGAAGATCCTGAATTGGAACAACCTGCAAGCACTGCTCAGACAGTGTTCAATAGGCCATCGTCACCAAACTCCTCATCAAATAACAATCTCCCAAGAAACCCATCAGGCTCAAAAGTACTAAAGTGGGAAACTGACAAACAGACCCATGTATTGACTCTGTTCAGGTCTGATGGAGAAGTGAAGAAAATATCAAGGGAACAAGCACTTGGCCTAAGTCTTGAAGATTTGCAGGATCTCCTTGATCTTCCACTTAGCAGGGATGATGAAGACACAGATGCCTTAACCTTTGAGCTACAACTTAAAGGGCAAATAAGGGAACTGTTGATGAGGCAATAAAGTTCCACAATAATGAAGAGTTTTGGCATTTTCTGTTCCAGGGGGAGATTGTTGGGATTGAACCCTACCAGAGGAACAGATAATTAAAGCCAAAATTGGATCAGAGCAGTGGATCCAGAATAAGCAGATGTTTTATACAAGTCTCCCCCCTTGAAAATGGTTTTCAACATCTGCTGACCTCCTATCTACTGATCGTGCAAACTGCTGACCCACAACTGCTGATCAAGTAAAGGCTGATGAAAGACTAAAGCTCTGCTGTTCAAACTACTGCCTTGAGTCAAGCACTGCTGATCCGAACAAGTACTGCTGGGCTCACAGCAGTGGAGGGATGCAGCAGTTGTTTATTCTGTCTTTGTGTAATATAATGTAATAGCAGTAGTTAGTCTAGCAGTGTTTGTATTGATCAGAGGTTAGAGTTTGTTAGGAGGTTAGATGTCACTTTCATGGTGACGTCAGCATTAGATGCTCAGTGGTTTGTTAGTGCCTATAAATAGAACCGTTGCTGATGATACCAAGGATGGGGTAACTCATACATGTGTATTCGCATTCTTGTATTTACATATTTTGCCATGTATTGGTGTCGTATTCCGGTGTGTATTTATATGTGTGAGAATACGTGTTTTATGGTATTCATTAAGTATTCATATACTTAAATTTGTATTAAACTTTCCGGAATATTATTTCTAATAAAAGTCCACCAACATATATATTTCTAAAATATATATTTAAGGATTATTTCTTAGAAAATTTATTTATAATTTTTCTCTTGGCAAAATATTTGTAGTTCCAAAATAATATATTTTCAAGTCTAACTTTAGAAAATATATATAAACTTATTTTCATCCAAAAATAATGTACTTCAAGTTTACTCAAGAAAATATATATTTTTCCCAAAAAATAATATATTTTCTAGTAATTCCAAGGAAAGTATATATGTTTACATTTGTCAAAAATGCTCTATTTTTCCTTTGTCAAAATATGATATAACTTTGTGATAATCATAAAAATCATATTTTCGTTCCTTGTGTCCAAAATATTATTTACCAAAATATATTTGTGAACATATTTTCCGGAATATTTTGTAAGTTACATTTCTTGTTTGGTTTCGCCTAACAACCTGTAAACACTGTTCTATACGAACTACTGATGTCTAACAACTGATTGACAATGAAATACAAGACATGGTTAAACTACTGATTCACTTTCCACTGATGTAGCCTAAGCACTGATGTTGAGCATTAGTGCTTTCTTCAAAGGTGATCAGTCCTTGAATGGGCAGTGCTTATGTCTTCAGCAGTACTTAAGAGACAGCAGTAGATAGAGCGTCAGTGTTTGTCCTTAACAGTCTTTAGCATTTCATCAGTGTTTGGTTCATCAGTTGTTCTTCTAAGCAGTACTTTTAAGTATATCAGCTGTTAGATAACCACTGTCAAGGGGAAAGCTTGATGTAAACATCTGCTTATTGTGAATCCACTATTGTGAACCGGTTTTGGCTTTCATTATCCGTTCCTCTGGTAGGGTTCAATCCCAACAATCTCCCCCTGGAACAGATAATGCCAAAACCCTTCATTATTCTGGATTTTTATTTCTCATCAGAAGTTCTTTGACTTGTTCTTTAAATTTTAGCTCAAAATCCTGAGAACTTGTATCCTCTTCATCCCGGCACAGTGTAAGTTCAAGGAGATCCTGCAAATCTTCAACACTAAGGCCTAGTGCTTCTTTCCTTGATATGTACTTCACTTCGCCATTGGATCTGACTAGAGTCAATACGTGGGTCTTTTGATCAGACATCCACTTTAGTACTTTTAAACCCAATGGGTTTCTTGGGAGAGATTTATTCAGAGATGAGTTGGGAGATGTTGGCCTTATGAAAACTTGCAGACTTTCAGACATTCGTTTGAAGGCCATTTCAATAACATTGTTTGCTGCAGCTATGTCTTCTGCAGTCTCCTTTTCTATCTGCTCCTGTCTCTTTTGTTGATCTGGCTTAATGTCTGAAACTTCTGAAGTATTTGGTGATGCAGGCTTAGTTAACACCTTTTTAAAAAGGTTTTGAAGTTTTTCTGAGCTCTCTTCTTTTAGACCCATTTTCATGATGGTTTCTGTGAAGTACTCAACTTCCTTTTCCTTTACCTCTTCACTAGTCAGCTGTTCTCCTTCTTCTAGGTTTGACACAAAAATATGATTTCCTGTTGACCTGAACAGTGTTTTGAGGTTTTCAATATGTTGTTCAAGCTTCATCATTTGTTCATGCTTCTTTGAAGTGCTCTGATACCAATTGTTGGGATCGGAGGCTCTAGTGATTGTGCTTGTTTGTGTGTTTTGAACGAATCAAATAGATATGAACAGATTTTAAGTGCAGCGGAAATTAACAACAAACTTTGTAAACACAATCATGAAGAGAATTGGATTTGAAAAACACATGAATTGCATCAGTTGAAAGATTACAAAGTAAATCAAATGATTACAACCATCCTTACAAACTAAGCTCCCCCTTTTTGGCTTTATCTGGAAGGGGGTTATCCATGAAGAGGATAGTGGAGGGAACTTTTTCTCCATGGGCAGTCTTTTGTATGCTGGCCTTTATAGCCTTGATGTCTGCTTGAGTATCTTTAAATCTTGACTCCACCATGTTTGTCAGCATTTTTACATGCATTTTGTGCTGCTGATTAACTGTTTGTTTTTGTTTTTTCAACAAGGGTTGAAAAAGGTTCCAGAGCTCATTTGCAGCAAGTGCTTGTGGTTGAGCAGGTGCTTGAGGTGGAACAGCAGTGGTTTGTGCTTTTTGAGCTTTTAATAGCTGCTGCACCATATCCTTTATTTCAGCAACTGAAGTTTCAAGTTTTTCAACTCTGCCCGTCAATTCCTGATATTTTGAATCATCACCCACGTAAGTAGGATCATCTGAATCCCCACCAGCAGTGGTTGTATCAATGTGTGACTTAGGAACAGAGTCCCAAAAATCACCCATTGATGCCCCTTGTTCTTGGTACTGGGGACTTCTTTCTTCAGCACTAGATAAATCTTTGATGGTACCAGTGGTTAGAACCAACTCACTGGTGATTACCGATAGTGCTATAGAAGAAATTGCCTTCAAGGGAGTCTTACTAATGAAACAACTGTCCAACTGAAGATCTGTTGATCCACCAGTTGTAGTTGCTGCTCCACTTGAACTACCACCGAGAGTTACTTGTAACTCAGGGGGTGTAACCTCCTCAATTGTTACTGGGATAGCAGGAGTAGTAGCATCAGACCCAGTCACTTGTGGGAGTATACTCTCAGTGACAGGTGATAGAGAGGAACTGGTTTGTGTCTGAGCTATATCAACTGCATGCAACAAAGGTAGCATGGATTGTGGTAGTATGATTGGTGAGGGTATGGGAGTTGAAAGAGACATGTCCTTGGGATCAGGACTGAGGAAGATGGATCCGATTGGGTCCAGAGCTTCATATTGTGGAGTCCCTGTGATTACAACCTGATCCTTTTGTGAGGATGCAGGAGGAGTTTTAGGCAATGGTGAAGATCTTTCTACCAACTGCTGTGAGGAAGTAGCAGCAGTGGTTTGTGGTGACATTTGTGTTGTCACAGGCAGTTGCTCTGGGATCTCATCTTCCAGAGTTGCCTTTTTCTTGGGTTTGGTGGGCTTTTTGTAAGATTTTCTTTTGGTCTTTTTGGTAATGTCAGGTGTGGGTTTCAAAGCAGTGGTAGTGCTGCTATGATCACCTGGAGCAGTGGGCTCAACAGTGGATGCCTGAGGAGCAGTGGTAGCTGCTAAATTCTGCTCAGGCACCTCTGCTTTTGTTTTTATTGGTGCCATCATTCTGGAAAATGTTTCATTTGTTAAACCTTTTATTTGAAAATAGACACCTTGTTTGAGCAAATTTTCATTCTCTTTTTCAAATTTTTGTTTAAAATAATAGCTCAGAAATCTTGGAAAAGGTAAAAATGATTTGCTATCAACATTTTTTACCAAGTCATTAAAGATCTCCTGTGAATAGTAATAATTTTCACCATTTAAAATAGCATAACCCAGAAATTGAATCTTTAATGGTATCTCGTTAAAAGCTGTTGTTTTATTAGAAACACACATCAGAAGTGTGTGAAATAAAAACCTTGGTGCAGAAAGGAAGTAACCTTTTTGTAAGGTATCTACCTTTGATTGTTCTGCATACCCTCTTTTTAAGAAATCCTTTTTCAACTCGGTTTTATCAAAAGAAGGTTTACCTTTCTGATCGTCGAGTTTAAAGAATTCAGAGATTGATTGTGGAGTGATTTGAATCACTTTACCCTGTAGCGAGGAGTTAATGGCTATGACTTTATTGTCTTGTTTTTCAAGCGTCGCCTTTTTCCAGAACTCTCTCTGGGTTTGTAGGTAAATGGGAGCATCTGCTGTCAACAAAGTTTTGTACTTTGATGCAGATAATGTATCAATGATGGAGTTGAAGGTGTGGTTATCGGTGGGTTTTGTGAGCAAACCCAGATAATTGTGAGGAGATTTGTATGGTATCTCGATGGATTCTTTGGCCGTTTGAGCGACCTCTTTGGAAGATGGTCTTGGTTTTGGTTTAGATTTTGATTTTGCTTTTGACTTCATCATTTTGATTAAGAAGGATCAGGGAGTGATTTGGGAAGAAAGGTTTGAAACTGCTTTGAGAAGAGAACTTTGGAATTCAATTCGACAGTGATGTATGTAAAATGCAACATATAAATTACATCAAATAAGGCATAAAACTAACCCTTTTTAAGTACTAATATTGGAAAAAGAGTGTTTTTGTCTTCCTTTTGTATTTTCAGGATTAAATGAGCTCAAAAACGCAAAAGAAGCAAAAAGACAGCTAAATCCAACATAAATACAAGAAAAGGAACATTAGTGGACTGACCGACCCCTCAACGGCACCTTCCAAAGCAAAATAGAGAAGGCAGAAGTCTGAACACGCCCCGTGCTCAGCCAGAACGGGGGCGTGCCCAAGAAGCAGCAGAAAAGACAAACCTATAGAAGCTTCTATTGCCCACCACGGGGCGTGCCCAGCGGACACGGGGGCGTGTCGAAAGTACTGCAGGCGCATTAATTGTAATTGCGAATTACAATTAATGAGGAGAGAGAGTGTCAGACAGGCACGGGGCCGTGCCCAGCGGACACGGGGCCGTGCCCGGCTCTCTGTTCAGCCTATAAATAGGAGTGCTTGGATTCATTTCAACTCATCCCTTGGCACACCACCTCTCTCACACTTCATCCACCACCCACCACCACCATAACACCATCATCCACCACCATCATCCATTGTCCATCGTAGAGTGTGTGAGTCATCTCGGGATCCAAGATTGATCGTAAGAGTTCTTGACAATCAAGGCCATGTTTGCCTAAGTCTCTTACATCACTTGGTGAAGACAAAGTGTCTAGTTTAATACTTTTTATTTCTAATCTTTTGCACTTTTTATTTGGTTTTGTATTAATGACTTTAATAACTAGTTACTTATGTTGAAGATGATCTTTCCTTATCGTTTGTCCGTGGTGTCTTGGCATTATTTTACTGTCTATATAAAATAAAAGATTTTCACCATTCATATCTCCACGGTCTATATGGAGGTATGTTGGCTACCTGGTCGGGGGTTAAGGGAACGGTTTGGTAAAGGTCTTGCCATTGTTCAGCGTTTAGAGGTCCTGCAATGGACCTGGGTCAAATTTAGTAGGACCTCCTTCAATACTTCACGGTATTGGATGGCGGGGGTCCAAACTCTTTGACCCCCTCATAAGTTAGCTACTATTAATACTATAACCCGGTTATTTAGGACTGTATCCCTGCTGACTCAGACTACTTAGCCGAGGGTAACGTCACCGCCAAAAGCGGGGCCTACCACAATACTGCATTAATAACTTAATTCATTATCTTCCAATAATCCACCCCTTTAGGATTGTATCCTTGCTGACTCAAACTACTGGGGTGAGGGTAACGTCACCTTCAAAAGAGGGGCCTACTACAATAACTAAGATAATCTCTTAATTATGTGCAAAAGTGCGGAAATAATCAAAGGTTATACTAGATACGAGTCGGAACCAAGTGATTCATCTTGTCTATCTGTTTTTCTTTTATTTTTATTTTCAGCATTTTAGTTAGTTTTTATTTTTCTTAGTTTAAAACATTTTTTCTAAACTTTTATTTTTGATTAGACGTTGAGGATAAACCGGTACTAAAAGCTCTTGTGTCCTTGGACGACCTCGGTATCTTACCAACGCTATACTACACTCAACGATGGGTGCACTTGCCCATATGTGTGTTTAGTGTTAGTGAAATATCGTGTTTTATAAATTTAAAACTTGGCTAAAATAAGTGTTAAAAAGGGCTTAAAATATACACCTAATATATACGACACTTTGCAAGCATCAAGTTTTTGGCGCCGTTGCCGGGGACACAAGGATTTTAAGAAAGTTAGCAATCAACGGCCTAATCATCTTTTATTTTTCTTTTTATTTTTTTAGGATTTTCTTAGTTTTTCAGCTTCTGCAGAGCTCAGCACGGGCCGTGCCCGCTGAACACGCCCCCGTGCTAAATCATTGGAACTGGCAATCCTGTTTTACGTCAGACAGTAAGCTGAACACGGGGCCGTGCCCACCCAACACGCCCCCGTGCCCAAGATTCACTTACTGAAAACAGAACCGTTAGATCCCGGCGGTTGGTAATTTCTGACATAAACATGAGTGATAGTAATTGTTTTTACTTTCGGCACTCTTATGGTACGTGGTGTCAATTATGTGGTGGCAAACATGAAGAAGTAAAATGCTACTTTCTAAATTATAGGCCCCACTACATGGACCCACCGACTTCTTACAACCTTAAGAGGGGCGAAAGTAAAAATAAGCACTATTTCTCCCTCGAATGCGCCCAGCCAGATATTCTAGGGGAAATGCTCCTTGATGAGTTATTTCAACTAGAAAAGCTAATTCTGAATTGGTTAAAAGAGCTTAGGAAGGATTTTATTGATCCACCCCAAGACGATAACCATGAAGAAATGTTGGAACCGCATTCCGACAACCTCGTTGCTCCCGAAAATACCTTCGTTCCTAGCAAAGACTTGGACGATAGTCGTCCCTGTGTCGATTGTGCCGTGAAGGACTCCCCATCGACTTCGTTCGGTGCATACATAGACCTGAGCGATTCGGCATACACCTTCTTTAACGAGAGCCTGGGAAAGGGTTGGACTTGTCCACCTAGAATGAAAATAGGAATTACCCTCACCGACAACCTCTTGCGTTCTCGCCTTAGTCTAGGACAATTAAGGTATCTTAGGCACTTTGGGGTTGTTCCAACCAGTCAGGAGCCACCCGATACTAACAAGTTCCTTAAAAACTAGACAACTTCATAAAACAGTCCCTCGACACGGGGCCGTGTCCAGCCAACACGCCCCCGTGTCCATCAAAAGATTCCATTCTGATCAGCACGTCAGAATACGGACAAACTGTGTCAGAACTCCACCTGCACACGGGGCCGTGTCCAGCGGACACGGGGCCGTGTCCAGAATGTTGTCGTTTTCTATAAATGCAGCCAAGAATTCTGCACATTTGGACCAACTTGGGACAGAGATTTGCAGGAATCTTCTCTCAAACTATCCTAGGTAAGTCTAAAAGAAGGTTCCAACAACCCATCTTGTCCTTTCCTCTTTTAGTCATTTCCTTCTTCTCCATCTTTCTCCAAGAACTACCATTGAAAGTTTGGAATTCTTCCAACTTTGTGGTAGGGATTAATGAGTTTTGTTCAAGGAATCTTGGTAAAAACATGTTATGTAACATTGTTTTAAGTTATTAGTAGCTGAAAAGGCACCACAAGTTCAGAAAATAACTTAAAAATCCAAGTTTCCTTGCTCCGGAATTCTGCAGAAAGATGAACACGGGGCCGTGCTCAGTGAGCACGGGGCCGTGCCCGGTCACTGTTTCATTAAAATAAACTATTTTCAGTTTATTTTTCGTAGGATGTCGAGTGAAAACAGCGAAACATCTTCTGTGCATTCGTCAAACAGCCGAAGAGGAAGGAGACCCTCCATTGAAGCTACACTTGTGCACTATGTGGTAGCATTAAGGGAGGCTCTCGACGAAATGACTTCAGTAGAGGAGGTCCTAATCGACCGTATTAACGATCTTACGATGGGACTTGAAAGCAGCTTCCAAGAAATTAACCTCTTGCACCAGAGGTTAAATATTCTTGTAGCACCCCCAATGGAACCAGTCCTTCCTCAGCAGGATTGGAACTTGGCACTCGAAATCAACAACCCTACCGGGTGGGAAGATTTGCCAGCGGAACCTCCCTTGGAACACCAACAAGAGATCCCGGTGGAAATCGAGACTCCTCAACCCAATGCCAATGAGCCTTCTTTTCTCCTTCCAAGGGAGGTGGAAGAATGGCTCGCCGACATTTGAGGAGAACCGCACGCGGAAGATGGAGTTCAAAAAGGCCTTGTTTAACCAAGATTAATTACTTCTTGGAAATTTTGCTAATTAAAATAAAGTAAAGGCTAGGACTCCATGGTTTATTATTTCCTTGTTTTATCTAGTTTAATTTAGGACTATGTAAGTTCTCTCTATGATGAAATGAAATGATGGTTTTAAGGTTTGGATGGTTTGTAAGGAATAAAACACACTCATGGTGGTAAAGGATGAAAAGGGGAACGAGAAAAATGAACTCATGCACAAGAATAAGGAAACCCGACAATTCTCTCCAGTCCAGAAGGTTCAACACGGGCCGTGCCCAACCAACACGGCCCCGTGCTGAACCACCTGCAGAAAACGCCCAGTTCAGGTAACTGGACACGGGCCGTGTTCACCCAACACGCCCCCGTGTCCAGACTTCTGTATCTCTTATTTCAATTTTGTTACTGGCACTTGAACACGGGGCCGTGCCCGGATAACACGGGGCCGTGTTCAGTGCCCAGTAACACAATTTTTTGCTTTTTAAACACTATTTTACACATCTAATCAACCTAAAAATTTATTTTTGGGACACATTGAGGACAATGTGTAATTTAAGTGTGGGGGGATGCTAAAACCTTGAATTTTGCAAGTCCTAAATACAAGCCTTACACAAAACTCTATTGGAACCGCTAATCACCCCAAATTTTTTCAAAAATTTCATTTTTTCTACTTGTCTAGGTTTAACTCGGGAAATTCAAGTTCTCAAAAAGGTTATATTTTTACAAATTTACAACCGATAGCGTAGTGATAAAAAGAACCAACATAAGAAAATTATGAAAAGGCATGACAAACTTAGTTAAAATTTGATTATATATACTTGATCACATAAAAACCCATTCCCACAAAAGTGAGTTTTGAGCCTTTATTGAGCATACAAATTTACATCTTTAGACTAAATGCTCATTTTTAGTTTCTTGTGTGAATAGCCGCTTGGTTCTTACAACTCTAGAACTTGCCATGACGATACATTCCCGGTCCTTATCAACTTAAACCCGAGTAAGTAAATGATGGAGGCATTAGGACTAACCCTTTTTATTTCTACACCATTATTTTTCTTTTTCTTTTTCTTTTACCACCTACCCAAAAATCCCCCTAGTTAGCCCCTTTGAGCCTAAACCTTTTCATTTCATCACCCAAACCAAAAACCCTTTTGCCCACCAAAACCTTTTTCATTTTTTTTTAACCCTTTGTTTTAGTAACAAGTTCGGTTTTTTTGTAAAAAAAAAAAAAAATGTGTGTTGTTGATGAAGCAAAAAGAAAATAAACAAACAAGTTCATCAAAAATAACTTTGTTTGAATAAAAGCTTCATCAAAATAAAAAGTTGCAAAAATAGAAAATCTTACGAAAACCGACACTTGTTACGCTTTTCGCCCTTTTTCTACTAACCACTATCCCAACCACCTACCTTTAACCCAAGCCTAACCCTTAACCCACAAAGTCCTCTTGATATTTACAAAGGTATAAAAGTTAAAAAAGGAGGAGGATTGATTGCTTGGCAAGCTTATGGTAGGAATAAGTTCCATGCCGCTCTCGAGTGATTCACTAAAAATACACCTTCGGCCGAGTGTGAGTGATTTCTCCCGTGAGGTATGTGAACTTGTATATAAATGGAATTTTAAAAAGGCATGTTATGCCCAAATAAGTAATTTATCCTATGAAACGTTCTAAATAAATCATTACGAATAGGATTGTAAATAAATAAAAATAAAACCCAAAAAAATCTTGGACATCCCGACACTCTACGACAAGCCCAAAACCTTCTCTTCTACCTATTCCATTTGGGAGTGTAAGCCACATATTAAAGAGTTTTGCTTGAGGACAAGCAAAAGTTCAAGTGTGGGGGTATTTGATGTATGCAAAATGCAACATATAAATTACATCAAATAAGGCATAAAACTAACCCTTTTTAAGTACTAATATTGGAAAAAGAGTGTTTTTGTCTTCCTTTTGTATTTTCAGGATTAAATGAGCTCAAAAACGCAAAAGAAGCAAAAAGACAGCTAAATCCAACATAAATACAAGAAAAGGAACATTAGTGGACTGACCGACCCCTCAACGGCACCTTCCAAAGCAAAATAGAGAAGGCAGAAGTCTGAACACGCCCCGTGCTCAGCCAGCACGGGGGCGTGCCCAAGAAGGAGCAGAAAAGACAAACCTATAGAAGCTTCTATTGCCCACCACGGGGCGTGCCCAGCGGACACGGGGGCGTGTCGAAAGTACTGCAGGCGCTTTAATTGTAATTGCGAATTACAATTAATGAGGAGAGAGAGTGTCAGACAGGCACGGGGCCGTGCCCAGCGGACACGGGGCCGTGCCCGGCTCTCTGTTCAGCCTATAAATAGGAGTGCTTGGATTCATTTCAACTCATCCCTTGGCACACCACCTCTCTCACACTTCATCCACCACCCACCACCACCATAACACCATCATCCACCACCATCATCCATTGTCCATCGTAGAGTGTGTGAGTCATCTCGGGATCCAAGATTGATCGTAAGAGTTCTTGACAATCAAGGCCATGTTTGCCTAAGTCTCTTACATCACTTGGTGAAGACAAAGTGTCTAGTTTAATACTTTTTATTTCTAATCTTTTGCACTTTTTATTTGGTTTTGTATTAATGACTTTAATAACTAGTTACTTATGTTGAAGGTGATCTTTCCTTATCGTTTGTCCGTGGTGTCTTGGCATTATTTTACTGTCTATATAAAATAAAAGATTTTCACCATTCATATCTCCACGGTCTATATGGAGGTATGTTGGCTACCTGGTCCGGGGTTAAGGGAACGGTTTGGTAAAGGTCTTGCCATTGTTCAGCGTTTAGAGGTCCTGCAATGGACCTGGGTCAAATTTAGTAGGACCTCCTTCAATACTTCACGGTATTGGATGGCGGGGGTCCAAACTCTTTGACCCCCTCATAAGTTAACTACTATTAATACTATAACCCGGCTATTTAGGACTGTATCCCTGCTGACTCAGACTACTTAGCCGAGGGTAACGTCGCCGCCAAAAGCGGGGCCTACCACAATACTGCATTAATAACTTAATTCATTATCTTCCAATAATCCACCCCTTTAGGATTGTATCCTTGCTGACTCAAACTACTGGGGTGAGGGTAACGTCACCTTCAAAAGAGGGGCCTACTACAATAACTAAGATAATCTCTTAATTATGTGCAAAAGTGCGGAAATAATCAAAGGTTATACTAGATACGAGTCGGAACCAAGTGATTCATCTTGTCTATCTGTTTTTCTTTTATTTTTATTTTCAGCATTTTAGTTAGTTTTTATTTTTCTAGTTTAAAACATTTTTTCTAAACTTTTATTTTTGATTAGACGTTGAGGATAAACCGGTACTAAAAGCTCTTGTGTCCTTGGACGACCTCGGTATCTTACCAACGCTATACTACACTCAACGATGGGTGCACTTGCCCATATGTGTGTTTAGTGTTAGTGAAATATCGTGTTTTATAAATTTAAAACTTGGCTAAAATAAGTGTTAAAAAGGGCTTAAAATATACACCTAATATATACGACACTTCGCACGCATCAACAGTGTAAAACCCTGTTTGGGGGTTTTGATCAGGGTTTTATTTAGGGAAAAAGTGATCGCTGATGTGGCAGCGGTTATTATGATCTGAAGGCTAAAAACTGACCACGTGCCAACCTCTGATGATATGGATGAAGAGTAGAGGACAGTTGTTTTGAGGGCCACTGATGAAACAAGCATCAGTGGTTACAACGGTAATAATATGATAACAGTGGATGATTTTTTTTTTATCAGTGGATAGCATATCAGTGGATAAGTCACTGATTTTGATCATCAGTGCTTGCCAAGAGAATGAAAGGATCAGTGGTTGACTTTCAACAGTGGACAGTATTTAGGAAGCCGATGTTTGAACAAAACAGTGGTTAGGGTAAATGGTAAAAGATTTGAAAGACTAGTATATCAGCAACTGTTTTGAGAATTTTCATTCAAGGTTTTGCCACATGTCAATTACGCATTTTGAAGCTTTTACAAATTTCTGACAGTGGTTTAGTACCCCAGATGATGTAGACTTTTTACCAAGGCAACTCATTCTTGTTATAATATTTAAATTAAAACATGAGTACCCAAGTATTTTAAGATCTGTTAACAATAGGGCTGTAAACGAACCAAACGTTCGGTGAACAGTTCGTGAACCGTTCGGCGGGAAGTTCGTTTGTGTTCGTTCGTTTATTAAACAAACGAACACAAACAAGAAATTCCGTTCGTTTAGTTAAATGAACAAACATGAACAGAGGTCATGTTCGTTCGTTTATGTTCGTGAACGTTCAGTAACGTGTTTTTTATGTTCGATAGTTCATTAGTGTTTTTAGTTTATATATCTACTTAAATACTTCAAATTTCCGACAAATTAAATATCTAATAAGTGTCCGTGTATTATATATTCTGTTTATGAACGATTGTTTGTATTCATGAACATGAACATTAGTTTGTGCTCATTTGTGTTCGTCAACGTTCGTTTTTGTTCATTGCCTAAAATTAACAAACAAACACAAACGAACACGAACAATTTCATTTCCTTAACAAACGAACACGAACATAAAATCCCGTTTGATAAGTGTTCATAAACTGTTCGCAAACACATATATTTCTTAACAAACGAACACGAACAAGGTCTTGTTCGTACTCGTTCGGTTCGTTTACAGCCCTAGTTAACAATCAATCTTTTGCTCAGTGTAAAAACAAACTTGAGTTTGACATGACTTTGACATTTGTACCATTTCCTTTTGATCCATTTTGAGGATAATATTACCAACAAAAATAAAGGTTCTATATCCTGTCAGGAGATTGAAACTTTTACTATCAAAAACCAGTAAAAGTACAAACTATATTATTCTTAAGGAAAAATAAAGAATAATATATCCTGCTTTATTTAAGAAAATCCTTTACCGGAAAAATAATTAAAGGATAAAGGATTTTCCAAAAACAGCACCAAAAGGATCTGATATATTTTTCAATAACACACTTAATCATATCATTCTCAAGTTTTATGAAAATGGTCAGTGGTTTGACAACAGTGGTATGAAATTGTAAATACATTTTGACCACTGTTTGGTACCATTTTCTTGTTGATTGATTGACAACAGAAATGAGGACACATGTTCACATGAGTTTTTGAAAACCCTGTTATAGACTTTGTTACCATGTGAAGATTCTGAAAATTTGTCTAGTCCTCTTGTAAATTCATTCACTGGGAATACTATTGTTACCTGAACTTTCCTGAACCAATGATTGCACATAGTTGCTTAATGACCATTGTTACCCCAATCTTTGACTCTTAAGTGTTTTATGTTTATACCCTTTTCTTCTGACTTCAAAAGTTTTGAGATAAACACACTTCTAAGTTTTTGTGAATTTTCTTCTTCCCTTTTTACCCTTCCCATTCATAAGTAATGAAATACTTACTGGGAGGTCTTAATTAAAGAAATACTTAATCCAGAATCATTTTCAGTAATGTTTTGAGAGAATTGGTCATATTTGCACAAGTTTTCAATCAATCTCACATTACATATGATACGGACAACATTGACCCCAAATTTTCTTAATGTATTTTTAACAAAGTTGATTTGTTCCTTTTGAGGATCTCAACCTGTTTTTCAATACATAAGATCAAATGACTAAAGTTTTAATTTCCCTCTTTTTACGTTAGCAAAAACACTAATGTTTTTATGAACATAGGTTCTTGTTATTCTGAGGTTCATACTTTAGCATCTAATATAATGAAAACATTACAAATTTCATAATAACAGTTGAAATCAATTTTGACGAGGAGAAATAATACCATAGTTTAACAGACATTTTTCAGATTTGAAAACTAAGAGTAACTTGTTTATGATATGACTTGTTGTGTGAAATTTGTGTGTCTTATGACATCTTGGTTGTTTTACAGAGTATTTGAACAATAGCTTTAAGCATGAACATTCGTTACTCTGTTTTTCAACAAAATACAATCAACCTTAGTATCAATGAATTTTGAGCTGAAACGTTATGTCAAATTGACTGTTAGATCGAATTTGACTGTCTAAGCTCTGATACCAATTGTTGGAATCGAAGGCTCTTCATGATTGTGTTTGTTTGTCTAATTTGAATAAATCCATAGAAATGAACAGAGTTTAAGTGCAGCGGAAGTGAAAACAAATTTGTAAACACAATCAAAGGAGAAAATAGTTTGATAAACATTTGCTTTTCATAGAGTCGAAAGATTACAATTCAAAGCAAAAGATTACATTGCAAGTTCACAAACTAAACTCCCCCTCAGCCTGATACTACAGTGGTTGGTTGCACAAGATGAAAGGATTGAATTGAGGAGAAGAACTCTCTTAAAACGAATCAAATGTAACAGTACAGAGTACTGTTCCATTTATAGACAAACCAAACCGCTGAGGCATCTCAGCTGACGTCACCATCAAAGTGACATCTAACAACCTAACAACCTGTAAACACTGTTCTATACGAACTACTGATGTCTAACAACTGATTGACAATGAAATACAAGACATGGTTAAACTACTGATTCACTTTCCACTGATGTAGCCTAAGCACTGATGTTGAGCATTAGTGCTTTCTTCAAAGGTGATCAGTCCTTGAATGGGCAGTGCTTGTGTCTTCAGCAGTACTTAAGAGACAGCAGTAGATAGAGCGTCAGTGTTTGTCCTTAACAGTCTTTAGCATTTCATCAGTGTTTGGTTCATCAGTTGTTCTTCTAAGCAGTACTTTTAAGTATATCAGCTGTTAGATAACCATTGCCAAGGGGAAAGCTTGATGTAAACATCTGCTTATTGTGAATCCACTATTGTGAACCGGTTTTGGCTTTCATTATCTGTTCCTCTGGTAGGGTTCAATCCCAACAAAAATACACTTGTAAATATTTGTTTGAAAATATTTTTCTAAGTGTTTATATTTTTAGAAAATTTTGCCATAGTTTCCCCTAAAAATGGAGGTTTCCATGCTTTCAAGTATATCATTTTCTTTTGTAAAATCATCACCATCAATTTACAATCAACTCTACACAACTTATACTTACCAATTTTGCCAAAATCATGCTTAATCTATTACTTCATGAACTTGAAAGTTTATGAAAACTTGTAGTAACTTGGCAGTGTGTTTAGTGAGTTTAGTTACCCTTTAAAGTGTGGTTGTTTAAATAAAAACATCATTCTTGCATGACTTAGATGTTTACAACTTGTAATCATATTTTACAAAAATGTTTCCTTATGAAATTCTCCTGTTACACAAGTGTCTCTACACTTGGTTAATCACTAAAAACAAGTCTTGTTTATGTAAGAACCAAGATTATATGAAACTTATGTTTTTAACTTGGTTTCTTTGAAATACCACTTACAAATCTCTAGATCTATATGTTTAACATCTTACTTTGATCATGATTTTTCAAGAAAACAACTTTCTTACTTCAAGTTCATGATTACATAAGGATGATCTATTGATTTCTTAACATAATCATCCTTTCATCTTGCCATATCATGTTTTTAATCATGATCTAGCAAGATCATATGATGATCTACATCATTTACACAAGCAAGCAACAATCATCAAGTTTAACAACACATAAATAACATGATTTCTTCATGATTTCTTATAATTTAAGCTTATGTTCATGTTTCTTTTATGTGGTTCTTTAGTGTTCTTCATAATAATCAACATGTAACATCTTTTAACCTACTAAAATAGAAGTAATACGGAGTGTTCAAGGATCTTACCACTAGCTCAAGGCTATGGATGAATCAAGAGTAGAAAATGAGTGGATAAAAGCAAATAGAGAAGGTCCTTCAAGATCCAAGGCCACTAAGCTTCCTTGTATGGACTCTAACACCCTTGTATGATCTTGGAATGAATGAAGAAGATTGATTGAAGGTGAGTGTGTGTGGGATGTGGTTCGGCCGAGAGCTCCCAAGAGAGGAGAATAAGATGTGTGTTTTTGAGTATGTGAAGTAATGAACTCAAGATCTCCAAGGTTTACTTATAAACCATTTTAACCAATTAACTCATGTGTAATATGTTGCAAAAAGTAACACAAGATCTAATATAATAGTGAAATAAAATCTTGAAGGTATGGGGGGTGAGGCATGGCCGTCCATAGGTTAGGGGGGGGGGGGGTTTCTAGGTGTAGGTTTAATCTCTTAGTTGCAATTTAGTTCAAATTCAAATATTCGTTACGTGTTTCAGTTATTAGATATTTTTAGGAGGTGTTTTGATGTTCGGGGATCATAACTAGCTTGGAAACATTAAAACAATGCTTCTAGTGTAAATTTGGTGTTTCGGGTAGTGTCCGGTTGTTCGGTTAGATACTGATTCGTTAAAGTGCTAAACTTGCAGTTTAGTGTTCTTTATGTTACCTTTTGTGACACTTTTAATTCCCGACACTTAGGAAAGCATTCAGGACCATTTTACCAAGTTTCTACATAATATTAATGTGTTTAAATGCTGATTTTTTTGCTGAATTTTGCTGAATTCAACACTTTATGTGAGTTTTAGGCACTTTCCGGGACTTAAACTATCACTTAGAAAAGCAGTTTTGCGATCCTTACTTCCCTACACTCTATACTAGTGTAGTACTTGGTTTGTGGCTCATTCTGTGTCTCAATACAACGTCTGTCTATGTACTAGACGTTAAATTTAATTAATTGTACGGATACCTGGATTTTTGACAATTGTCACATTCTAGACATTAAATTTAAAACAATGGCAAGAAAGTTAATCGGCGTGTTTTGAAAATTCGTGCGTTGTATAAATTATATTGTTTTTTAAATTGTTATGTTTGGTGTTTTTCTATTTAATAAAATGCCGATAGAATCTAAAACATCTTACCTAAAAATTATAACACAATGAATACATAGACTTATCACACTTTTTACGAGTTTTAGACTTTGTAGCCAAACTCTACTCTCAAATAATTTATTATTACTTTTATGTGAAAAGGGTAGATCATATCATTAAGGTAAAATTTAGTGTATACTACTTTTTTTAATGACTAAACTTGTACACTATAGGAATTAAACTCATGACCTCCTACTACCCTAAATCTTATCTAATTCACCAATACCACTATGTTATTCCTAAGTGGATGTATATTACATAAATACACCATGTTCAAACGTGCTCCCATTTGGCAATACAAACACTACTATGTAGATTAGATGGCAAATCGGTCAATTAGAGCATCTGAACTTACAATCTCATTTAATAAAGACAAAGAAAAAGAAGGTCACGGGGTCGTGCCTACCAGGCACGGGGCCGTGTAAATTGTCTGTAGGTGTAGTATAGGTCCCATATAGGCCCATAAGTTAGTATAGTATCATATCTGTAACACCACGAAAATTCCGTCCAACTATGTTACGACATGTGTCAAATTCTCCAACTAATCTCGTCTATGTGGAAGGAGAAACCTCCAGCTAATCTCGACTATGTGGAAGGAGGAAGGACATACGTTGAACGGTAACTAAAATGTATCTTTGAATCTACAACTAATCCTGAATCTGGGAAGGAGAAATGAAATTCTATTGTGCATTAGATAAAACGCATCCCGGATCTTCAACTAATCCCTAATACGAGGAAGGAGAGGAGCTAAAAGTGACAAATGGCCAAAGATGTAAAGTCCAAGGACTAAACTTGCAAAAATCTCAAAATGTAAGTTTTGGTGGTCGTATACGGACCGCAAAGCCTTTGGCTTACGGTCCGTAGCCATATTAAAATTCATGTTCCGGTGATCGTACGGACCACAAAGCCTTGCGGCTTAGGTCCTTAAGCTTGTTGATTTCATGCGCGCCTTAGGTCCTTACAGACCACAAGGCCTTAACCCTTACGGTCCTTAAAGGATCGTCAGAGACAGAATTATGTTTGGGGACCAAGGATTTCTCCCAAGTTAACACCTATCTTAAATTTATGCCACTTCTACTCAGTGTTTGACACCTGGGAACATCTTGGAAGGATCATGGACACTTGAAATGATCTCCTTGATCATCACCAAGTATAAATAGCCATGAACTTCATTGCAAAACTTGCTCATTCCATTCATTTCTTCTCTACATCTGCTAGGCGCGTTCCTCTGCATAAGAGCATGTAACAACCCTCGGTAAAACCCACTCCCTTCTAATATTTCTAACACCCTAGTATATTTTAGAATGTCCCAATATGTCTTTAAATACACCCCGTATGTGAAAACCGAGCCAGAAATATAATATAGCATTAAAAATAAATTAAAAATCTTATTTTTAATCTGAGGCGGGCCGCGTATAACCCACCTCAACTCTTACGTGGGCAGTATGAAGGATGAAACCTGAATTCGGTGAATCTTAAGTTTAGGCGGGCCGCGTAAGGCCACACCGTTAGTTAACGCGGGTCGCGACAAGACAGACCACCTGCCCTCCTCCGGAAGCCACCACGTGTCGACACGTGGTGAAGCTAGTTGATGGCCCAGCTAAGCTACGCAGTTGACCGAAGTCAACGCGGGCCGCGTAGACTCCTGTCTACCCTTACGCGGGTTGCGTGGAGACCAGATTTCACAACTATAAATAGCAGGCATCGGATTTCATTTTTACTCGTTCATTCTCAATTCTCAAATCACTATTTCTGTAGTAGGCATATTATAGTCGGGTATTATACCCCTAATTAGCAAGGTCCTGCTCCATTGTAAGTATTATAACCCCAGTTTCGTAATAGTTACGCTGCCCGATTGATTTAGGGTTCCGTAACAACTGTCGTGGTTCTGCCCGACGTAGTTGTTGGAATGCCGTCTCGGGGAGGGTATCATTAATATTTTTAAAGGTTTATAATACTAACCAATGTACATTTGTATAAATTATAGATTATATCCAGGAAACCCTTACGCGAAGTCTAAAATAGCAATGTGAGTTTATCCTCCTTACGCGAAGTCTAAAATAGCAATGTGAGTTTATCCTCTTTTTGTTAACCTTTTTGGAATGCTTTACAAAACCTTAATTGTTTTACAATGTGATTAAGCGGTGATTGAGTCTTTGTAGTTCTTCAATTACTGCCGGTATTATGGGGTTTTGTATACAAAATTTACTACTTGCGAGTAGTATGTCGATACGACAATCCGTTACAATTGGACAATGAGTTAGCCAATGTGTAACTTGACCATAGCCATAGATCCGGTCGAGTGGCAAGTACTGAATGAGTAATTGTGTAGAAATAAACAATGTGATCGCTCTCAATACTGTGTTAATCGATAAAATGTTTCTTGATTAAACTGGTATTCATTCACCAGTATTTCCCGCTGACAAAATATTTTTAAAAACATGTTTCAGGTAACACAATGTGAAAGCCAACTGGGAAAAAGCCAACTCGAGAGCACTGACGGCTTGGAAAATAAGTGGCTATAAAAGTTACCTAAAATACGATGTTTTAATCTCAGTAAAAGAAAGTTTAACCCTATGAAAATGTTGTAATCAGAAACTTGGTTTTACCAATGTGATTATTAAAATAAAATAAGGTGGTTTTACTCTGATAAAATATTTCCTAACTACGATCCTGATGTAAGTTCCGCTGCCAAATTAATAACTGATACCACCACAAACGAATGTTCGCGGCCGCCCGTTCCCGGGACAGATAAGGGGGCGGGGGTTGTGACAGAAGGTGGTATCAGAGCCTAGCCACCGGTTCAAGCCAAAGAAGTGTTATGCTGACACTTAAATTTTAAATTCTGTTTTAGGAAATAACTTATGTGATTATGTGTTTTATATTATTTGACTATTTGTTAGTTTACAGTATGGGTAAGCAAAGAATTTCGGACATCTATCGTCAACTAGATAGTTAACCAAAAGATAAGGGAACCTCATTTCAACCAAATCCCTCAGAATACTCAGCAGATACTGAGGAAGGAATATTTATTCGTAAGGCACAGTCTGAGAAACCATTTACCACTAAGAAGAGAAATAGGATTATTAGAAAGAGTCAAGAGAAAATAAAGAGAATAAAGAAATCACAACCAAAGGAATTGATAATTACTCAGGAAATAAATACTCAAACTCAGGAAACAGGCAATAACCTACCATGGGAAGATGAATTAGATGGGCAATGGGTAAATCTCCATATGTTAGCCACTACAGCGGTAAATGCCAACTTATATTAAATAGTTGGACCACCAAACCAGTACTAACATCCATGCCACCTATGAGCTAGAAACTTTAAAGGAACTTCGCCTATTAGATAAACAATTTAGTAGAGACAGGAGATAGAATAAACCTTATATAAAAGCATGTTGAGCCTAATACTCATATAACTTAGATAGACTAAAATAAGTTACAGATGCATAATCACTAGTATATTTTGAATTCCAGTTATAGTTTGTAATAAACATATATATATATATATAGGGAGGAGCTCATGCGAGAACCACCTTTATTGTGAGAACCGCGAGAACCAATGTGAACACAACATAAAATAGCTAAAAAAACCTAACCCCACCCCCCCCCCCAAAAAAAAAAAAAAACCTAACCCCCCCCCCCAAAAAAAAACCTAAACCCCCCTCCCCCACCCCCCAAAAACCTAAACCCCCCCCCCCCCACCTCCCCCCTAAGCTAAAATGCTAAAAACTAAACCCCTAAAAAACCTAAAAAAATCTAAAAAAAATCTAAAAAAATCAAAAAAAAATCTAAAATTTTTTTTTTGAATTTTTCAATATTTTTTATGTTAAAATCGCTTTTTTTTTTTTTTTTGCTTCGAAAAGTAGCGATTTTTTTATAAAAAATATTGAAAAATTCAAAAAAAAAATTTGTGTGATTTTTAGCTATGTTTAGGCATTTTTTGTTGTGTTCACATTGGTTCTCGCGGTTCTCGCAATAAGAGGTGGTTCTCGCATGATCTTCTCCCTATATATATATATATATATATATATATATATATATAAGTCGCAAGGTTCGCCGTTTTTAATCAATCCATTTTTATAATTGTACCCAAATGTTTGTACTAGAAATTTATCTGTGATAATTAATATCACCTACTCAAATATGTATACGTTAAAATAGTTAAAAGAATCATGAAATATTTTTAAAAATAGGAGTTGATCAGTTAAAATAATTACACGATTTATTAATAATACATGTTTTAATATTGTCATATATATATATATATATATCATTAGATCTGATATATAAAATGTACAAATGTAATCATTTGTATACCTATAAAAATGTATTTAATTACCTTCAATTGTTAATATACATCAAACTAAGTTAGTTATTAACAAAACAGTCATGTTTATAACTCTCTTTTAGAACCAATCATTTACTTTGATTTAAAATACATATGGAAATATATGGTATAAAGCTTTAAAACTTTGTGGTCTTAATAATATTGTTTCAAAATGATTTATATTTAAATAAATAAAACCAAATCTATTAAATTAACCGAAAGGATTTTAAGAAGTAATAATTTTTTTTAAAAAGATTGCTTTAGTGGATCTAGCCAAAGCAAATTTTGAAACCCAGGTGCACCAATTTACCACTTCATTTTATCCTTTCTAGTTTATAACTAGTTGACCATAAAACTTCATACTTTCATAATTTTATGAAATAACTGATGTTGAGATTACTTGTAAAGATTTCTATTAAAATACTTAGCAATAAAATAAACGATTAAATGAATATGATGGGTATTCATGATTAAATAAAATCATTTAAAATTTTAGAGATTTGGGTTGGTTAAACTACGTAGAAAGGCCTAACTAAACGATGAAAGCATTTCTATAATTAATTAATATTAAGGTATGTCCAGAATAGGTCTTATGCATGGAAATAGTTAATATAAGATTATAAGATTAACCAGTTATATTAGTTATAGGATTGTGTATCCTAAATTATAAAGAAAAGTATTTGAGTTGATGGCTAATGTATAATAATTAAATAATACAAACTAGTTATGTAATAGGAATTCTTTGAATTGATATTATATGAATGCATTACAGGAAATTTTAAAACTTTATATTGATATATATATGCAAGACACGATTTTCTTGATAGTATCTACAAACAAATATCTTTTGAAAAAGGATAAGTTTTATTAAAGAAGGAAACCTATATATTTATTCAAAACATATTTCACCCATCTTTAATTCAGAAAATACCTTAAGGATATTTGTGATAACACCATCTCTTAAAATTTATAAAGGGTCCAGGACGGATTTCGTATAAAGTTCTTATCTTTATACCCATCCAGTCATGAGTTCTGGAAATATAATTAAATTAAGGCAGTATAGAGAAAAGCCATCCCACTAAAGGGAGAAACAATATATAATATATGCATTTTTCTTATAAAATATACATATCTGTATCTACCAACATGTAATACGAATAGTTATAACTATAAGTGTGCTACACAAAATATGCATGCATGATTGCTTAATACTGTAATAATTATATCTGACCATGTTTGTAATTCAGATGTCAAAGGAAATAACATGTGATCAAGAAATTCGGACTGGTAATGAAAATTTTTGGGATAAAAACACTCTAGAAAATATAATAGCTCAAGGAATATCAAATGCCATACCCTCAATCATTGAAGCTATTAAGATTTCTGTGCCTATAAACAAGAATCCTACTATCCACTGTAAGCATACCCATCACTTCAAACCTAACCCTAGTATCAATGGAAGTTACGATACTCATATCAAAACTCCATTTCCCAAACGAAAGGAAACCACAACTTATGGCTACTCCTATAAGGAATTCTACTATAACAAATCCTCTAAGGATAAAGGAATGAAATCAGAAACTGCACAGCCTACCTACAACAGCAAAAAGCACGCAAGGAAATACCATTCTAAGAAGATACTCCGTTGTAACTACTTCAAAAAAGCTGGACATACAGAAGAAAAATGTAGAAAGAGAAGGGAAACCAATGTATGTTATAAATGTGGAGATCCAGGTCACTTCCGTTACCACTGCCCAAAACTATCTAAGGCACCCGACAATGAGGCCAGAAACCTATATGAAGTTATGGAGGACGCATAAAAAAAATCTACCAACACCAGAGACAACATCAAACTTTCAATAAAAGCACCCTTACGTTTTGTCAGTACTAAAGTATTAAATTGACTTTTGAATTTGATCCAAGTTTTATAATAAGAAGTCTTTATTTCTCTTTCATAAAGCCAATATTCATTTGTCTCATTTCTTGACAAATCCATATGATGCTCATACATTGCTTAGCATGCATGAAAATTCATTTCAAAAGATCATTTATTCTTGAATTTTAATACTTCGTTACATTCGTTCTGATAATCTATAACCTAAATGTTGACTTTTGATAATCAAGCCAACAAATTTCTTGGACAACTCCTTTTCTTTTCAAACATTACTTACCTGATTGAAACTATTCTTATCAATACATATATCCATTATTTGAATATATCCACACCAAGCTCAAATTATTTGAATTTGCTCCTGTACATTCGATTCAAAATCCCATATGATGAATTGAGATCATCATATTCAATGAAAATTCATTTGTTTAAATCATAGTACACCTATTCAAAGTTTACAACTCTAATCCATCATTTATTAATACATGACACCTTGCGGTGGCGATTTCTTTGAAACTTTGACTTATTTCATTTTCACATTTGAGGTACGAAATTGTCTATTTATTGACTCATTATCCTAAACTAGTCTTAATACGATTTTGTGTTAAGATTCTTATTCCAATGTACCTCCAACATTTCCTTTATTTTTGAATTGATCCTATAATATTTATTTCTTTCGAACATCCTATCTTTTGAATATCCCAATTCACTTCATTTGAAATTTTTAGTTAATTTCGAAAACGGTGAATTCATTTGGTCACCGTAATTATTTAATTTTTCCAGTAACTACAACACCTTGCGGTGTCTGTATAAATTTGCAGCCTGTGCTAATAATAAGCCCTAATCATACGTCATTCATTTGACTTATCATTCAATCTTGATACAATTATGTGTTAAGACTATGATACACTAAATTCTATTGTATTATCCAGTGTACCTTTGCTATTTAAATAAACGTCGCTGATTTTTGGGTTGACTATTGACAAATCATTTTTCATACTTCTATCTTCAATTGAGATTATTGATTCAACGTTCTTTTTAAACAAACAAGGTAAGTTCTCTTTTGACATTGAATTTTTTTATCCCTAAAAATCGTTTATATTCAAATCATATGTCCCCATTGATCTTGTGAACCTAAAATTATATCATGTTCAGTTAAATAATTCCTGGAACTAATCGAAACAATTATGTTTCTTAAATTCTTCAAAAGTTCTCAGAAAAATCTCACTAAGGATTCGTCTGCTAAGCATTTTTTTTTTACATATATCATTTTTGTTAGTTGTAAATAATAAGCCACGAGCTCTACTTGATTAACAGATGGTCCAATATAACTGAAACTTGACTTCCTCTTGTAACAAATCTGACTACCCTTTCCATAAAGAAACTTTAACTACTTAGAAAATTTTTATCTGTTAACAACATAACTCTTTTGACAACCTCATATTGCTTTAATCATCTTGTCTATTATTCTTACACTACCTCAAGACCAGATAAGTTGATTTTCTGCTCAAAAGACAATGTTTCCGAACTTTCGTCCACTAGATGCTTCCCAAGACGTTTTAACACTATTGTTGATAGCTACAAGACTTGATCTAACTCCGAGGAAATTTCATAACCCAAAATCTCGAGGACAAGATTTAAAACAAGGTGGGGAGAATGTAACAACCCTCGGTAAAACCGACTCCCTTATAATATTTCTAACACCCTAGTATATTTTAGAATGTCCCAATATGTCTTTAAATACACCCCGTATGTGAAAATCGAGCCCGAAATATAATATAGCATTAAAAATAAATTAAAAATCTTATTTTTAATCTGAGGTGGGCCGCGTATAACCCACCTCAACTCTTACGCGGGCAGTATGAAGGATGAAACCTGAATTCGGTGAATCTTAAGTTTAGGCGGGCCGCGTAAGGCCACACCATTAGTTAACGCGGGCCGCAACAAGACAGACCACCTGCCCTCCTCCGGAAGCCACCACGTGTCGACACGTGGTGAAGCTAGTTGATGACCCGGCTAAGCTACGCAGTTGACCGAAGTCAACGCGGGCCGCGTAGACTCCTGTCTACCCTTACGCGGGCCGCGTGGAGACCAGATTTCACAACTATAAATAGCAGGCATCGGATTTCATTTTTACTCGTTCATTCTCAATTCTCAAATCACTATTTCTGTAGTAGGCATATTATAGTCGGGTATTATACCCCTAATTAGCAAGGTCCTGCTCCAATGTAAGTATTATAACCCCAGTTTCGTAATAGTTACGCTGCCCAATTGATTTAGGGTTCCGTAACAACTGTCATGGTTCTGCCCGACGTAGTTGTTGGAATGCCGTCTCGGGGAGGGTATCATTAATATTTTCAAAGGGTTATAATACTAACCAATGTACATTTGTATAAATTATAGATTATATCCAGGAAACCCTTACGCGAAGTCTAAAATAGCAATGTGAGTTTATCCTCTTTTTGTTAACCTTTTTGGAATGCTTTACAAAACCTTAATTGTTTTACAATGTGATTAAGCGGTGATTAAGTCTTTGTAGTTCTTCAATTACTGCCGGTATTATGGGGTTTTGTATACAAAATTTACTACTTGCGAGTAGTATGTCGATACGACAATCCGTTACAATTGGACAATGAGTTAGCCAATGTGTAACTTGACCATAGCCATAGATCCGGTCGAGTGGCAAGTACTGAATGACTAATTGTGTAGAAATAAACAATGTGATCGCTCTCAATATTGTGTTAATCGATAAAATGTTTCTTGATTAAACTGGTATTCATTCACCAGTATTTCCCGCTGACAAAATATTTTTAAAAACATGTTTCAGGTAACACAATGTGAAAGCCAACTGGGAAAAAGCCAGCTCGAGAGCACTGACGGCTTGGAAAATAAGTGGCTATAAAAGTTACCTAAAATACGATGTTTTAATCTCAGTAAAAGAAGGTTTAACCCTATGAAAATGTTGTAATCAGAAACTTGGTTTTACCAATGTGATTATTAAAATAAAATAAGGTGGTTTTACTCTGATAAAATATTTCCTAACTACGGTCCTGATGTAAGTTCCGCTGCCAAATTAATAACTGATACCACCACAAACGAATGTTCGCGGCCGCCCGTTCCCGGGACAGATAAGGGGGCGGGGGTTGTGACAGAGGACTCCTATTCTTAGTTCGTTTGCTGCCAAACACTTCTAAGTAAGTGTTACTTTAGTGCAAGTTCCTTTAATTTAGTTATTTTTAAGTCTAAAGCCAAACAGTTGACTTTTTGTTTGACTTTAGCTTCTGACCATTTTGGTCAAAGTAAAGTTCGGTCCAAACTTTACTACGTGATCGTAATAATGTTGGTATGATTCCTCTGCGATCATAACTTCAAACGATCTCGTTTACTAGTCGAATTGTAAGTTGAGCATTTTTTCGTAAAACTTGAATTTTCGACTAAAATGCATAAATGAGTTCTATAACTTAAAACTCAGTTGTTTTATCATGTATACAAGTTTTATAACTAATATTAATTGACTATAACATGTTCAACTTGTCCAATTCAGTTTAGGGTCTTATTCTACGTAAAAAGTCAAGTAGTTTGACTTTTGCTTTGACTGTTGATTCTGACCCATTTAGTCAATGTTCAGGGTTATTTTAAAGTTGTTTTAGAACCATGTTATTGTTAAGCGTAACTCACTGAAGTTATGCTACATGGTCAGTTCGTTAGATAGATTAATTGACAAGTCTTGAAATTATATTTATAAATGACCACAATGCCCTTATTTGCTCAAATAAGATAATCAAATGATTTTAAATCAAACTAAAGTATAATCTGACTTTATATTAGTATATACTTTAAATTAAAATGTATTTTGATAATAAGACTTGTGATAAGCTCATCCGACCTTCCGAACTCTTTTTTATGCGCGTAACTAGTTATGTGAACCTAGTTCGCATAAACTAGGCTTAACGGGTCAAAACTATTTTAAATCATTCCAAATCAGAATGTTGGTCTAAAATACCTTTATCCAATGAGTCCTCACACTCAGGTAGGTATAAACCACGTTCTAATCGGTTTATGCTTAATCTAGCGATTAATCCTGTTATTACATAACGCGTCGTGTCAAAGGAACTAACCTATGACCCGTGTACATTCTAACAGATAGCTAAATCTGTTCATTCTAGATTATAGAACCCCTCAGATAATCGGACTTGAGTTTAGTTCTTAGTCTTTATGGCTTTTACTATATTTGAAAATCGGTAACGGTTGGAAGCTAGCTAAAAGGTAAATACTCTTAACTTATTTTTTTTAAACTTGGGGTATGGCGAATACGCCACTTGGAGCGGGTATTACATAAATAAGTCGCCTATGATAACCCATAAATGTAAGAACTCGGTTTAATCCGTAGTATTTGATAACTGAAATGATTGGGGGTTATTGGTACCGTATCCGGGCATCCCGACTCATAGACTAATATGGCCATACAGAATAGCGTGCAAGGGTAGGCATAGCGACTGTAAGACATGTTTTATTCAACTTTGGTGTGTACCTTAATCATTATAGCATTGAAAATGACTGGCTTTGATATCTGATTCCCATCATATGACAAATATGTAAATCTGGTGACAAGAATAAATCCCAAGAAATATTAAATGATTACCTACGGGTTTTCTCTATGTATTAAAATCATTTTTGAAAAACTATTTTCAAAATGAGTCAGTTAATTGTATTTACCAGCGAAAGCTGACGTATTTTCAAAAGACTAAACTGCAGGTTCCGAACCTTGACTGTTAGGCTGGGAATCTGGGTCGGCTATGATAAAAGCAATGGAATTTGCAACTCCTAGCTTAAGGCATATGATCTCTAAGCTTCTTTTCGTCTCTATCCGCCTGTGGGCTTTATTTGAACATCTTGAACAATTCGTACTTTGATTATTAAATACTTTTAATGATATGAATGTTTATTTTTAATCTTAATACTTCCGCTACATTGTTATTAAATTAACTTGTGATTGTAACTGGTATCCAACCCTCACGTCTAGACCCTTCTGGGCCCACCAAAAATCGGGGTGTGACAATATCTTATCGTATTGTATATTATCGAATAGTGTAGTAGCGTATCGTATAGGTGTAGTATAGGTCATGTATATGCCTATACGTGTATTATAGTATAGTATACTATCGTATAGTATCGTATAGTTGTAGTATTTCTCCAACATAGGTCATTAGGTGTAGTATAGGTCTTGTATAGGCCTATAGGTCTCGTATAGTCCTATAGGTGTTATATCGGTCCCGCATATGCGTATAGAGGTAGTATCGTATTCTATCGTATAGCGTAGTGTAGTATAAGTCTCCTATAGGCCTCGTATAGGCCTATATGTGTAGTATCGAATAATATAGGTTTATACGGGATCTATATTACACCATACCTATAGGCTTATACGAGGCCAATACGGGATCTACACTACACCATACCACACCACACCTATACGAGACTTAAGTAATACTACACTATATGATACGATACTATATCTATGGGCCAATACGGGACCTATACTACACCTATACAACAATACGATAGTCTAGTATCGTATAAAAATGATTAATATCGTAAAAAATGTTCGTAAAAAACATATTTTTCATTTATTTAAAAAAGAAAACTTATTTTATTATAAAACTTTGCTAAAATTATTAATATTCCATAAAATATTTGTAAAAAAACCGTTATATATGGCCCTGTATAGGCCTATACGCGACGTATAGGTGCTGCCAGACCAAAACTAATACCAGTAAAACACTGATTTTTATGCAACTCTATACATCAGTACAGTTCTGTACGTGGTGTACATAAACCTTAAAGTGTGCAAATACGCACATTGAATGTGCCAATAGTTTTAGCCTTTTTTCTAAACCATGAAATATAACTCCATTTTACACATAGTGAAATGCCAACCGAAATATTATTTGCTATTTTTTTACTGGTTCGAGTATATTTCTTATATTTTTACAGAATTAAAAAAAGTGGGTTCTTACAAAATGAGGTGACAGGTTCAAATTTTAACCAGAAGTCGGTTAATTTTTTTTTTTTTTTTTTGCCGGGGGGGAGGGGGTGGTAAAATGGTGTGTTTTGGCGGATGGTTTTGGCATGCATACGGTGGAGATTGAAAAAATATCTGAAGAATGGGTGTTATGCTGGTCGTACAAACGGATTTTAGGCTTGTTTGTCTAATCCGCTTGTACTACAAGCGGATTATGTTAAAAAGCATTTTTTTGCGTTGGCCGGACGTTCGCAGGAGTTGCAGAAGACGCTAGAAAAATCATTTACATAAATTATGTCTCTTCAATCACATAATCAAAATTTAATCAACACAGAATATAAAACCTATAGAGATAGTCGATCAATCTAACACACAGTTCAGATAAACAAGCACGATTGGTAACATCTTACGCCATCCTAAAAAAATCATTTACGTAATATGTTTCTTTTCAATCGTGTTTCAAAGTTCAATCAACACCAAATGTAGAATAGTTAGAGAAAACAATCAACTTCATCTTGTCCTCCGGCAATGTCTCCGCCATCTTCTGCAACCTTTGCAAACTCCGGCGAACGTCCAATCATCAAACCCGGTGACCTGTACTTTCTTAGGCGAATGAATGCTTTTTAACATATTATAGTACAATCGGATTAGACCAACAAGTCCGACAATCCGCTTGTACGACAACCATAACACCCATTCTACAAAATTATTTTCAACCTCTACCGGCCATATGTCAAAACCATCAGCCCCCAAAACACCATTTTACCAAGAAAACTCAGAAATCGCTTGTAATATTTATTGTTTCTTCTTTTTTGATTGTTACATCGAGTGTAGATATCGTAAAGAAGTTAAATGATACCAACCAATCCCCGCCATGAAATGCGAGGAATACTATTAAAATCTTATAAATAAGCAACTACTTTATGCATATGGTAGTTGTACCATTGGCTTTGACGGTTTTTCAAAAAAAAGTTATGCATATGGTTGTTGTAACCTTGGCTTTGGGGGTTTTTTAAAAAAAATTGATTTTTTTACTTTTCACCCAAAAGTATTACATAAATTACTTTTAACCCAAAACTATTTGTTTTTTTACTTTTAATCCGAAACTTTTTATCTTTTGCAATCTATCCTCACAACTTTTTTGCTTTCAACTTTGGTCCTTTATAGTTTTCATTTTCCACTAATTTTTCGATTTATGCTTCATTCTAAATTTTGTGACTTAACACATCGCAACGTGCGTCTTTGGTTTAACGTTTTTACGGTTCGTTTTAAATTTTGCGAGTTAACACGACGCAACGTGCGTGTGTGGGTGAACATTTTTACATCGTCTATTTTTCCCCCGTTTGACAGGTTCAACATAACGCGCGGGTCCTAAATTGACTTAATTATAACTAAAGAATCCCGCCGCTTTGCGGCGGGTTGTAATTCTAGTTATTATCAAAACTAACTTCATTAATTCATCCACAATGGTTATTATTATTATTACTCTTTAAAGCTAATGAGCATTACATAATGTTTCATCCATCCAAAACAAAAAGAAAAAAAAAATCTTTAGAAACCCTTAATTTATTGATGATGTTCTTCGCTCTCCACCACATGTGATGCATTATCCAAAACAAAAAGAAAAAAAAACTATTTAGAAATCCTTAATTTTATTAATGATGTTCTCCGCTCTCCACCACACGTGATGCATTTCCCATGGCCCAAATAGAACTTGAAACTACTTCCCGACAATGAGTTTTGCTCTGCTTTGACCTTCATTGATTTGGAATTGCTCTCCTAAACCAAAATGACTCATAAGCAACCAAACTATGGTAACAAGCTCACCACCTCTACTCACTTGTGCTGCCTGCATGTTGGCCCGTGAGTGAGTCGCAGCATAACACAACAACTCCACCCATACCTTGCTTATAATCTCCCATTTATTCTTTTTCAAACTATTCTCTATCTTCACCAATTCTTTTGCCAAAATGCAACCATCAAATAGCAACGACTTGCTCCGGTCTCCCTTTATCGCTACTGGTTCAACTTCGGTCACGACTTTGTAAATCTCATTACAAGCAGTTTTGAGCATACCATCATCATATTTGCCTTTACTTTCACCTTTCATGTCAACAAAAAACCTTCTGGCCTCGGCACAAGTATCTCGAAACCGTATCTGTGCAATACCTGCTACTGCCGACATCATGCTAGATTCCATTATAAGAAGATACAACATATAATCAGATAAGAGTTTCGAGTTGTCCCTATTTTCTTTGTCTTTGCTGGAGCTATCGGTAGGGGTATCTTCGTTGTATAATAGTTCAGTAGCGATGTGCCACAGAATGAGACTTTGATCGTAGTCGACACCTGCAACATATTTGAGTAAGCCAGCCCAACCGTCTTCGACTCGAAGAACCCAATCACCGCGTGCTGTACTTATCTCCTTCGCGGTATCCAACTCATCAGCAAGTTCTGATTTCGATTTGAGCTCCTTGAAGATGAACTCTTTAAGACTCCCAGTGAATGCTTGTGGTTTTACATAAATTAAGCTATCAAGAAGCTCATTAACCCCCAACATGTTGAAAACTTTTTCCCATGTATATTCTCCTATGTATTTTCGAAAACGTTTTCCCGTATACTCTTTATGCAAGCAGTAATCGATAAGGTTGAAAGTACCAATGGTTTCCGACCACCTTCGACCCATTACCTGCATCCGCCGCCCACAAGTTTTGGTTTTCGAATCCCCTTTGGTTCCCTATATTAGATTAGATATATTAGTTAGACATAACTATAATCATCGTGTATACTAATAGTATAATACTGTATGTAATATAACCTGAAGAGTAGCCTCATTCCTGAGTAAGAGTAAAACGCTGAGGAAGCAACCGATGATTTTGCTCTTGAGAGAGTTGTCGGGCTCGACATCTGGTGATCCTCGAAGAGCAATGATGGTCCAGTCCGAAAACAAGAGCATGAATAGAGCGGTTAAATCCAAAACCAATGCCCCAAAAAGCAAACCGTAAGTAATCGTTACATCAGCTTCGCTAAAGTTTGATTTGCCTTTCATTATGAATATAATGATTGCTAAACAAACAGATGCGAGAGAGAAAAACCGACAAATGGCTCCGAACATACCATAAACCACAGGAAGCTTGGTGAAGAGAACTTCATAGATGAAGTTTAACTCGACCTCGATCACATTGAATGCATCTTTGGCGGTGCGATTCAAGAAGAAATCGCGACTGAAATTTCGTTCTTTTTGACTGAAAATTGTATCAACAATAAGACCTCTAAATTTTTTGTAGAACACATGACCATATTGGACGACCTCCAATTCTTTTAACCTCCCCTTTTTAGCCTTGTTAGCTGATTTGGTCGATGTTTCCAGTTCTTCAATCATTTCGATTGATGTCGGAAGTTTGGATTCTTTCTTAGAAACATATTCTTCCATGAGTTTAGCGTAATTTGGACCTGGATCCGGACCCGTAAGCATTGATTCTTTGAATTTGTCAGCACTCGCAAGATAAAGCGAGCGTGTTCTTTCGGCGTATTTGATGATTCCAGTCACGAACATCAACGTTGTAGGAATCCATAGCCTGTTATCTGGAAGTGATTGAACAAACACATAAACCGCAGCTAAACATTGGAAGACAAGACCAAGTAAATGGCGGAGCCACAACTCATTATCTTCCAACGCGAAAGCCGTAATGGTGTCTGGACCACCAAGGTGCACCAAAAGAAATGGTGCCCAAAAGGCAAGAAGATCTGTATTTTCCACAGGAGTCCTACTTTTTTTGCCTGCATTCTCACCAGGGTTCCCCATGCTGTTCGAGATAAGTCCAACAGCAAAGTTAGCCGTGGCATCCGCCAACAGGTACGCAGACCACAATGGCATGACTATCCAGTAGCTTTTTGTTCGTTTTCGTAAAGGAGCAACAAAAATCAAAAACGTTTGTAATAAAAGACTTAAGACGATGAAGCATCGGAGATCCCATGTATCCCATAGTTGCTTCCACTTAGGAGGGATTGGAATGTCCACCAGCATTCTTGCCATCTTTGGTTGCTTCACACAAAGTATCTTATCTACAAAGTTGTTGATGTGATTAGTCTAAATGTGTGTATATTTTACTCTAATATGTCTAGTACAGTCTAGTCTAAAGATTATTTTAGTGGAAATTTACTAAAATAGTAAAAGTTGACAAAAATATTTTTAAAAATGGGCATATTAATTTAACCTTTAACAAATTATTCTGCCGCCGTCACATCTACTCCGTCGGATGAGACAACTAAAATCTCGCCTATACATTTGATCGAGACGGCTAGGAAAGTTGGCTAAGCACACACTTTTGATGAAAAGTGTTGGCTAAGCCTGCATTTTGGATGTTGATTATGGCTTAGCATGTGGTTTTAGGGAGTACTAAACTTCCATGTCTGTTGTAGAAAAGTTTCAGTCAACTTTAACTATTTTAATAATCATCCTATAATTTTGGCAAAACTTTTGGTGAGCGTAAGAGAATGGATCATTTTAGTTATGGGTGAAGACGAGCCTATAAGTAGGATGGATATGATATAGATGTATTTACATATTGCTAAAAATGTCACAATTTATTAAAGTAAACTAGGTTATATTCATGTGTATTACATAGGTTATAAAATAAAAATTGTTTGTTTGTCATTTTTATCATTCGCATTATAAATCTTATATAAGAAAATTTCTAACAAATCTATTTTGTGTGAAAATTTCATTCAAAAATATGAAAAAATATATTTGAAGTAAGAGCGGATAGTAAGCTAATGATTTTAGAATAAACGATGTTAATTGTTATTCAATAGTATTATCCCAATTTAAAAAAATTATATATGTAATTTTGATTAAAAACAATTATTTTGAAAGGTGATGCGGTGCTGACATGTGACATTTTTAGTAATCTTCTATTAGAAGTATATAGGATAGGATAGGATAGGATCGGATAAGGATAACGATTTATATATACATATATTATGTATTATATATTGCCCGGATGGTCCTTGTGGTTTAACATTTTTTCACGTTTAGTCCCCACCTTTTGAAAATAGCAGGTATGCTCCCTATGGTTTGTCATTTTGTTACTCGGATAGTCCCCTGACATTTACTCTGGGAACCATCCGAGTAACAAAATGACAAACCATAGGGAGCATACCGACTATTTCTAAACTAACTGATATCTACCCAGGGACTATCCGAGTAACAAAATTACAAACCATAGGGAGCATACCTGCTATTTTCAAAAGGTGGGGACTAAACGTGAAAAAACGTGAAACCACAGGGACCATCCGAGCAATTAACTCAAAATTATATAAGTCATAACTCTAAAAATAAATGAAATATAAATTAAATTGCATAGCACATTAAATAATACTCAATGTTTGAAGTGTTAGTATTGTTTTGCTTATTTTAACGACCTAATTAGTAATTAGGTTGTATTTTGCACCAAACAACATATGAAATTAGAGAATCTCTTCACAGTCAATGCGAATAGAAAACTTATCAAAAGGATCGCATTCAATGGCACAAAAGAATAAGATGAAACAAAAAATAACATCAAGTCCAGGTGTAGCCATGGTCGTTGTTGAGTTTGTCATTATGCTATGAAAATAATTATGTGAAATGGAATATC